>CM050323.1:144525340-144554245 GCA_027475135.1 Bactrocera correcta
CATTATTTGTTCGGAAGTGTATACAAATATATGTACATATAGTGTATATGAATGTATGAACATGCAGATCATGCGCGAAAAAAAACATTGATAAGTGATAAAATCATTGTTTGAATTTCTGAACGCGCACATGCGTATACATGCAATCATATGAGCAGATAATAAGATTATGATATGAGCATGTGCAGAGACATAAGATTATATGATGTATGTACATACACATACTATGTATATTGTTGTGATAAATTTAATTTCTATTAGTAGGAAATATAATACAAAAATATTTATTAGTATAGTATATTATGTAAAAATTATATAAAATTTTAGATATGCACGTCCAAATTGACTATAAATATTACTATGCATGCATTCATACAAAATTATACGCTTATCATATTATGTTTACATGTCAATATTTAATTGCCGACGGCAAAACGCAAAAGCATACATATGTACATATTTGCATACATTGCGATTCCCAAGTTGAAAAATTGAAGCATGAAAATATAACAAAGTTGGGAGATCATTTTGACACCGAAAAATGTGTACAAAATACATGATGTTCTCTGTCTCACATACGCAAGAATATGCAGAGACATAAATATATGTATGCATGAATATGAATATGAAGACATATGTAAACATAAGCATGCATTGAATATGAATATGAAGACATAAACATATGCATGCTGCTTCTTATGATCTCCCAACTTTGTTATATTTTCATGCTTCCATTTTTCAACTTGGGAATCGCAATGTATGCAAATATGTACATACAGTGAGCGTCAAAAATAAGTAAACAGCCATTCGATCAATATTAAAGTGTTTATTACAACGCAGTTTTTATTACAATAATAAAAAGTTTTATTTTAGAATTCAAGGCATATATAATAAAAGTTTACCTTAGTATTAATAATAAACAAAAACTAAACACAGCCAAAAATAATTAGCTTAAACTAAAAATACTCTCGTTTTTTCGCGTCAAAAAAAAGTAAACAGAGTACTTTAATGTTACAATCTATGTACATAAACTAAATTAATATTCATTCTAGTATTTGGTTTACTTTCCTTTGGACTTCTATACCTCACTTACTCTTCTAGGCATGTATTCTGCAACATTTTTTGTACATTCTGGAGAGATTTTGCTCCATTCTTCAATCAAAGCCTTATTTAGGTCGTCCTTGCTTGAAATGTCCTTCTGCCTGATTTTTCGGTCAAGGTGCTTCGACAAATGCTCGATTGGATTAATATCTGGGGTATGTGGAGGGTTATCCAGAGTTTTGGTGTTCGATATAATAGCCTATCACTAACAAATTTGGACTCGTGTTTAGGATCGTTATCCTGTTGAAATATCCAGTTTTCTAATAGGCCTAATTTTTCAGTGCTTTGAGTAACGCTATTTTTTAAAATGTTGAAATAATCCAATTTGTTAATCGTGATCTCAATAAAAACGAAATTCCGAACACCAGATGCTGCATTACAGCCCCAGACCATAGCCGATCCTCCACCGTCCTTTACGGTGTTGGTAACACACTTATCATTAAAGGCTTTATTTATGGATCGCCAGCTTTTACGAGGTTATTTCGATGCAAATATTTCGAATTTGTTTTCGTCCGTATAAAAATGGTTTTCCCAGAAGTTTTCAGCCTGATTTCTATATTTTTTGCCAATTCCAAGTTCATCTGTTGATTCGTCTTTGATGCATAGGGCATTTGGCGTAGTACTCGTCCATGCACACCGCTCTTGTGCAACGTTCTCCTGATTGTACTGGCATTTGCTGGTTTACCCGATATCCCCCCGATATGTTTTGATATTTGAACAGCGTTTGAAGCTGAATTTTTTTGTATTTCCCGTACTATTGATGGCGCTTCAGTGTTAGTAAGGCGATTTGGTCGGCCCGGTGGTTACAAATTTTCAACAATCTGATGTTTACATGTTTATCAATAATTTTTTTATTGTGCAATAGTGTCTTCCAACTATTTCTCTGATTTCGTGCAAAGATTTACCTTTTTTATGCAAATCTAATATGATTTTTTAACCGTTTCATTGGTTGTTCGCTTACCCATTACACAATTTTGATATTTTAGGGACTTAACCTCAAAAAATACAATAATGATAAGAAAAAATATCTTTTACTACACTCACTCTCTTGAATGGTAACGATTTTCAAAGGATATTTGGCGCTTCCCCGAAATCAGTATTAAAAACAAACACTGTTTACTTTTTTTTGACGCGAAAAAACGGGGGTATTTTTAGTTTAAGTGAATTATTTTTGGTTGTGTTTAATTTTTGTTTATTATTAATACTAAGTTGAACTCTTATAATATATGCCTTGAATTCTATAATAAAACTTTTTATTATTGTATTAATGTCAATTAGTCAATTTGGACGTGCATATCTAAAATTTTATATAATTTTTACATAATATACTATACTAATAAATATTTTTGTATTATATTTCCTACTAATAGAAATTAAATTTATCACAACAATATACATAGTATGTGTATGTATATACATCATATAATCTTATGTCTCTGCACATGCTCATATCATAATCTTATTATCTGCTCATATGATTGCATGTATACGCATGTGCGCGTTCAGAAATTCAAACAATGATTTTATCACTTATCAATGTATAATATAATATGTTCGCGCATCGATCTGCATGTTCATACATTCATATACACTATATGTACATATATTTGTATACACTTCCGAACAAATAATGCACAAGCATACAAACATACAAACATATGCGTATACATGTGAATATGTCACCAGCAAAAAATGGAAGCATTGTTCTACAAAAACAACAATTGTCTAAATAGCAGAAGCATCACAAATTAATATGGCAGCCGAATTGGCGAAGCCCAAATGTAGTAAATATTACAACAAAAACGATTTCATTCATAAACGCAGGCGCATTTGCCACAAGCGACCTCGCTTCATTCATATACACAGACGCCGTAACATCTCCCCGAGCATGCCTTTGCCTACAAGCGTCTTTTCGCGACGATGGCAAAAGCTAAAAAACATAAATTGAACAACTTTCTGACGCTTCTTCACAGAAAGAAGTGACAAAAGTGGCAATATACATAGCTCTTGTCGATTTACAATATTTGTCAATTCTAAAATAAGTATTTTTCCGTGGCTCGTAAAAATTTGCGTCGATATGTATGCAAGCTCATACATATGCATACATATTTACGCTACCTTGTTGGCGATGCTGTTCCAGCAGCATGGAAAGCGGTAACAATCGGCGATCCATTGTATATTTATTTCGTTCATAACCAAACCATAATTAGGACAACGTAATTGTGTGTCAATGGTGGTGCTGGTGGTAAGCGCTTAAAAAGGAACCATGAGTACACGGGTTCGAATCTCGATAGAAATTGTTTTTAATTTTTGCCTTTTATTTTATGGCAAAAGCTAAAAATCATAAATTGAACATCTTCTGGTGTTTGTTCGAAGAAAGAAGTGAGAAAAGAGGCAACATAGGAGTTGTCGATTTATAATATTTGTCTAAAATATTTTTCTGTGACAAAATCTGCGTCGATATGTATTCATGCTCATACGTATACACACATACATATTTACGCACGCTGGAAGACGAAGCTGCTACAGCGGCAAGGGAAGCGGTGACAATCGGCGGCCATTAGTTTATTTTTTTTTTTTGGCACAGCCATTGGTTGACCGTGACAACGGAGATGCGAAAAGACGCGTGCGACACTTGTTGTTATGAATGTATGTATGTACATATGTATGTATGTGGCTCGCATTTGCTTTCGTAAACATACAAATGTGCCAAAGACATACATATGTATGTGTCATAGAAATTCTATTGGTACAAATATGGAAATGATAACGAAATTGTTGAAATGTTACTTGAAAAAGCAACCCTGCTAATGACAATGCATATGTTCAACTTCGAATTCGTACATAATTACATGCATTATATTGTTTTTTCGATCCCATTTTTGTTACTTCTAAATAAACGGTTCAATCGTGAAGACGAATATTGCGGCTGCGTGTATTTATTTAAATCCTACAGGTTATGGGCCCAGTCCCGCTATAAGTAACGGTGAACAAAGTAAAGTTATAAATTAGCAAGATGAGTGCTATGTACCAAATAGAGAAATTGGATGAGAATAATTTTGATTCTTGGAGTATCCAAATGCGAAGTGTATTGGTACATGCAGAGCTATGGAAACTTGCATCGGGCGAGTCACCAAAGCCAGAAGCAGGCACCGAGGGTGAGGCTGTGGCGAAGTGGACGGCGCAGGATGAGAAGGCACTTGCGATGATTACACTCAGTATAAAACCATCACAATTAAATTATCTGAAGCACTGTAAGACGGCAGCAGATGCATGGGAAAGGCTTAGGGAAGTGTACCAGCCAAGCGGTCCCGTTAGAAAGGTGTCATTGTATAAGAGGCTACTTAACCTCAAATTGGTTGAAGGTGAAAAAGTTGCAGTATACTTAAATGCGTTTACCACGGCCAAAGATAAGTTGGCTGAAGTGGGCATTTCGCTCAATGATGAGCTTATTGCCATATTGTTACTATCGAGTCTTCCGAAAGAGTTTGAAAACTTTGTCATTGCGATGGAAACGCGAGATAGTCTGCCAACATTTGATGTTTTGAAGCTGAAACTTCTCGAAGAAAGCGAACGTAGAGTTAACATGGGCGACGCAGTCACAAAAGTTGAAGGTAGCGTTCAGCAGGCATTTGCCGCGAAGTCGGCGCAGGGCAGCGAAAAGAAATTTGCAGGCAAACAGTCAAAAAATGTCATTTGCTTTCGTTGTGGACAGCGTGGGCACATAAAGGCAAATTGTGTTGCTAAACGGAGCGAGCAACAAAATGACAGGTTGAAGCAACAGAAACAGTATTCATTTACTGTGTTAGCAACATCGGGCTGCAACATGTTTAACAGAATGAAATGGTGTTTGGACAGTGGCGCAACAGCACACATGTGTTGCGATCGCAACATGTTCTCGAACTTTGTGGAACATTCGGAGTTGATCACGTTAGCAGGTGAGAACAGTTTGCAAGCAGAGGGTAAAGGCAGCGTGAAGATTTTTACAGACACTACTGTATTGACATTAAACGATGTGTTGTACGTCCCACGTATGAGGGGAAATTTTATTTCGGTCAGTCGTGCCGTTGAAGTGGGATGCGATGTCATTTTCGCAAACAAGCAAGCTATGGTGAAAAAGAATGGTGTTGAGATTCTACGATTGAAACAAATAAACAACTTGTTTATCTTCGAAAATAAACGCAACAGCTGTTTCAGTATCATTCAGAATAGTGCAATGCTTTGGCATAATAGGTATGGGCACCTGAATTATGCGAGTTTGGCAGAACTTCGAAATAAATTGTTGGTACGTGGGATGGATGAAGTGAATTTTTCTCAGAAGCCGGCATGTAGAACATGCATGATAAGCAAAATACAAGCACAGCCACATCCAAAAGCAACAGAAAATAGATCAAAGAACGTGTTAGAGTTAATACATACAGATGTATGTGGGCCGTTTGATACACAATCGCTGGGTGGATCAAAATATTTTCTGACATTCATTGACGATATGTCAAGGAGAATTTTCGTGTACTTTTTAAAATCAAAATCAGAAGTGTTTGAGAAGTTTGTGATTTTTTGCACTATGGTAGAAAGGCAAACGGGCAGAAAAATAAAAGCAGTCAGAAGCGACAACGGTCGTGAATTTATCAACAGCGCATTCAATGAATATTTTGAGAAAAATGGTATTGTAAGACAGTTGACGGTTCCCTACACTCCACAGCAGAACGGTGTAGCGGAACGGGCAAATCGTACGTTGGTTGAAATGGCCAGGAGCATGCTGGTACATTCGGGCATGAATGCGGCGTTGTGGGCAGAAGCAGTAGCTACGGCGGTGTACTTGCGAAATCGTGCGCCAACAAAGGCGCTGAATAATAAAACACCTTATGAAGCTTGGTTTAAACAAAAGCCTACAGTGAAACACTTAAAAGTGTTTGGGTCAGCAGCAGTAGCACTAGACAAAACTCATCATAAAAAGTTTGCGGCAAAAGGTAAACATTTGAGAATGGTCGGTTATTCACTAGTTTCAAAAGCGTACCGATTGTATGATGCGGAGTTACGTCAAGTGGTCGAAAAGCATGATGTTTTGTTCGATGAAGCAAGTAGCATAGAAGGCGCTGATAATGAAGAGGTGGCTTTTGAATTCGGGCACATGCAGCAATACTCAAACGAAGATAATAACAACATAAGCAGTGCTGGTGACGCAATAGTTAACGACTGAGAAGATGATATCATAGAGAGTGGCGATGAAGCAAATCAGATGAGCAGCAACGATGAATATCTTAGCGCAGATGAGCAACCAGTTAAATATGCACCGGGTAGGCCTAAGTTGGTGAGAACGGGTAGGCCAGGGCGTCCTAAGAAGCAATATAATGTGTTGAATGCTATGAACACAAGTGATGTTGAAATTCCACAAACATATGAAGAAGCGATGGCAAGTGAACAGGCGTCTTTGTGGCAAGATGCGATGAACAGGGAGCACCAGGCTCTCAGTGCGAACGATACATGGTCATTTGTAGATATGCCTAAGGGGCAGTCGGTTATTGGCTGCAAGTGGGTATATAGCCTTAAACGAGACAAGCACGGCAACATTGAGCGCTATAAGGCGCGTTTGGTCGCGAAGGGCTGTTCGCAGCAGTTCGGTGTTAATTATGTTGACACATTCTCTCCGGTTTGTCGTTTCGAAACCATAAGGTTAGTTTTGGCGTTGGCTGCAGAATTGAAAATGTTCCTGCACCAAATGGATGTATGCACAGCATACTTAAATAGCGAGCTGAAAGATGTTGTTTATATGAGGCAACCGAAGGGTTATTGTAGTGGCGATAATCAGCGTAAGGTATTGCGACTAAACAAGGCTATATACGGGCT
This sequence comes from Bactrocera correcta, assembly GCA_027475135.1. Classification (NCBI taxonomy): domain Eukaryota; kingdom Metazoa; phylum Arthropoda; class Insecta; order Diptera; family Tephritidae; genus Bactrocera; species Bactrocera correcta. Next base: position 144,532,289 of record CM050323.1, read on the forward strand.
GAAACAAAGTGGCAGAGAATGGAATTCCAAGTTAGATAAAGCATTGCGTAACATTGGGTTTACTCAGTGTGAGAGTGAACGCTGTCTTTATAAGCAAGACATAAAAGGTAATCTTTGTTTGATACTTGTATATGTTGACGATCTTCTCTTAGCATGCCAGTCGAAGGAAGTGTTGGTTGACGTTAAAGCAAAAATATGTGAAAGGTTCGAGTGCGTCGACAAAGGTTCTCTCCATATGTTTCTTGGTATGCAGATAGAGCGAGATGGCGAATTAGGCGAAATTTCAATTGGGCAGTCACAGTACATAAAAGATTTGTTACGGCAACATCGTATAAGTGAATGCAGATCGGCATATACACCACTAGATGTTGGTTTTCAAGTGGCATGCGACAGCAACGTTTGCAAGAAGGTAGACCAGACATCTTATCAGTCTACAATAGGTGCGCTGATGTGGCTAGCACTTTCGACGAGGCCAGATATTTTCCATTCCGTAGCAAAGCTGGCACAGCGTAACAAAGATCCGCATAGTGAGCATCAGGCGGGTATAATGCATATATTGAGGTATTTAGCTACAACTATAGACATAAAAATGCGTTATCGTGCATGCAACGAACCACTGAAGGGGTATGCAGATGCAGACTGGGGCGGCGATAGAATTGACCGTCGATCTTATACTGGCTATGTGTTTTTCTTAGCTGGTGGTGCGATTTCCTGGAAATCAGAAAAACAAGATTGTGTTGCTTTGAGTAGCACCGAGGCAGAATATTTGTCTATGTCATCTGCAGTAAAAGAGGCGTTACATCTAAGCCGCATAATTATAGAAATAGGTTGTGGTGATGTACGAACATCAACAGTGTTATATGGGGACAACCTTAGTGCTCAGCACCTTGCAAAGAATCCAGTGCATCATGCAAGGACTAAGCATATAGACATCAGGTATCATTTTGTGCGAGATATAGTTGAACGAGGTGAAATCAGATTGGAATATGTATCAACAAACCAGATGATAGCTGACATATTGACGAAGAATTTACCAAAGAAAAAGCACAGCGAGCTTTTGGGGTTATTGAATATGAAATAAGACACAAAACATTTGTAAGAACATCTGCATTGAGGAGGGCTGTTGAAATGTTACTTGAAAAAGCAACCCTGCTAATGACAATGCATATGTTCAACTTCGAATTCGTACATAATTACATGCATTATATTGTTTTTTCGATCCCATTTTTGTTACTTCTAAATAAACGGTTCAATCGTGAAGACGAATATTGCGGCTGCGTGTATTTATTTAAATCCTACAGAAATGATGCGAATATGCATATTTCATGAAGGTCATCAATTTCTTTGAAGAAATGAAGATCATTTTGCACATCTTCACTTTGTAATAGTCGACATAAATATTAATTTATTTAAAAATTAAAAAATCGAAATAAAGAGAAATAAAATTAAAATAATTTTTCCCGATTTTGTAAAAAAAATTAAAATTTTTACCATTTTTCGGATCATTTGATACAAAATAATCACGCATATGTGACAATGGTTCATATAATACAATATAAGCATGCATATGTCACTCGGACAATGCTTTTTTACATTCTCTGTGTGACTTTGTATATTTTTCTACAAAGCAATTCTCTTTATATATTCTCAGTCATTTTACATATATTTCTGCCACTGCACGTGCTCAATTCTGCTAAATAGCAGCGAGCACGGCGAATTCCCTAATAAAAATCTATCAGCTCTGTTAGCCGCGCAATCGAACCATCATAAAGATTTCGATTTGCACCTTCTCTATGTTTTTAGTTTCTCTGGCTGAGGTATTATATGCTTACAGTCCAGAGCAATACACTACAATGAAAACTCAGTTTTGTAAGAAAGCGCTTCTATCATAAATATGGCTGGCACGAAAATCTCAACTTCCCTCAGCGTATACAAGCATAACAGATTTTTTATTGAAACATTGGCAGGTGACGTGGAAAACCGTTATGTAATTACATACCACTTTCTGTCCTGTGACCCAATAGGAGCTCATATACCATTTTCCAGTCTTCCGGAAAGAAATGCAGTTGAGTGCCTTTGTTGTAAGACAATGAACAATAACCGATAACGACCTGTTTTAGCGTTCTTTAAATGTACAAATAAATAAATTGGGTTTCCAGGAATTTAATAAATAGTATTGCCTGAAATAACAGCAAAATTAATTAATTCAATGGTTGTTCCTTTCAAACCAAAATACGGAATATAACAGAATATGAAGAGATATAAGCTAAATTTTTTTTAAAAATATATATTCTATTCTTATAATGAGTTACGGTAGATCAGGAGCACCAGCATCGCTTGGTTTAATTTTGATATTTGTACAATAATGTATGTGATTTATATGCTGTGGAAAAAAGATATAATTGAAAATGGCAGAATCCATGTGATATCTTCAAACTGTCACACTGTATCACACTGTAGAATATCATAATCTATAGAATGTGTTGCGACAATAATCAAACAGTAATAAAAGCAACATTTCTCTGTTTCATAAAATTGAGGAATAATTTATCATCTTGGTGTAAACTGACCTTTATTTAAATTAAAGATACTTTTTCTACTTAAAACACGCTTTTAAATGATACAATGATAAAATTCATGATATAATAAAGTTATTTTATTTGCCAGTTTCGATGAGAAATAATGAAATGTGGTGTGCGTATAGGTATGTTTTTGGGTAAGCAGTTGCAGTTGTAGGGCTATATCCAAATCCCGCTCTTACGTCATTAATCATTGTAAGATTGTGTAAGATGCGGAGGCCAACCCGTGTGGAGTCTGGAATCACGGCTAAAAGAGAGGAAGGTTCAGCGGAGCCTATTTGAAATATTCGGTTTAAGGGTTCGCTGAAATCTACAAGGGGCGTTCCAAAGTAAACAGGTTATAAAAAAAATCAAAACAAATGGTTTTTTTCTGCACAATCTATTTATTTTATTCAAAACAGTCTCTTTCTGCTTCAATATAGCTTTTTGCACGGTCCGAAAGCATGTCGAACGAGTTTTTTAGCTCGCTGGCCGGTATGACCGCCAGTACGCCGGTGCAAGCCTTTTGAATGGATTCTAAAGGAAAAAGTCACACGGTGCCATATCAGGTGAATACGGGGGTGGGTAAAATGTGAGTTTTGGTGAAATAATCAGTCACAAACGTCGATCGATTATCGTGCAACAAACGCCAATTTTCATCTTCGCGATACTTGGGACGAACACGTCGAATACGACGCAGCAAACTCTTTAAAACTCCAAGGTACCGCATTAACGTTTTAGTCGGGTGGATCAAATTCGTTGTGGACAATACCCTTGGAATCATAAAAATTCTTCAGCATAATCTACACTTTGGCTTTTCTATGCGCGATTTGTTGGGTTTCGGCTCGTCCACTGCCTTCCATTCAGCACTCTGGCGTTTCATTTCGGGATCATATTGGGGAAGGTTTTGTCCGTTTTGACCTCTTTAATGATGTCCTTGGAATGTTGCATTCTGAGCAGTTTTTGCTTTTACGTTTACGTTTACAAAACTTCTTGATAATACCTCAAAAGAGTATATTAAGTTTACCACGATTTTTCTAACACCACACCGGAAACAACATAGATTCTATAAAGTAAACATATGTACTATATGTGTATAAATGATAAGTACGAGGTATGAACGAAAAATAATTTTCTAATTATTTTTGCAATTTTCTTTAAGCACTCTTCTTTGAGTGCTCAAAATTGCATCGATTTAATTGCTGTATTTTATGACAAAATAATTTTAAATTTCTTTGTGTTTTGAAACTCAATCCCAATAACATTAACAAAAGATTAATTAAAATCGGTGATTTCGGGAAATTTTCAGGGTCTACTTGACATTATATGACCCAGACGTCAACCTCGGCAATAGCAGCCAAGTTGAAAAGGAACAAGAAACCCAAGGTCTAAAAACCCAGCAGTATCAAGTTGAAAGAGTTCCCCACTGTAGATATTTTGAAACTTGTATATCTATGGAATGTTGCCTAAGAAGAGAATTATAAGACAAAACTTCGCTAAGAAAAATTATAAAAAAAACTTCATATATCACATTAATCTACACAGTGGATGTTTTAATTCAGATTACCTTAGCAATAGTGACATACAATTGAAAATACGAGTAACTTAAAACGTTTTTACACTCATTTTCTGTACTATACGAGGAATGACAATTAAGTTAGGAGTCTGATTCCATAAAAACCGTATATTTGCAAATTATTCTATACAGCTATACAGCCATTCCAGCGCGTTTTCCATGCTTCGTAACATTTCTGGGCCGCTTCGACTGGGATGTCCGCGAGTACCCTCGTCACGACCGCCTGGATGTCCGTAATCGACTCAAAATGGGTTCCTTTGACCACCGATTTTGTTTTAGGAAACAAAACAAAGTCACAGGGTGACATGTCGGGGAATAAGGCGGCTGTTGCAGCACGGCGATCCTTTTAGAGGCCAAATACTGGAACACGCTGAGGGCGGTGTGGCACGGCGCGTTGTCGTGACGAAGGATCCAGTTACGAGCGATGTCTGGGCGCACCCTGTTGACTTGTTTTCGCAATCTTTCGAGTACTTGGCAATATCAGACTTGATTGACAGTTTTCCCTGGTGTAAAGAATTCTTTGTGGATGATTCCACGGCTATCGAAAAAGGCAATAATCATCGTTTCCACCTTCGACTTGCTCTATCGAGCTTTTTTCGGGCGGGGGGCGCGCAGAGACAACAATTGTGTGCCTGTGCACGACTAAGAGCACTATCACCATATACTCTTACAATTTTAGCGAATGTTTCGAAGATATTTCGCCCAATCTGGCGCTAAATTTTATAGCGATCCGTTGCTGTTGATCTCGTTTTTTCATTTTCTACAATCAAACGTCTACATACTAAACTTGACGAAGCAGGCGAACTAAACAAGCTAAAGCGATTGTACATACATCAATGAAAAGGGGAGGTATACTGAATAAAGAAAGCAATAAAATCAGTCTCATTACTTAATTGTCAAACCTCGTATAAACATATGTCACTAAAATCTTACGTGAATTTCTTCTATTCCGTGTTCATTTTTGGTACTTGTTTGGAAATTAGAGCACGCAGTCTCCATTACTTATTATTTGTAAGCTTCTGGAGCTATTTGTGGAAAATAGAATTGCTTGCCATTTATATGTGACATTATATTACGATAAACAAGCAAAATTGCTAAAATAAAACCTACTGGAACTAGCCACAGCGCAAACGAATTCTATACACCTGAGCTGTAAATCTGGGATTCCGTACAACATCTATGTGTACAAATAACAGTACCATAACTGTTTACGAGTAAAACCCAGAACAGCAATAACCAACGAACTTGAAAAGTAGTTGTTTTTTTTTGTGGATTTTGTATTTTATTATCCGAACATTGGCAAAATTTCCTCTTGTAAAGCAATTCCAACACGAGCTGACCAAAGCAATTGCACAGTATAACTTTTTACAAACAATGTTGAGAAATCACATTTTAGTACTTTAGTTGAATAAATAGAAAGCAGTAAGAGCATTAAGATCTATTTATTTATGTGCAAAATATAATCAGCAGCAGGGGAGAGTAAAACAAATATTATGAGGTAATATAATTTATATATATGTGGGACTGACAGACGGACGCAAGAAAACTAGAAGTGGACACAACTTCTAAGCACGTATTACCAACAAATGCAACACTTCAAACCTGACGAACGTAAAAACAAAAAAGAGAAAGACAAGAACAACGAAGGGACGCTATCGCGTAACTGGACGAGAACGACAGTCTTTTGATGGTCATCAAACCAGTAAGACGTATTCTCATTTCAGTGTAAACTAAACTACTTCAAATAAACTATAATTTCAATAAACTTTCATAACTGTATTTAAAACAAACCTTTGTAACTTTAAATCAAACAGTTAATTTCAAATAAACTTAATTACATTTAAAGTAAACGTTGGTGATTTTATATATAAACCTACATTTGGGGGCTCGCCCGGAATTGAATTTAAGCCAACCAGAAAACATTTGTGTTGCACCAACAACGCGTTTTCTTACATAAGAAGTGATCCAGTGGCATCAACCGACAGATCACAGTACAAAAAACAATAGTGTTTGGTGGCGTCAATCTACGTATCGTAAATGTGCAAGAAAAATTGTCTTTTTCGCGAACCTTCTATGAAAGTGATCTAGTGGCATCAACCGAGAGATCATAGTACAAGAAGTGTTTAGTGGCGCAACTGTACAAGAACAACTTTTTGCTTTCGCGAATCTTCTATGAGCAGCAGCATCAAGCATTATAAGTGCGAATGTGAACGCAGCAGTTGTAGCAGAGTGCCGCAGCGATTGTTAGTCAAAACACCAGCAGAGCAGTTTACGTCAGCCGCAACAGCAGCAACAGCATAGCCGTTGTACAATATTTTGAAATTTTGCTGAAAGAACAGGAATATACGCTGAAGAAGGAAACTTAGTATAAAAAACTATCCGAAGACGAAAAGAAGCTGAAGAAGGAAAACTATCTGAAGACGAAAAGAAGCTGAAGAAGGGAAACTATTCGAAGACGATAAGCAGTTGAGGTAAAGTAACACAACGCAAACGAAGAAGAAGAAAATAAGTTAAAGACGAAGAAGACGGAAAATCTAATAAGAAGCAGTTGAGGTAAAGTAACACAACCCTAACAAAGAAGAAGAAAATAAGTTAAAGACGAAGAAGACGGAAAATCTAATAAGAAGCAGTTGAGGTAAAGTAACACAACGCAAACGAAGAAGAAGAAGATAAGTTAAAGACGAAAGAGGCGGAAAATCTAATAAGAGAAAGTTAAGGTAAAGTAATTGGACAATGCTAAACGTAAATTTGTAAGAACCCGAAATACGATGTAAGCAAAGAGTGTAACACGTTAATGTAAAAAATTTCATTGTAGAAATTAAGCTAGACAAAGTGAATGTTAAAGAATATCAAAATCTAATTGAAAAATCTTTTTGTATAATAATTTCATGTACATAACTGAATGAAACGAAATGAAATTTTGTAAAATGTAATATACATTTGTAATATCCGATTGATGTAAATTTCCAAAATATTTGTATTTTAAATTGGAAATTGAAAACTTGTGAATTAATTCATTCTCATTAATAATATTTGAATTTGTGTGTAATTTACGAAAACTAAACTTCACTGTATTCATACGAGTACATTCTGTTCGAATTGTCAGTTGAACTACTAAATAATTTTGATGTAATTCTAGAGAAAATACTTACGGTGCCTTAAACTAAGATATATTTTTAAAATTACTTTATACGTATTTTATATAGTTGATTAACATATATTCTAATATTGTAAACATGGATGCAGACGCTATTTTAAAAATGACAGTGACGACTTTAAAACACAAACTAAGGGAATTGGGACTAGGAGTAAGTGGACGGAAACATGAACTGAGGGAAAGACTTCTCCAACATTTAGGCCTGATTGACGACGGTGACGATGACGAAAATGAAGAGAGTGATTTTCAGTCCAATCAGTCTGAATGTGATTTTATACAAAAACGAACTGAACCATCTGCACCTAAAGGTTGTGCACATTTCACGCTTAAAGATATTGAAGAAAGCCTTTCTACTTTTGATGGAACAGATACGTCTGATATACAGAAATGGATCGAACAAATAGAAGAAAATGCAGAAATAGTAAATTGGAATGATGTACAAAAATTCGTTTATACGAAACAGTTATTGAGAGGTGCTGCAAAAGTTTATGTGGGTAGTCAAACCGGGTTGCGCGATTGGAATTCTTTAAAATTAGCACTAACTAATGAATTCGGAAATAAGTTATCAGCAGCCGATGTGCATAAGATGTTAGGGAAAAGACAGAAGAAGCCGTGTGAATCGTATCGTGAATACCTATATGCTTTGATGGAAATAGGCAAATCAATCCACTTGGATGAAGAAAGTTTGTTAGAGTATTTTATAGATGGCATTCCGGGATCTAAGTATAGTAAAGCTATTCTCTACCAAGCCAAAACTGTGACAGAACTAAAAGAACAGTTAGTAGTTTACGAAAAAATCAAGCAGGAACCAAAAGTTGAAAATCTGAAGAAAGCGGATATAAATGATAAAATAAAACAGGAGAATTCGTTACCATTAAGAATCGATAAGAGATGTTATAAATGTGGTGAACCTTCGCACATAGCTAGAGATTGTCCGTCGAAGCAATTCAAATGCTTTAAGTGCCAGAAGATGGGACACAGATCTTTTGAGTGTAAAGTAATAAAAGGTGGGAACACTGAGCGGGAACACAGTCGTGTAAATTCGATTGACGAACTTGCAAAATTTAATTTAAAATTTAAAAATATACGGATTTGTAATGTAAAAGTGAGCGCGCTTATCGATACTGGTTGTAACTTGTGTTTAATGAGGTACGACACATTTAATAAGTTGGACAGATATATAAAGCTGACAACGGAACAAAAGCAGTTATTTGGCATTGGTGCAGCGAAAATATCAACAATAGGAAGCTTTGATATAGAAGTAGAAATTGATAAGAGTATCGTTGACCTGACGTTTCATGTAGTAGCAACAACCGACATTAGTTATGAAGTGATTTTGGGTAATTTAATATTGAAACATTTCGATATGTTGGTTCGTGAAAATGGGGTTGAATTTAAAGAAAAGTTGTCCGTGCCGATTAATAATACAATGAGAGTCAAAGATAATTTAACAAACGATGATGATTTGATGACTAATATTTTTTCAAATTTATGTTTTAACGTTGATATGAATGAACAAGACTATGATTTAACTCATTTAAATAAAAAATCAGCAGAGGCAGTGAAGCAAATGATAAAACAGTATATACCAAAGAAAGACGATAGTTCTCCGGTGAATATGAAAATTATTCTTACCGACGAGGTTCCAGTTTACCAACCACCACGAAGGGTATGTTATGAGGAGCAACAAATCATAGATAAGCAAGTCGCACAGTGGTTAGATGAAGGTATAATACGTCCTAGTTGCTCAAACTACGCTTCGCCTGTTGTACTAGTATCAAAGAAAAATGGCACAAAACGACTTTGTTGTGATTATCGTAAACTAAATTTGAAAATCGTACGGGATAATTTCCCGATGACCTTAATTGACGACGCCCTAGAAAGGCTTAGAGAAGCAAACATATTCACGACGTTAGATTTAGCAAATGGTTTCCTACATGTACCGGTAGATGAGAGTTCTCGCAAATACACATCATTCGTAACTCATAGTGGCCAATATGAATTTCAGTATGTACCCTTTGGTATATGTAATTCACCCGCTGTTTTCTGTCGCTACATTCATGGCATATTAAAAGATTATATTCGAGATGGAACAGTTGTTACATATATGGATGATTTAGTAATCCCAGCGAAATCTGAAGAAGAAGCTCTAGAGAAGTTAGGAAAAGTATTGAAGTTAGCTTCTGATAAGGGACTGAGGATAAAATGGGAAAAATGTCAATTCCTTAAGAAGAAGATAGAATTTTTAGGCTATACTATTGAAAATGGCACCATTAGACCGAGTGAAGTTAAAACAAAAGCCGTTGAAAAGTTTCCGTTACCACAGACCAAAAAGGCGCTACAGAGATTCTTAGGCTTAATGTCTTATTTTCGTCGTTTTATTAAAAATTTCGCATTAATCGCAAAACCTTTATCAGACTTAATGAAGAAAGACGCAGAGTTTAAAATGGGTGACGAACACTTAATTTCGTTCGAACAACTGAAGACAGCTCTTATTCAGGCACCAGTTCTTGGACTATTCAATCCTAAAGCAACGACAGAGATTCATACAGACGCATCAATGTACGGTTACGGAGCAATTCTTCTCCAAAAGAACTCCGAAGATCAACAGTTTCACCCAGTTCAATTCATGAGCCGCAAAACAACACCTGCAGAACAGAAATATCATTCGTATGAGCTGGAAGTACTAGCTATAGTCGAAGCCCTTAAGAAGTGGCGCGTGTATGTGTTGGGGTCAAAGTTCAAAATTATTACTGACTGTAACGCTTTTACGATGACTTTACAAAAAAGAGACGTACCTTTACGTGTAGCCCGATGGGCTATGTATCTTCAGGAATATGATTACCTGATTGAACACAGACGAGGGACACAGATGAGGCATGTAGACGCTCTTAGCAGAATTTCTTGTTTAATGATCGAGGATTCATTAAGGCATCGACTTAAAGAGGCACAAATGAAAGATATGTGGACAAAAGCGGTTCGAAAGATTTTGGAAGAAAAGAGCTACGAAGATTTTTACATCCATAATGATATTCTGTATAAAGACCCAGATTTACAACTGATTGTGGTGCCATCACAGATGGAGAAAGAGATAATTGAGATTGCACATCGTCAAGGACATTTTTCAGTGAAGAAAACAAAGGACTGCTTAGAAAAGGATTTTTACATTCCTCAACTAGAAAAGAAAGTTACGGAAATTGTAAATAGTTGCATTGCCTGCATTGTCGTAAATTCGAAATGTGGTAAAAAAGATGGCTTTTTAGCACCCATTGATAAGGAGGATAAGCCTTTGTTGACGTTCCATATAGATCACGTTGGTCCTCTCACGGCGACACGAAAGCAGTATAATTATATACTTGTAGTTGTGGATGCATTTTCGAAATTTGTGTGGCTTTATCCCACAAAAGATACGGGCACTGAAGCAGTGATCGATCGATTGACGAAGCAAGAAACCACGTTTGGCAATCCAAGAAGAATCATTACAGACAGAGGTTCAGCATTTACATCGCACGCCTTTGAGGATTATTGCAAAAATAATCATATTCAGCATTTACTTATTACTACTGGAGTACCAAGGGGAAATGGCCAAGTAGAGCGCATACATAAGATAGTAATTCCCATGCTATCAAAGCTTTCGAAAGATAATCCAGATCAGTGGTATAAATTTATTGGCAAAGTCCAACAATACATAAATAACTCTCCTCCGAGAAGCACAAAGATAGCACCATTCAAACTGTTAACCGGATGTGACATGAGACTTTCGGATTTACCACGATTAGACGAAATTATGGAAACGGAAGCTATTGAATCGTTCGAGATAGATCGAAACGAAGCACGACAAATAGCCAAACAAAACATTTCGGCAATTCAAGAAGAAAATCGTAGAAATTATAACCGAAAACGCACAGAAAATCGAAATTATAAAGTAAATGATCTAGTAGCTATAAAACGTACTCAATTTGGACCAAATCTAAAATTGAAAAGAAAATACTTTGGACCGTACAAAATCATCGAAAAGTTATCACATGGACGTTATAAAGTACAAAAGCTTGATGAAGTTGAAGGACCTAATTTGACCTCGACCGTGTCCGAGTACATCAAACCATGGAGTTCAGAATTCGGGTCGAATCCTGAGTCAGGAGGGCCGAATGTGGGACTGACAGACGGACGCAAGAAAACTAGAAGTGGACACAACTTCTAAGCACGTATTACCAACAAATGCAACACTTCAAACCTGACGAACGTAAAAACAAAAAAGAGAAAGACAAGAACAACGAAGGGACGCTATCGCGTAACTGGACGAGAACGACAGTCTTTTGATGGTCATCAAACCAGTAAGACGTATTCTCATTTCAGTGTAAACTAAACTACTTCAAATAAACTATAATTTCAATAAACTTTCATAACTGTATTTAAAACAAACCTTTGTAACTTTAAATCAAACAGTTAATTTCAAATAAACTTAATTACATTTAAAGTAAACGTTGGTGATTTTATATATAAACCTACATATATAACTAGTAAAAATCTACATTAGTTACTTCATAATAAAACAAATATTATGAGGTAATATAATTTATATCTTTAGTAAAAATCTACATTATTTACTTCATAATGCTTTTTTTATTCTCACCTAAATTTTATTCCAAAGCCTGCAATGTTACACTGTTCACTTACCTGTGTTCTTCTAATAAATTTCTATTGTTGCGAATGATTTTCTAAAACAAAACGTGTAATACCAACTAAAACAGATGAAATGAAATTATTATAATTGAAATTTTTGATGGTTAAAATTAAATGAATAATAATGTATATGCCTAATGAGAAGTACCATCATCACTGGAAATCTTTGCACTCACCCTTTTGATTTTTATGCCACCAATACCGTCAGTAGCCCAAGAAAATAAAATAAAATAAACCAACTTGTTGAGGGGGTGTGACTCTTGTGTCCGGGTGACACCAACCGATTTTTATTGCCAAGAAAAAAGCACAAAACGACTCGTGATGATTATATAATAATCGTTAATATAAAAATTGATAAATTAAATTGCGGCGTGGATTCGGATGATGGCGGATTGGAAACGGGACGCGCAGAAAAATAGTCACAAACCGATCGCTGTTAATATCGCAAACGAACTGAAATAGGTTTTGTTGTCGGCGCAAGTAGAACGATGACGATCGATGCTGAAGTGGCAAATATGAAGCGTTTGTGGATGGGCGGCTTGTATATCACGAATAGTAGATGACGAATGTTAATGTCGAATAAAAGCGATGATCCAATCTTTTGACATCTGATGTGGTGAAATCCAATGTGTCCCAGGTGTGGTGTATTAGTGGTGTGGTGTGTTGGTGTTGTGTCTAGCTAGGGTGCGCCAGTTTGACCGGGTAGAGTGGGTCGAGGTTTAACTCATTTAAACAATCACTGTTGGCAGAAATTCCACATTTGTAATACAAAGCATTACTACTTTTTCATTACATTTTTGGTTAAAAAAAACGATTTTATATCTATGTGCATGTTGAAGTGGAACCCATATGTATAGCCTCGAACATTGAGGACTTTTGGGTTAAAATATGTCGAGACGACTGAAAACTAGTAACTTATTCATAGTCGTATAATAAGACCCAACTTTGAAAATTTATTTTGTGATAAGGAAAAAGGAATTTAATGTTTTTCTATCAGACTAATTTCTGGTATTTCTTTTTTCAAAAGAGCCTCGAGGGTTAGGGTTGAACTGTGTAATAGTTAAAAAAATGCGTTTATATTAATAAAGTGATCTTTCTAAACTTTAAGCCAAAACCCTATATATATGAAGAACCGAATTCACATACGAGTATAAAAAAGTTGCAATGCAAGAATTTGGATCGGGCAAAATTTATGGCAGCTATACGTTATGGCGAAACGATCTAAAATACCAAATTTCGTTAAAATATATTGTTCAATAAAAAAAATTCTACATGATAAAGTCACGGAAGGTAGGAATATTTTAAATTTAACCTGATGGAATTTAAAAATGCAGTACTAGGAAAATTATCTTAGTTGTGGTATGACCTTTAAATTATCTCTTTAGAAAAATAAATAAGTGACTATCTTTGGCTGGCGGAAGTGCACTCATACTATAAGAAATTATAAAACGTTAAAAAAGTGACTGCTTCACCCAGGCAAAAATTGTCATAATTTATAATAGAAATATTTAAAAGAAAACCATTTTTACCATTTCTCATTCATTTTACTGCTATGCCTTACGTTTGGTTTGCAATATCTGAACGTGCTGTTGCTGTTATACATATTACTAAGTGGTTTTTAAATTAACCTCTCTAAAACATAACAAAAATGGTAGCCATTTAGTCGAAAATACATTGTTTGGGAAGTATAAATATGTATCCATATATTCTGTAAGCGTAACCATCGTGGTGCCAAAGTCATCAACGACTTCCGGTAATTCAATTCCATGCCTGTTGGTTTCTTTATTTATAATCATCTGTCAATGTCCGCATACATATTGAAAAATTAGTATCCGAATTTTTGTTGCCTTGTGTTTGTGTTTCTGTCGGTTTTTGGTAGCTATTCCGTCAATGTGCAAATAAAATAGAGATTTAGTAGCGAATATTAAAAGATGAAAAAAATACCTGTGGCAGTTCGGGACTAACCATGTAATGTAATTTTTATTTGAGAGACTTATATCAATGTGGGCAAAAATTTGTATAACTTTTTCGCGCGAGAGAAAACCTATTCGTGAAGATATTTTCTTTCTTGGTTGATATAACTTTCAATGCCATTTATGTTAAATGTCACATCAAAGTGATCATAAGTTTTTTGTATTCACCTGTCTTTCCGAAGTACAATAAAGCGACTTTTACGACGAATGAAATTATTTAACAAAGAAGGAAATTTTGTTTGCGTTTTCTTGTGCGTAAACATTCAGAATGCTGGAAAAGCCTTCGGCTTTTCTACGACCGGCGGTCTATTTTTCCCTCCCATATATAACATTTGATCTCCATATGGGCCATGTACCTGCTGCTGTAAATTGCTGGGATTTCGGGTTTCATGTCGCAGAACCGGCAGTTTGCACAAGAGACTATAGAGCGCGACAAGAAGACGGAATTTGTTGATGATAAATATTTGCACTTGTTATTAGTTGGTACAATTATTTTCGAGAGGACATCAACCAGCTGGGCAGCGGCACCTTCCCAATTAAGAACGGACATTCCAGGTGCATGCCCTCAAATCGCAATCCTTCTTTCGTTTGCCATGGTCGTCCTCAAAAAGGGGCGTCTCGCATGCAAAGCTGGTTTTGAATGTTCATTACGGCGTGTTTTACGTGACGGGTCCCAAGTCCAGCACACAACCCTCTGGAAGGGATGTTATGCCTTCTCACTTTAGCTCGCCTTTAAACGCCCTAACTAAAAAATATACATACTTGTACTAATATAGACATGAATGCACATGCATTTTGAAATTCTCGAGATAACAGAAGTATATTTCTTAGTCACCAGTGTCGCTATGTAGTTGTCTGACTTTTGGCACTCAAAACTGCCAGCAAATAGAAGCAGATTATGCTACCAGCATGCCATAGATTTTCGTTAACGGTCGCCAGCTAAATCAAAAGCGTTTCCATAGTCATAAACACAGTTTCATTTCTTCACCATATAACACTTGGCCCAATGACCAAACACAAGCAGACGCTCAGTAACTTCACTTTGTTTGTCATTTGGGCATCGAAATGCTTTTGTTTTTTCTACTTCACTTGTTGGCTGATGTCTGGATTTCGCTTTTGGCTCACTTTGTAAGCGGACATTTAAACTCGCAAATGCTGCAATCATAGATCGTAATACAATTTGGTGTTTGACGCTTTCATCAAGCAACTACCCACCTGAAAATATTTAGCTTTTACTCAATACATAAGGCTGCATGTTTTATTATCTTCTAATGTCACACTTTATCAATAAACGATTTGTAAATAACTACACTTAAATATGCGAAAAACTCAATATACATTCTGTCAAGAAAGTATCGGAAATTTGTTTTCATTTCCGCCTCTTATCTCCCGCTTATATGGAAGACAAATAAATACTTTTTTCGGGATTGGCATAACTGTCCTTAATTATGATACAAAAAATTAGCGCAATCTGTCAACTAGTGTGTTTACAGCAGCTGTTTATGTCAGTCGACCTCAGCAGTGTTTGTCGAATTTTAAAAATTTTTTTAACGTATTTGTGTTAAAATTTGGCCAAGCACTCAGCAAATATCATTGAACAAGCACCGAGTCTCCCTGATTTAGCTCCATGTGTCTTTTACCACTGAAATATCCACTTTGGAGAATACGCTTCGGCTCAATTGAAGACATCAAAACCAATTCGACGCGTGAGTTGAAAACCATCCCGGAAAGTGCCTATAGCAAAAACTTTTGACAATTAGGAGATGCGTTGGCACCTGTGCATGGCTTCAAATTGCTGCTACTTTGAAGGCGATAAAATAAATTTGGATGACAATTGAAAATTTTTCGTTTAATTTAAAAATTCCCGATACTTTCTTGACAGAATGTACTATATCCAAAATAACCTCGCTCTTCGCATCGCTTGTTTGATCACTTCGATCGTGCAAGTAGATATGCATTTAAAATTTCCGCTAAGCTGCTAACATATTTTTCACAAGTCAATGATCTTAATACGTGCTTGTCTTTCAACAATGAAATGCCAAATATCGAGTTGGCAGTTTTGCTGTGATATTAATTTTACTATGTTAACATGTTAACATTACTAATGTAATGTACATAATGTTAATTTTACTAATTATTTAAATACCAACTCTCTTGCGGCCCTCTGAGGATTGATCACACACAATGGTTATAATTTACACTCGTATATATGTTTGTGGGCTCACACTGCGTATTCAGCTACGAGTATATCAATTTGTTATTATTTTCCAGGAAATACATTTAGTTTTGATTCCCTATTTTTTCAGATTAATTAATTGTTTTTGTTTCTGTGGCTTTTTAATCGTAAAAACAACTCTGCCTGCTTCATACAGAACCAGGGGCCGAAAGAAAAACCGGATGCGGATGAGATAAAAAGTGGGATAACCCTCCCTATGGGAATGGTTTCAAAACTTTATTATTTTATTAACACTTTTCACTTACGTATTCAGTTTTTTTAATTATAAGACAATTTAGCGGCAATGAATGCACCAATAATAGTGTGGAAATCCAATTTCTTTATAAATTCTGTCTTTAAACATAGCGAAGCTAGTACCAGCAGTACTTACTGAAATCCTGCCCTTTGACGAACATGATCGATGAAAATTTTCGATCAAAATGTTCGCACAGTGATGGCATCAATGAGTTGGAAGTGGTAAGACGAGTTTTAAAATTTAGTGTTTTTTTTCTTGCTGATGGCAAATCGTCTCGATGTCTCTAAGTTCACAGCAACCAGTTTGCATTCATTTTAAAATACCGCACAGAAATTGCAAATCCACAAGATGGCTTTCAATATTTATAACTTGAAGATCGATGGTGGTATGGATTTCTTGAAAAACCAAGTTTCTTTCATTGAATGTATGGGGGAATGAGAGCTATCAAAACACCATTCAAAATTCCATCAAGTCTCGACGAGTTTCTGACGTAAGGTTGAATTTAAAAAAAATAGCTTGAATGCATAGATTTTGACACACCACCTTGTTTTAGAAAGACAAAGAAGATAATTGAGTATTTTGGAGTTGGAAATTGCCCAACATTATATGCTGCTACTAAAGATTGTGAAACATTTTTGAATGACACCAAAAAAATATTTCCTAGTAGACTCCAGCCAAATTCAGTTTGTGGGGACCACAGGGCGAAAGAATTGCATACATACATACTTTTACGTTTGAAATAATTTTATGCTCCTTCATATTTACCGCAGGTATTACTACCATTTTCGTTGTCCTATCCACGGCTTTCTTGGAAAGGAATTTTGTAATTTTCTCATGTTTTGTAAATTAAAGAGACAATAGTTCTGCCGGTATTTTCATGACAATCTATTAATGCGAAAAAACGTTTCGCTGTGTGGTAGCCTCTTTTCTCAACGGGCACTTTTCGAGAACTCCGAATTTCTCTTAAACTTTTTAAATATCGATTTTCAAAAGGGTTCTTTAGTTTTTATATATATCGTTACCGGGAAAGGGGTTTATCGATTTTCATAGTTACCATAAAATGACATTACATTAGTTTTCGGGTAGTAACAAATACAGTACCTTTGAGATAGTGCGCCCTAGTCCCAAAAACGTCTAATACATTTTATTTAATTCTTTAGTTTTCTTTCTGTTCTGTCCCGCACCAATAATAAAAAAACGAATAAATTAATAATATTATAAGAATGACCAAGCTCTAATTAATTACAAAAAAAAAATTAATAAAGTTATTTTATAGGGAAGTTATAAACCATTTACTGGTTTCGTTTTCGTCGGTAAAATTTTCGCCCTTTATTAGCAAAATTTTGATAATTTTATTGTCGCCTTATTTAGTTGCGTACATTCGTTGAAAAGCTTGTTTGAGCTTGCATTTACAATAAGTAATCCCAACCATGCCAATAAGCTGCTTAGCAATCACAACTGAGGTACGGTTGTAAATTTTGTTATGCGGTTGCAAGCAATATATTTTGCAGTTAGCTCGTTGTGTTTATGGTAGCCGATGGCTTATGTGCTGTTCCAAATCCTAACACGTCAGCATGAGCATTACAATAAAGGCTGTTGGCGTGCATCCATAAAGCTGTTGTCTTGCAACAGGTGAAATTTCCTGCACGTCCCCATGATAATGTATGCATATACGGCTGCAATATGAAAGACAACGCAGTAAATGCGGTGAGAGAGATGCTTTACTATACTACTATTGAAGTAGTCCAATATATAATATAGTTGCGTCTTTGCTAATATTAACAGCGAAGTAAAATATATATCCAGATGAATGTTGACACTTTTAAGACAGGATTGACCTCACTTAATTCCATGATTCCACATCCTCTATCTTAACTTTTTTTTAACATAACAGTGTGAGAAACACCGGGGGGATTGGAAATTGTATGACAGCTCCTGGAATTCAAGTAAATACCATTTTCGTATTGACGGACTCAGAAATTATTTGTCAACTGAGTTTCAGTAGAATCTCATACACGTTTGCGTTTATTTTTACTTCACATTCAACTCTTTTCATCTTCTCTATCTATCGTTAATCAATCGAACTACCATATATGTATATTTCTGTTCGGACCTGAGTATATTATTTGCCACGAATGTTTCAACACCCATAAGGAAACCTCGAAGACTATAAAATATATACGTAAATAAGCAGCATAACGAGATGAGTTAATTTATCCATGTCCGATATATACGCGAACATGTTCCTCAGATTTTGAGACATCGATCTGAAATTTAGAACACGTTCTTTTTCAGTTAACGTGATATCTTCACCAAATTCAGCATGGGCAATACGAGTAATATAATAATAGGAAATTGTTCAGATGGGATTACTGTATCATATAGCTGACATGCAAATGAAACATCAGAAGGCAAAACAACAAAGTGAGTTCAGTACAAATATTATACAATTTCAATGTAAATATGCAATCATTTAATTAAAAACATTATTTCCGCGCATTGAGCATTCCTTTAATTTCTTTTACATGGAATATCAAGTATGAAAAGGCTAAGTTCTGTTACAAACGAATATTTCATAATCTTGCAACTTGCCATCGCCAAAGCCAGAGAAATCCATAAAGAGCAAAACGTCAACCATAGGAACGGAGCCCGAGAAATTTATTATATATAAATATAATTCATACACTGACCACCTTATTTGCCATAAGTTTTGTTAGGGTAATGAAAATAATTTTATGTAGTACTACGTGAGAAGTTGGTTAATTCTTAGACCAATTTCGCATATTTTTGGAATAAAACTATAGAATATACAATATTACACGTTTAGTTATATTTGACAGAAGTTTGAAGATATTGTGTCAAGTATATATATTGAAACGAATTTAATAATTCTTTGTCAATACTACTTTCCCTTAAAAGGTCTCTGACTAATTAAATGCTCCCACCGTTTCATCAAGGTTCTTCCCATACAATCACCAAATATATAGAATGAAGTCAGCCAGGTGTTCGAAAATTCTGGGTTAAGTTTTCACCTAAATTTATCTATTTTAGACATAGAGATACATTTGATATTCGGTACCTAGGGGGACTGTTGAAAGTTTTGGTTGGTTCTGTACAATTTTTAGCCATAAGGAAGTATTTGTGAAAAATTTTATAACGTAATATATTTATAGATAACTTCTTGATTTATGTAGTGGAAAATGATAAAATCAAATGGAATTTAAAACTGTATTATACAGAAAATAGGTGTCGTTGTAATCCGATTTCGCCCATTTTTTGCACTGTAATATAGGAAAATTAGAGGAATGTTACATACTAAATTTAGTCGAAATCGGTCGGTAGGGTCCCAAGATATGCGATATCCCCAAAAATTGGGCAGTGCCATGCCCAAATTTTCACACTGGCTCTTGTAAATCCCCCTTATACCATCTCGGAGGTAAAATTTAATGTCTCTGGCGTAATCAGTTATATGGGGCGTGAGCGGTGTTGTCATCCGATTTCATCCATTTTCACACTATCAGTAGGAATTAATTGTGGTAGGTTAATTGAGTTGTTTTAGCTAGAGTAGCTAAGGAGATATACACATAAGCTTAATAGATGGTGGGCCACCCCCAATTTTTCAAAACTTTTTTCCAACAGGTGCCCTGTTTCTTTCTAATATAATATTCTGCAAAAACACGAATTTGATGATTTAAGAAAACGGTAGCGGGTTGACAGAATAACACAAGCATTACAATGGTGTGGATGCCGCAATAACAAAACAAAAATTATGGTAAAAGTAAAATGAAGTGCGCAACTTATTGCATGTAATTAAAAACAATCTGTCCTGTCCGCAGATAATTTAATTACATCCAAATGAAAATCCGTGCCATTTGTTGTCACACGCTGTGCAGCACGCGCAATGTGATTTAGAAGGGTGGCAAAAAATAATTATGCTGTGCTCTGGAATAATTTCCCCATTGCCTCCTAGTAGGAGTTTGTCACTTAGCGTCGCGTCGTTTCAATTATTGACAACACTTTATTTGTACATTTTCTTGAAGGAAGAATAAGAGCTGGAATTGTAGTAGCGACAAAGTTCAAATAGGCAGAATAATTGCTTTTGTTGGCAGTTGTCACCAACATAATTCTAACAACTGCTTTCGAAAATTAGCCTTAATGTGAAAACCAACAAACGCTCATAAACAAATAGAAATTAAATGTATTTGTTGAAACTTTTTGTTTTTAGCGATGTTTAACCTCATCGCCGCTAAACTTTGTGTTTCAACTTTTTGCTCTGAAAAATTTGTAAAAAGTTTTCTAATCTACCGTGACACTAACAACCCCAAATTTTCAGTTCACATTTAGTAAAACGTTCAAGCTAGATATAACGCCGCTATCCGGAAAAAACATGAAAAATCTTTGGTTGGTGAGATATACATTCCTGTTTTATATTTTGGGTAAAACAAATACCAGCCCTAATCAGCCCTAAAATAATTAATTTGTAATACAATATGATTTTATAAAAATCTGAATAATTAAGTGAGAAATTCATCAATACGTGACTAATACATTAATATAGTATACAATGTATAAAGAAATATTAAAAAAAAAAGAAATTACTTGAATGCACTTGATATCACCGAAGCCATTAACAGCGGTTGATATCATTTGCTGCAATGTAAGTGGTGAACTTGAATGTTATTCCATTTTTTGCTCTCAGTGTTCATATGATTGATTTGCTCGTTGAGAATATAAAATTACAATGTTATGCTAAAAAATTCTACGGAAAGATGCGGTGTTTATCAAAAGGTTCAAGACCGAAACATTTTCTTGTAGAACCCCCAGAGGTGATCAGGTGACTGCGTGGTGTTGTAAACTGGAACCGCGTGGGCGTTGCCTAAGCCAATATAGAAAAGAAGTAAATCAAGGGCAAAGAGGCTTTCAGTCGTCTTGAAAATATTACTTTAAATAATTAAATTGCACTTTTCCGAATATATATGTCTGGATGAATGTCATAGAAATACAGATTTATTTTATCTTTATACATCATTGCCTTAGAAAAAATGAGGATGTATATAATATCAATCAAATTTTGCAAAACAAAGTAAAAAGCATCAAATATTGAAAACAGGATTTTAGGAATTTGAATGAGTGCGGTGCTATGTTTGAATTTTTTGTACTTATACTTTGGTTATATTTGGCTTCTCGTGAATAACTGGAAACTTTTTATGTCCGCTCAGCTTCGCTAAAGTTTGAACCGAGTGTTGCTTTTGAACTGTCCTGCCAGCAGCAGACAGATATCTTGTAGTTCCGAGTTCCACTTTTTTTTTTGTGCTGTATGATCTCACTTTATCAGCGTACGGTATGAAAGGAAAAGAAATCCTGCATGGGAACAGAGGCACCGTAGTTTGAAGTCAAAGCGAAATACGTCATCATATTTTCATCAATCGATAAATGCATAGTAAAAATCCAACTTTATTGTACATATTTTTTGTTTAATAGATATATTGATCAAACTGTCGCAAATCAGTCTGACTTGGCTATGGCGCTGTTGTATCAG
>CM050323.1:144555245-144574554 GCA_027475135.1 Bactrocera correcta
TGCGGAAACAAATTTCTTGTGTCTAAGCATTCAGAATGCTGGAAAAGCCTTCGATGAATATAGATAGATGATAGACAACAAAATTGGGGATTTACTCTGTGACCGGCGGTCTCTTTTTCCCACCACCCAATTACATGTGATCACCATATGGGCCATGTGCCTGCTTCTGTAAATTGCTGGGATTTCGGGTTTCATGTCGCAGAACCGGCAGTTTGCACAAGAGCGTGCAGTACCCTGTATAGAGCGCGACAAGGAAACGGAATTTGTCGATGATAACTATTTAAAAGTGTTATTGGTTGGTACAATTATTTTCGAGAGGACATCAACCAGCTGGACAGCGGCACCTTCCCAATTAAGAACGTTCATTCCAGGTGCATGCCCTCAAATCGCAATCCTTATTTCGTTCGCCATGGTTGTCATCAAAAGGGGGCGTCTCTAATCCAATGCTGCTCTTTGAATGTTCATTGGGGCGTTTTTTACGTGACGGGTCCCAAGTCCAGCGCACAACCCTGTGGAAGGGATGTTTCGCCTTCTCAATTTAGCTCGCCTTTAAACGGATGTTCTTAGGCTACCCAGAGGATATTTGTTCAAAGACTATTTAAGATATTTTTTAAGTTAGTCTTCATATAAACTCACAGCGTCAATATATTTTTAAAAAAGAAGAGAGCGCTTTTATCTTGACTGCGAATGAAAGACGCAAAAATTCAAAATAAAAATTTTGGCAAGCTTATGTGTAATTTATGTATGTTACTGATTGCTTTTGTGTATAATTTTCGTAGTAGGGAGTAAGTTTAATGTGCGTTTGTTTTTGGTAGTCAACAAGGTAATACATGGCGTATGAGTGACGTTTAACGCCCTCACTAAAATATATACATATGTACATGTACTAATATAGACATGAATGCACATGCATTTTGAAATTCTCGAAATAACAGAAATGTATTTCATGGTCACTAGTGTCGCTATGTTGCTGTCTGATTTTTGGCACTCAAAAATGCTAGCAAATATAAGTATATTATGCTACCAGCATACCATAGATTTTCGTTAACGGTCGGCAGCTAAATCAAAAGCGTTTCCATAGTAATAAGCACAGTTTCATTTATTTGCCATACAGCACTTGGCCCAACGACCAAACATAAGCAGACGCTCAGTATCTTTCACTTCAACTAGAAAATATTTAATTTTTAGTTAATATACTTATGAGGCTGCATGCTTGTTTCTAATGCCATGCTTGATCAATAAACTATTTGTAAATAACTACACTTAAAGTGCCGAATCTTCCTGATTTAGTTCCATGTGACCTTAACCTTTCTTCGCACTGAAATATCCACTTCGGGAAACACGCTTCGACTCAATTGAAGTCACCAAAACAAAATGGACGCGAGAGTTGAAGGCCACCCGAAAAGCGCCTATAAGCGTTGGCACATGTGCATCGCTTCAAATTGCTGTTACTTTGAAGGCGATAAAATAAATTTGGATCATAATGGAAAAATTTTCGTTTCCTTTATGAATTCCCGATCACTGCGGTCGTGCAAGTAGATATGTGTTTAAAATTTCCACTACGCTGCTAACATATTTTTCATTAGTCAATGATTTTCATATGTGCTTGCCTTTCAACAATGAAATGCCAAATTTCGAGTTGGCAGTTTTGCTGTGATATTAATTTTACAATGTTAACATGTTAACATTACTAATGTTATGTACATAATTTTAATTTTACTAATTATTTAAGTACCTACTCTATTGTGGTCCCTCTGAGGATTGATCACACACAATGGTTATAATTTGCTCTCGTACATATGTTTGTGGGCTCACACTGCGTATTCAGCTATTATTATATTATATTATTATTTGTCTAGAAAATACATTTAGTTTTGTTTCCCCTATCTTTTCAGATTAATTAATTGTTTTCTCTTTTCTTGTTTCTGTGACTTTGTAGTCGTAAAAACAACTGTGTCTACTTCATGTGGAGCCAGGGGCCGAGAGAAAAACCCGGGGGCGTATGAGATAAAACGTGGGATAACCCTCAATATGGGAATGTTTTTAATACTTTATTATTTTTATTAACACTTTTCACTTACCTATTCAGTTTTTTTGAATAATAATAAGTGTGGAAATGTAACTTCTTCACAAATTCTGTCTTTAAACATAGCCACTAGCAGTACTTACTGAAATCCTGCCCTTTGACGAGCATGATCGATGAAAATTTTCGATCCATGCCAAAGCACTTAATAAAATGTTCGAACAGTGAAGGCATCAATGAGTTGTAAGTGGTAAAATCGGTTTTAAAATTTAGTGCTTCTTTTCTTGCTGATGGTAAATCGTCTCGATGTCTCCAAGTTCTCAGCAACCATTTTGCATTCATTTTAAAATACCGCACAGAAATTGCAAATCCACAAGATGACTTTTAATATTTATAACTTTAGGACCAATCGTGGTATTGATCTCTTAAAGAACCAAGTTTCTTTCATTGATTGTATGGATGAATGGAAGCCATCAAAACACTATTCAAAATTCCATCAAGTCTCGACGAGTTTCTGACGTAAGGTTGAATTTTAAAAAATAGCTTGAATGCATCGATTTTGACACACCACCTTTTTTTAGAAAGACAAAGAAGATAATTGAATATTTTGGATTTCAAAATTGCCCAACATTGTATGCTGCTACTAAAAATTGTGAAACATTTTTGAACGACCCCAAAAAAAATATTTCCTAAAGGACGAAAAAATTGCAAAAATATTTTTACGTTTGATCTAATTTTATGTTCCTTCATATTTACCGCAGGTATTTCTACCATTTTCGTTGTCCTATTCACAGCTATCTTGAAAAGCGATTTTGTAATTTTCTAATGTTCTGTAAATTAAAGAGACAATAGTTCTCCCGGTATTTTCATGACAATCTATTAATGCGAAAAAACGTTTCGCTTTGTGGTAGACTCTTATCTCAACGGGCGCTTTTCGAGAACTCCGAATTCCTCTTAAACTTTTTTAATTACGATTTTCAAAAGGGTTTTTTGTTTTTGTATGTATCGTTACCGAGAAAGGGGGTTTATCGATTTTCATAGTTCCCACAAAATGCCATTACATTGGTATTCGGGTAGTAACAAGTACAGTACTTTTGAGAGAGTGCGCACTTTTAAAAGTCCCGTAAACGTCTAATGCATTTTATTCAATTGTTTGGTTTTCTTTCTATTCTGTCCCGCTCCAATAATAAAAGAACGAACTAATGAATAATATTATATCATTCTTATAATCTCTAATTAAAAAAAAAAAAAAAAATTTAATAAAATTATTTTATAGGAAAGTTATAAACCATTTATTGGTTTCAGTTTTCGTCCGTAAAATTTTCGCCCTTTATTAGCAAAATTTTGATGATTTTATTGTCGCCTTATTTAGTTGCGTACATTCGTTGAAAAGCTTGTTTGCGCTTGCATTTACAATAAGTAATCCCAACCATGCCAATAAGCTGCTTAGCAATCACAACTGAGGTATGGTTGTAAATTTTGTTTTGCGGTTGCAAGCAATATGTTTTGCAGTTAGCTCGTTGTGTTTATGGTAGCCGATGGCTTATGTGCTGTTCCAAATCCTAACACGTCAGCATGAGTACTACAATAAAGGCTGTTGGCGTGCATCCATAAAGCTGTTGTCTTGCAACAGGTGAAATTCCCCGCACGTCCCCATGATAACATAGGCATATACGGCTGCAATATGAAAGACAACGCAGTAAATTCGGTGAGAGAGATAGCCTTACTACTTTCATTGATTTTACTCTCAGATTATATTCATGCTATAATTTTGTTTTGCTATGTTTTGTATTGAAGTAGCCCAATATATAATATAATTGCGTCTTTGCTAATATTAACAGCGAAGTAAAAAAAAAAAAATTTCGACACTTTTAAGACAGGAATGACCTCACTTCATTCCATGACTCTCCATCCTCAATCTTAAACTATTTTTTTAACATAACAGTGTAAGAAACACCGAAGAAGTTGAAGATTGTATGACAGCTCCAGGAATTTAAGTAAATATCATTTTCATATTGACGGACTCAGAAATTAATTGTCAACTGAGTTTCAGTAGAATCTCATACACGTTTGCGTTTATTTTTACTTCACATTCAACGCTATTCTACTTCTCTATCTATCGTTAATCAATCAAACTGAGTATACTTGTATTATTTGCCACGAATGTTTTAACAGCATTAAGGAAACATCGAAGACTATGAAATATATACGTAAATAATCAGCATAACGAGCTGAGTTGATTTATCCATGCCCGATATATACGCGAACAAGTCCCTCAGATTTCGAGACATCGATCTGAAGTTTAGAACACGTTCTATCTTCCTTAAACAACTATAGCATATAACTGCAGCACAAATTGAACGATGGAAATAAAGTTTTTGTGTGAAAAACTTGTTCAGTTAACGAGATATCTGCACCAAATTCAGCATGGGCAATGATATAATGATAGAAAATTGTTCAGATGGGATTAATGTATCATATAGCTGACATACAAATGAAACATCATAACCAAGTTCTTGTAAAGTATTTTGCATTGGTGAAGAATATTTAATCTTCGTTTGAAATAAAGCTAACGTTTTTTGCTTCTTTTAAAATTATAATGCTAACGATATTATCCCTGAGTTACACAAAACACTAACAGAACCTCACGAAATGTATTACGTATTTAACTGTGTACGGCTTGTGTTTCTATAATCGCCCAAAAAGGGTGTTGACAAAAATGTCTAGATGATGACAATGAAAACAATTTGAACGCAGTAACTGCACTTTTCCTATTGTTGTTCTTTTAGTTGGTATCTAAATGCTTTCATTGTCATTGTATTGGTCTGGCATTGCTTTCCATTAGATAGCTTGGAAGACTGCATTTATATGATATAACATAGAACAAATGTATTTAGGCAAACAACAAAGTGAGTTCAGTATGAATATTATACAATTTCAAGGCAAATATGCAGTCATTAAGTTAAAAAACATTATTTCGGCGCATTGAGCATTCCTTTAATTTCCCTTACATGGAATATCATCGCCAAAGCCAGAGGAATACCATAAAGTGCAAAACGTCAACCAGAGAAACGGAACCCAAGAAATTTATTATATATGTATAAATATGTATAATTCATACACTGACCGCCTTATTTGCCATAAGATTTATTAGGGTAACGAAAATAATTTTCTGTTGTACTACGTGAAAAGTTGGTTAATTTTATTTTTGGAATAAAACTATAGAAAATACAATATTATACGTTTAGTTATATTTGATAAAAGTTTGAAGATATTCTGGGTTAAGTTCTAACCTAAGTTTATCTATTTTAGGCACAGGAATACATTTGCTATTCGGTACCTAGGGGCTTCAACAGTTTTGGTTGGCTCTGAATAAGTTTTAGCCATAAGGAAGTATTTGCGCAAAATTTTATAACGCAGTATACTTTATGTAGTGGAAAGTGATAAAATCAAATGGAATTTAAAACTGTATTATAGAGAAAATAGGTGTCGTTGTAATTCGATTTCGCCCATTTTTTGCACGGTAATATAGGCTATAATATAGGAATGTTACGTACTAAATTTAGTCGAAATCGGTCGGTAGGGTTCCAAGATATGTGATATCGCCAAAAAGTGGGCAGTGCCATGCCCAAATTTTCACACTGACTCCCGTAAATCCCTTTTACCATCTCGGAGGTAAAATTTAATGTCTCTGGCGTAATCAGTTATATGGGGTGTGAGCGGGGTTGTCATCCGATTTCATCCATTTTCACACTATCAGTAGGAATTTATTTATTAATTGTGGGAGGTTAATTTAGTTGTTTTAGCTAGAGTAGTTTAGGAAATATACACATAAGCTTAATAGATGGGAGCCACCCCCAAATTTTCAAAACTTTTTTCCAACAGGTGTCCATTGCTGTTACGATCCCCTGTGCTGATCTACATCTTAATTTAGTGCTAAGTTATGGCACTGTATATGATTTCGGTTCATATTATTTTGTTTCATATTATTTTGTTTCATTAAGATATCTCAAGTTTCACTCAAGTTACAGACGGACGGACAGACAAACAGTCACCTGGATTTCAACTCGTCTCATCATCCTGATCATTCATGTATATATAACCCCAAATCTATCGCTTTCAGTTGTAGGTGATACGTACAAACGCTAAGTGAACAAAACTATAATACTCTGTAGTGGCTTTCTGCAAGAGTAGAAATGGACTTTTAATCAAGTCTGAGTTATCGAATTAAACTCATTAGAAAAAATTTAGGCAAACAGTTCGGTTATCAGTAAAATATACGTATATTTTACAGCAAGTGGTAAGTGAAATGAATTACAATATATAATAAGTGACGTATCAGCATTTATGCTAACCTGAGTTAAATTTATATTCTATTTTAATACTTAGTACAATCTTATTTCAATATAATATGGTCCTTAATTTTTTGAGCGTGCAGTTAAGTCACTTCGCTAAATACGATCGATACACCACGTACCGACCTATCCATATTGGTATATGCTAGGCATTTTACCATAAGGATAATGTTTTAATACTTCGCTTTGAAGTATGGTTATTCGTTGAAATCACGGCGGCATATCATTGTTTTCCAGTGTAGAGAAGATATTCTGCAATTGGCAGTTTCTGCATTAAAAAATGTGTCGCTGTGCTATTATTTTACGCACGAAACTTTTAAAGAACAATTCCAATCGTCTAAATATTTGCAGATTCAGTGTCTATTTAATATAATAATTAATATTTTATTTTTATTTTAACCAAGTTTCTATTTATTATAATCTGCAGAAGATAAATACATATGACCATGGACGGTAAGAAAATATATATGTTTTATGGATAATGTTATTTTAATTTCTTACTTATTTCTCCTTTTCCCAAGAAACTTCAGTGGCACTGCCATTTTTTCGTCCTTTTCGTTAACAGCTAAACATACGGAAATAAACAAATATATATGTGGCTACACAATTGTTTCTTTATTATATATTTATTTATAATATTCTGCAAAAACACGACTTTGATGATTTAAGAAAACGGTAGCGAGTTGACTGAATAACACAAGCATTAAATGGGTTTGGATGCCGCAATAGCAAAACAAAAGTTATGGTAAAAGTAAAATGAAATGACGCAAATTATTGCATGTAATTAAAAACAATCTGTCTTGCCCGCAGATAATTTAATTTCATCCAAATGAAAATCCGTGCCATTTGTTGTCACACGCTGTGCAGCACGCGCAATGTGATTCAGAAGCGTGGCAAAAAATAGTTATGTTGTGCTCTAGAATAATTTCCCCTTTGCCTCCTGGAAGAAGTTTGTCACTTAGCGTCGCGCCGTTTCAATTATTGACAACACTTTATTTGTACATTTTCTTGAAGGAAGTATAAGAGCTGGAATTGTAGTAGCGACAAAGTTCAAATAGGCAGAATAATTGCTTTTGTTGGCAGTTTTCACCAACATAATTCTAACAACTGCTTTCGAAAATTAGCCTTAATGTGAAAACCAACAAACACTCATAAACAAATAAAAATTTAATGTATTTGTAGAAACTTTTTGTTTTTAGCGATGTTTAACCTCATCGCCGCCAAACTTTGTGTTTCAACTTTTTTTGTAAAAAGTAAAAGTAAAAAAGTGTAATTTGTAAAAAGTGTTCTAATCTACCGTGACACTAATAATCCCAAATTTTCAGTTCACATTTAGTAAAACGTTCAAGCTGGAAATATAGCGGCGCTATCCGGAAGAAAACATGAAAAATCTTTGGTTGGTGAGATATACATTCCTGTTTTATATTTTGGGTAAAACAAATACCAGCCTTAATCAGCCCTAAAATAATTAATTTGTAATACAATATGATTTTAAAATCTGAATAATTAAGTGAGAAATTCATCAATACTGACTAATACATTAATATAGTATACAAATTATAAAGAAATATTAAAAAAAAAATTATTTTGTATATATCCATATACGTATATAGTATATACTAGACTGCTGCACAGGTGCACTTGATATCACCGAAGCCATGAGTGACCTTTAGCATTAACAGGGGTTGATATCATTTGCTGCAATGTAAGTGGTAAACTTGAATGTTATTCCATTTTTTGCTCTCAGTGCTCATTTGATTGATTTGCTCGTTGATAATAAAAAATTACAATGTTCAAAAATTCCACGAAAAGATGTGGCGACTATCAAAAGGTTTCAAGATCGAAACATTCTCTTGTAGAACCCCCAGAGATGATGACTGCGTGGTGTTGTAAACTGGAACCGCGTGGGCGTTGCCCTAAGCCAATATAGAAAAGAAGAAAATCAAGGGAAAAGAGGCTTTCAGTCGTCTTGAAAATATTACTTTAAATTACTAAATTGTATTTTTCCGAATAGATATGTCTGGATGAATGTTATAGAAATACAGATTTATTTTATGTTTATACATCATTGCCTTAGAAATAATGAGGATGTATATAATATCAATCAAATTTTGCAAAACTAAGTAAAAAGCATGAAATATAGAAAACTGGATTTAAGGAGTTTGAGTGAGTGCGATGCTATATTGCATTTTTTGCACTTATACTTTGGTTATTTCTTGCTTCTCGTGAATAACTGGAAACTTTTTATGTCCGCTCAGCTTCGCTAAAGTTTGAACCGAGTGTTGCTTTTGAACTGTCCTGCCAGGAGCAGACAGATATCTTGTAGTTCCGAGTTCCACTTTTTTTTTGTGCTGTATGATCTCACTTTATCAGCGTACGGTATGAAAGGAAAAGAAATCCTGCATGGGAACAGAGGCACCGTAGTTTGAAGTCAAAGCGAAATACGTCATCATATTTTCATCAATCGATAAATGCATAGTAAAAATCCAACTTTATTGTACATATTTTTTGTTTAATAGATATATTGATCAAACTGTCGCAAATCAGTCTGACTTGTCTATGGCGCTGTTGTATCAGATGCAATATCGATTTAAGTATCCGGGTCATTGATTGTTTCTTGATTACCAGCTCAAACCCTTCCCAACCGTCCAATAGTAATCGAACTGAGGAAGTATGTGGTAAGTGAATAATTTGTCGAGTAGTAACAAAGATGAATTTTTCTTAAGAGTAGACATTCGAGTTATAAATGATAATGTCGATAATTTTGTTGTCAAAGAACATCCAAAACAGTTCCAGTGTGCTGACTCATCAAGCGGTAATTTCAGGAAAAAAGGAAATAACTTAATGAAACTTGGTATGAATATTTCTTGGCATTTAACGATCTTTTCTTGACAATGCTATGTGTTTCTGTTAAAAGTGGGTTGAATCGGATATTGTGCTTCCTTTGTTGCTATATACCGAAAAATTAGATGTTAGTTCCCCTAACGGTTGTACGTACTAATCGAGATAGATATAGGGTTCTACTTTATGTATATAAATGATCAGGATGACAAGAAAAGTTGAAATCCGGTCCATTGTCTGTCTGTCAGTCCGTGCGTCCGTCTGTCCGTGCAAGCTGAAACTTCAGTAAAAATAAAGATATCTCGATGAAACTTGGTATGTCAGTTCCTTAGCTCCAGTTCGTAGATGGACACAGCCAAGCCCACAAATCAACATTAACCGTAAACATATGAAGTGCCAGAACTAAGCACTAAATTAAGATATAAAGCTGCAATTTGGTACAGGGGATCAAAGTAGCACGGGCACCAGTGGAAAATTTTCATTTTGAAAAAGTGGGCATGGTCCCGCCCTCTAACAAGTTTAATATATATATATCTCGTAAGCCAAATTTGCTGAGCCCGAACCTTATAAGAACTTCTACCAAATCTAACCTAAACTATTCAAGCTCCTATGTACTGAATATTTAGATATAAAGTTGACTTTTGATTGAAAAAGTCGGTCAATGTATGGCATATACATCTTAACTTAACGGATAAACCTTCTATTATAACGGTATGTCATGTCAAAAATGGATTAAATCAGAACTATACTTCCCTTAGCCCACATATACTTAACATAAATATTTTCTGGTCTGACTTTGTACGTCATATTTCGGCCAATATGTGAGCTATCCCAATTTAAATAAGGGGGCGTGTTATATTTGTAACAGTCTATCTTTGTGCCTAAAATAGATAAATTTGATCGAAAACTTGCCCTAGCCCCTATATAACTAATATCAGGATTTTCGAACATCCGGCTGACACCTTATAATATTTCCCTGGCTTACAATCAAACTTATCCCTTTCTAACTTGTTTTTTATATTTTACGTGTTTACGTGATACGTACAACTGTATAGTATCATTAAATAACAGAGTCGCACACTACGTATGATGAACATATGTAGATATACAGCATTAATTATTTACTTTTTTACAAATACGCCAAGTGGCAGGAGAATTTCTTTATATAATTCATATGAGGGGGACCAATTAACGGTTGATGATGTGCATGTTAACCACAAGAACTACGAGGCAAATCGGTGTTTTCCAGAGGAGGACAATTAAGTAAAATGCTCCTTACTGAACTGTCTGTTTTGATGTATACTTACCTAGTTACCTTCGAAGTATATCCATTAGACAGAAGAGAAAATACCCTCAGAATATAGTAGATCAAACCCAAATTGACGAATGTATAAAAAATACAGACAGCTACTACTCTCAGAGTATAATAAATTTTTACATAGACATAGTTACTAAATTACTGAGTGTAATAGAATTTTTCCTCCAAAGTTTGTTCTCCTAAAATTAATCATGATATGTGTTATATATAAAGGAATAGATTGACGCTGGGCTTGTATAACATTACAGCATCGGGGCAAGCGAAGTTTTACCTTTTCTGCACAGAACATGTTTATATGTATACTTACATAAAGTCTGATCTAAAACACAAACTAGCTTTTCTATGGTTTTACAAAACTAAGACTAGACTAAACGTCGTGGTTTGTGCATTTACCATTAATTTGATTGTCAAGAATGATGTGCATTGTCTTTTAAGGAAATCTTTCAACTGCATTTGGTTCAGGAACATGGAAAATGTCTACACCTATTAAGTATTGAAATAAAAATACTCCTGCGCTTATGCGTCGCTGATGAAACTTGAGACTTCTTTACCAACTTTTTCGATTTCTTACGTCGCTGAAACTGAGATTCCATAGCGTAGCTCTGCGCTATCATCATATCAGCAGTACATTAAAATTACCGGCACCCGAACTCATTGCTGTACGCAAGTACTGGTTAACTATGTATGTATAAATATACCGATGAGTATTTGTGTTGTTCGAGGTGTAAAATGCTTTTGATGGGCTCACTCCACAATCAGCATATTCGTAAGACATATGCAGCCGTGTGAGTACGAGTATATCAGTTACAGTTGCTTAGTTCCTTTGCTTTTTTTGACCTAGCCGCCTTATAATTAATATCAAAATTTTGAAACATCCGGGTGACTTTATTCCATTTTTGATTGCACATGGTCAGACGGTCGAATATGTCGGTCAGTGTATGATATTATAATTTTTAATATAATTGCTTAGAATCCGATCCTATGGTTGACGTTTTGCCCTTAAAGGCATTTTGATGGAAGTTTATTGTGAACATCCCATAGCTGAGTCCACGCGCCGAAAAAGAAGATTGAAGTCTAGGAACTGTAAAAATTACTTAATGAAATTTAATGCCAAATATATAATAAAGCTCAAAGAATATTTATGCTCAACCACTATAAATGGAGAAAATCAGATGTAAATCCTATCCAACCAGCTAGATCAACAACAAAACTGAATAACCCAGACGACAAGATAATGCTTTGCATTTGGCGGGATTAGAAACGTCAGCTGTTTTCCCAGCTTCTAAAATCGGGGGTAACCATTAACTGTTATCAAATTGAAGAGCCCTTTTGCGAGTAGACTAGACACATAGAAAGACCGGTTTAAACCCGCTTAGAAAATAGAACGTATTAGCTCAAATTTTGTCCTTTTAGAGTAGCATTTGTTCCATGCGATTAACAAGCATGAAGGTACACTGTTGTTAGTAAACCACGATCTGTCATTTCCATTGAGATAACGAATAAGCTGGTATAAAGTCACTAAGAAGTTCGAAAGTCAATACTTCTCGACCCTATTCAACACATTTTCTAATTCAGATAAACTATTATCAAGAAGAGATGCTCTCCAAAGTTCAATTATATATCTCACACATTGACCGATATTTAGGTAAAAAAGCAAATATTAGCTCTATGGTTCACCTAGTCCGGTCTTAGGGGCTTGAACAGTTCTAGTTCGATTCAGACAATACAAATAAAAAGTTTTATCTCATTATACTAATTTCTTCTGATCAGTCGAGAAGATCTGTATGTGATTTGACCTTAAAGAGGGCGGTGCCACGCCTATTGTCCAATTTTGGCCTGAACTCCGGTAAAGCCCTCTCATTTCATCTCAGGTGAAATATTTATGTCTCTGGTGCATTTATTTATTACTGGTTTAGACTTCCGGAGAATTAACTTAAACTGTATTAGATATTTGTTGACGAATACATTATATTTTCTATAACTATTTAGTTTTGTATATTCAATACGACAAAAAAAAGCCGATTGAAAAATGTTTATTTTAAAGTGCCTTTAAACCATACTTGTTACCCTTTAATCTTTGTAAAGTAAACTATAGAAGTCCGTAATTTGCAACGCGTGTATAAGTTGTTAAATTTCGAGTATGAGACGAAGAAATTTTAAGGCTTTTTCCAAGCTAAAAGCACCTGTTCCAGATTTCCCTTGCTTTGTTGGAGTGTCATACTTACATCAATCTTTCCCCGCACGATACCCTTGGGTAATTTCTCTTTAAACAGCGCAAACATAATAACAATTTTCGGCAATTGTTTGTACGAATTTCATAAGGTTATGCAAGTTTCATAAGAAAAGCGATTGAATGTTTTTTTGAATACAATTTTCTTAAGTGACTTTCAATGTTGACGAAAATGTCTAAATTATATTGAAAGAAAATTACATTGACTCAACCCCTTTTAGTAGAAGATTTTAGGCACATACATACATAAGTATGTATTGTTCATACACTCAACGGTTTTTGCCTTAAATATTCTCAAATCTTTTTTGTACGAAATTCGTAGCCGAGCATGTTTTACATTTCATGTGCACCAACTTAAAACATATTGCCTCACCTGCTGTGGACAGTCTTGCATGTGTAGGCGTGTAAGTTGTGTGCTATTTTATTTTTTATGCTAGCAAGGGTAGGCAATCCTTGACGGCATATGTGGATCGGTGAAAATTTATGAAAAGTTAAACAAAACAAAACAAATGTAAAACGCAATAATAATAATTTATATTCTAACTGTACTCCAATACCAAAAATGGCCTAAGTTCATCAATTTATTTGAGCGATAAAATATTTAAAACATATTCACTATCTTAACTTTTCAGAGCACATGAAATAAAATTATCTCTTCCTCTTTAACGCCATTCGATGCTTTTGGCGACCTTACAAAGTTCTGGTTTACATAAGCGCTACGTAACCCAAATAAAGTACCATATGTTATTTTCACCATATCCGCTTCCTTTTTATACTTTTATCAGCTTCAGATTGTGTCTGCATATCTTAACCTCAGTTTGCAATGAATCAAATAGAATAAAGAAGAATCGTGAGTCTAAAGTGTTAAAAGTAGTGCCAGACATTTTTTTTAACCCAACGTTTAACGAAGCTATTAGTTTGTTACTTTTGCTAAGAATGTTTTAATTTGAACCTGTTCATTCGATTTCCACGAGTTACAATAAATTTGTATGTTAGACGGATCAGCCAACTAATGTAAATATAATTTCATTATTCAAGTTAGCATTTAAACCTTATCCGAAATATTCGTATTAGATACAAAAAAATTAAATTTTTGTTAAGATAGTGTCAATTTATTTGCCATCGACACAATTTAACGGTGCTTGTTTTTCGTAGACAAATTTGTGACTAAATGTACATTATAATCATTATAAATATACCGAAGAAACTTTGAAAATCATGACTTGCTTCAAAATTCATTTCATGATTTTTAATATAATATTATCTTGTTAAAAAAACCCTATACAGGAATGTTATTAACATGGTTCCAATATTGTGGCTGGATATGGCAATTTATTAAGTTTGTAATTAACTAAATGATTTTTATACCCTGAACAGGGTATATTAAGTTTGTCACGATGTTTGTAACACCCAGAAGGAAGCGTCGGAGACCCTATAAAGTATATATATAAATGATCAGTATGTTGAGCTGAGTCGATTTAGCCATGTCCGTCTGTCTGTCCGTCTGTCCGTCTGTCTGTGTATATATACGAACTTGTCCCTCAGTTTTTAAGATATCTTTTTGAAATTTCGCAAACTTCATTTTCTCTTCAAGAAGCTGCTCATTTGTCGGAACGGCCGATATCGGACCACTATAACATATAGCTGCCATATAAACTGAACGATCGGAATCAAGTTCTTCTATGGAAAACTTTCACATTTGACAATGTATCTTCACCAAATTTGGTATAAATTATTTTCTAGGGCAACAATGTAATCTCCGAAGAAATTGTTCAGATCGGTTAACTACAGCATATAGCTACCATACAAACTGAGCGATCGGAGTCAAGGGCTTCTATGAAAAGCTTTCATATTTGACAAAATATATTCACGAAATTTGGTATATACTATTTTCTAAAGGAACAATGTAATCTTCGAAGAAATTGTTCAGATCTGTTAACTATAGCATATAGCTGCCATACAAACTGAACGATCGGAATCAAGTTCTTGTATGGAAAACTTTCACATTTGACAAGATATATTCACGAAATTTGGTACATACTATTTTCTAAGGAAACAATGTAATCTCCGAAGAAATTGTTTAGATCGGTTAACTATAGCATATAGCTGCCATACAAACTGAACGATCTGAATCAAGTTCTTGTATGGACAACTTTCACATTTGACAAGATATATTCACGAAATTTGGTAAATATTATTTTCTAAGGCAATAATGTAATCTCCGAAGAAATTGTTCAGATCGATTAACTATAACATATAGCTGCCATACAAACAGAACGATCGGAATCAAGTTCTTATATGGACAACTTTCACATTTGATAAGATACATATATTCACGAAATTTGGTATATATTATTTTCTAAGGCAACAATATAATCTCTAAAAAACTTGTTCAGAACGGGTTACTATAGCATATAGCTTCCATACAAACTGGACACATAGTTACTATCAGAAATGCACCTGTGAAGGGTATTTAGCTTCGGTGCAACCGAAGTTAACGTTTTTTCTTGTTTTTAATTGAAATTGTCTAAACTATCACATTTATGAGATTTCTTATATGACATTGTTTGCAGGCTGCGATTCGCTACATTGAGCGGCTCTCAAATATAGTTCTGATTCTGATATAATTAAATGTTTTGTTTGAACGATGACGGTGTAGCATCTCACATATCTAGTCACAAATTGCCAAATAATCGCTCCTTGTTTAGATTAAATTTATAAAACAATAGTAACTGTCAGAGTAATTACAAGTATCACAAGGCATGTTATTGACCATCACAAGCTAATAGCTAAATCAAAGACAAATAAAAATAAAAAGGCTCTTAGCTTTCTTCATATTTTCTCTTAAAAACGAAGTGTGTTGGCAATGCGGGTGGGAACAGTCAGCTGATACCCAATTTGCTTAAAAATAACTGACTTGGAGAAAAGGTTAGTTTGAATTTTTAAAAATGTAAACGGGATATTATATTGCCATATAAATATATTTATTTTGTTCATTTGATGAAATTAATATAAAAATATTACAACAAATATACAACAAATATATGTATAAATTTTAACTTAAACAAAGTACAAAATTTTGTAATCTTGGTTTGTTTACATTTTCATCTGTCAAAATGAACTTTATCGTTATTGCCAACTACTTTTTTTTTGGAAAAATCATAGTTATTGTAAATAAAAAAAATCGATGATCGATGCAATGCCTCTAGTTCAATATGAAAGCTATGATAGCTTATGAAAAGTCAACATAATTATGTTGACTAAGTCTTCCATACAAAATAAGCTAATTATCTTAATTTTCTAGTAGACATATACTATTTAGGTGAAATTCATCAACAGTAATTGAGATAAGTGTTTTTATGGATTTAAAGTGTGCAAAATAGGTAGTTATTCAAAGGTGTAGTAACGAAAACATAATGTTTCAGTTATTGATAAAATTAATTTTTTTATACGCTCTTGTAAGAAATTAAATTTGACAATTTAACATTGCCCACATTGCCCACATTTATTATATTATTTTCGCTTGCAAATATATGTTTATTTGTGGCAGTAAGCGCATTCGCATTTCCATCCCAGCTTTATCAGTTAAAATTAAGTTTTCATGTATGTAAAAATGATGAACTGGCTTTAGCCTAAATGAAAATACAAAGCTTTGTCGTATCGTACAAGTAAAACGTTCCACACATAAACTGTAGCATTTGGCAAAATCGCGTGAAATATGGCGCTATCTGACCGCATTTTACATAAATTTGGCTCTATTTTGCGGGTTTAAGAGTAGCATCGTTTCCGCATTTAAAGCCGGCAGCTTGCACATTCCCATTTACTTCAAGCATTCATACACTCCGTTGTATGTATGGGAGAGCGCACGATCTAATTTATTATTATTGTTAAAAATAAAGCTTTTGTTATTACTTTTGTATTCAATCGCAAACATTCGGCAATCGTATATTAAGAACGTTGTAGGTGCAAAATGAATTTTATTTTATTTGCAATTATAAGAGTTATAATATATACACAAGTGACTGCTGTCTGCCTCTCCATACGGCTTTAACTTGAGTATAAATTAAGATATCTCTATAAAAATTGGTCGTCATAAGAAATCTGGGGTTGTAGGTGGGCGTTATTGGATTGGATACTTCTAACTTAATACAATTTAAAATTCTATTTGAATACTTCACTTTACAAAATATAAAAGGAGCACTAATGCCATAGCGTTTTATTTTTCCATTGAATAAAACGACCTCAGTTCGTTTAACTAAGTTTTTTACTGAATATGTGTCAATTTGCGAAGTATCTTAGTGAAATTCGGGTGGGATCTGTTGTTTATAATAGCTTTGAACAAATATTTTGTGTGCGAATAGCGTGGCTATTATGGCATTTCGCCCGTTTCAACACATTAGCATGAAATTAAAGAAAATTGTTTCCATTAGGTGCTACTATGATTTCCTGTATACAATTTTGGTTTTGTTGTTGTAATATAGTATAATGATGAAATTACTATAATTTTTTTTTAATTAGTAGTAAGTCAACAGCAAAGATTTTGCTGAAGTCAAGAGAAATCCCAAGTCAAATGGTAGTGACTTTTTATTTGAACTATTTCATTGACACACAGCAATTGCGTGAAACCATCAATTGTGCAAAGAAAAGTGTAGTGAATAAGAATGCTTAGTTAATGCCACCCATGTTAACAAGTATTTATTGTCCAAACCTAAAACAATTTTTAGCTTTATTAAGTATTTCGCACATTGTTGTTTGTTTTCTTTCCTTTTGAAGATGAAACTTTTGTAGGGTTTTGTTGCTCTGTCACCGCAATGTGTTGCAACGTTAAAGCAAGGTTTGCTTCCTTTACATACGAGTACAATATACTTCATGATTTACTTATTGCTATGAGTAATAAATAACCTTGTCAAGAAATTGCCCTACGTGGTTATATTGTTTTTGGGGAATAATGAAATGCAAATATACGTCCTTTAAATTCTTATACTCTCGCAAAATGTTGCTACATAGTATAATAGATTTGTTCAACTAGTGGTTGTACGTGGCACTTAAACGAATCAAGATCGACATAAGGCTATGCATATAAAAATAATTAGAACGACGAGACTAGTTGAAATACGGGTGACTACTGTCTGTTTGTTCGCCAGTCCGACCAAGCTGTAACTAGAGCAAAAATTTAGATATCTCGATGAAACTTGGTGTTTACTTTTCTAGTAGAAAAAAAATCGAGTTCACTTAATTAAAACTTTTTTAAGAGTGGGTGCGTCTCCACATAATACATATACATTCTTTGCAAACCACTGAAGCTATTTCAACCAAATTTGTTGAGAGAAAATATAAAAACCGTGACCACTTCTGATTTCATAAAATTATTAATGAGTTCAAATAAAGCCAAAGTTCTCTAAATAAAATAAGTAAAATAAGACGGCATACCGTCGAATGTTAGACAAATATATTAGTCTCGCTGGATGTTTGGAAATTGCGTCTTCATTCATTAGATAAACTTCTGATTACAGTTTCTGAGAAATTGGAAATTGCTGAGATCGAAAATTACATGTATGTACTGGGTCAATCGTTTCGAAGATAACAATAGTTAAAAACTGTTGGCTTCTGTAATGTAATCTTGGCCGATGATAACGCACAAATTCTCTTCTAATTTGAAGTGAATATACAACGAGTCAAACAGGCTATAAATAACAAAAAAAAAGTACATGCAAGCACTATTCTAAGCATTGTTATAAATCCATCCGAAATGGGTTCTATGTATGTACTATATGTAAATATGCAGGGTGAGGAGATAAACTGAGAATTAGTACTTGCAAGAACACTCAAGTGAAATGTGTCTTATAGCGGCAATAATAATGGCAACATGTTTGCGGTTCTAAATATGGTCGTTCATATAATCGCAGTGTACTATAGAGAGACATTCAAAAGAACATTTATCCAACACTGAAGAGCACTCAGTCAATTACGCAGCTACATCTTCATGATGTACTTGTTGTTTAACACCGAATCGGAATGGTCGGTTCGTAAATATGCAACCAGAAAACCACAAATGCTTATACAGAAACATTTCATTCGATGGCAGTCGCATTTTTATCGTTCTGAAGATAAATGCTACATTTTTTTGGGGGATTGTTTGCGCTGGATTAACATATTCGCTTTGTGATATATCTCAATAAAAACTGAAAAACTCAATATTTACATAGGTGATGATAATAAAACAAAAACCGCTGACCCTGCCAGTGGCTATGTGATGTTATTTTGTATTCTTTAAGTAAAAAAAAAATTTCAAATGATTCTTATATGAATATTAAACACGTGCTAATGTTTGAAATATAATTTTTCTATTTACGATTTGTTGCGACTTTTTACATAGAACGATAAAAAGAAGCCTATGCCCGTCCCTATGTTCCAAGCTACCTCATCGCCAATTTTCAGCCAAATCGGTTCAGCCGGTCTTGAGTTATAAATATAGGCATAAATTGTGAAATCGAGTGTGATTTTTCAAAAATGGCAGCCGTTAGAACCTTCTCCCGGACTGA
>CM050323.1:144575554-144602811 GCA_027475135.1 Bactrocera correcta
TATCCATAGAGATTAGAGCAATGAGAATAAATTTAAGATGAAAAACAATATGGACAATAAATATTATAATACTCACAGGCGAGTCAGTTAGGAACCGAAAAAAGAAATATTTCCAAATATTTGATAATACGAATTTGTACTCAAAGCCAATGGTGATTTTGCTACTTTTTTGCAACAACTATTTATAATTTGGTGTGCTGTATTTTAGAATACGAAATAAATTCCTAAATTGTTCTAATATATTTGCAAACCCCATCAAATGCATCATTTAACTATTGCCTGCGAAATACGTGTGGCTTAGATCAAAACATTGCATAAAAATCATAAGGATGAGGGTTTGCAAAGTGGCTTAAAGATAATACGAATGAAGATATATTTTCGTCCATAATACAGCGGTTTTATGTTAGAATTGCCAAGTCTTATTTTCTCGGTTTTTTATTCAATGTAACATATATTTTTTTAGTAAATATACAAACTCTTAACGATACGAAGAAACTTGTAATTTTCTGTCAAATTACAATAGATTTCATATAGGCGCTCAAAATTTTTAAGTTATTTCTTTTGATGAACTCTTCTCAAATAATTTTGCGTAAAAGGTAAAAACAAGGACGACATGGTGTCCTCTCTTCTTTGGTCTCTAACGCATTGCTGCGGGATATAATATAATATTAGTGAAGATCTTCTGCATGATGTGTATTTTGGTTCGAAAAAGTATTTTCATAGTAGACCTCAACACTGTAGAAATAATTATGGTATGTTATCATATTCATTGTATGAATAATGAGTGGCTGAGTCTTGTAGGCAATAATGGGTAATTTCTCTGTCTATAAAATATCTAATTGATTCCAAGTGCAAGCGGATCTTTAGAAATTAATATGTATAATAATACAATTAAGTTACCCAACTATAACAAAACGCCTTTTATATTTATTATTTTCCTTTAACATATGCCTAAGCTCAAATGATTCGATGTAGTCATGAAACGTATTAAAAGAAATAAAGTATATTTACTTCAATTTTGTCGATAAAACAGCAATAATACTTACTATTGTTAAAATCTTGAGCGTGCAATTGTATCATTGGTTTTAACTGACGGTACTTCTAGCACAAAAAAACTACCGTTAAATTGTGGTGTAATATAAGTAAGAACCCTTGATGACAACAAAAACGCTTAACGAAACACAAAAGCATACAATGCTTTTTAACCACCAATGTTCAAAGGATACAATACAAGAATTGTAAACTACTTCCTCTTTTCAGTCTTTTAGCTATTCTCGCAATTACCTGCATACAGAGAACGCGGTATGGCAGTGGTGGTTGAAGTAATCTTTTGTTTTGTTGTCATGCTAAAGGACATCGCATCAACATTATGGGCCACTACTTGTGTGCGATTACGTGCCTTCACACCAAGAGGTATGAAGAAGTCTCATTGTGATCGCAGACATTGCAAGTGGTTAGTTGTAAATGCAAACGGCAAACGGCAAAGTGAAGAGGGTCATTGAGTAAATATCATTTACATTCAGAGTGCAACTGTGTAGTTGTAGTGGCTTTCGGATATATCTAAACGTGTGTCTTGTATTAAGATGGTTTAATTTAAAGGTTTAATTCAATTAGTTGAAGATTTAAAGGACAACAGAATACACCATATGGCAGAGCTACTAAACCTGGTTTATTATTTCAACCAATATCGAAGTGGTTTTTTCTATGAGCGGTTCACTCGCTAATAATTGTTTGTAAATTAAAAATAAATTGCTTGGCATTTGCATATTTCAATAATAGTTTTAAATTTTTTATCAATTCATCTTAGAACTTAACTAGCGCACTTTTTTATTTCATTCTGCCACAGACAGAAACTAAACTACTAAACCTCCAAACTATTTCATCAATATCTGACATGAGTAAGATATCTAATGACCATTTGCTTATGTGTTCTTAAAAAAAATGATATTAGTATTTCACTGAAGCACTGAGAACTCCACTTCTTGGCTCTAGTATGTCACAACCACTTTGCGCAAGGAATAGAGTCCGCGAATTTAGAAACGAAAATCAGCCCTTATTGCGCTTGTCACAGACAAAGAGCATACAATTTTGCACGCATTACATAATTATTTATGTAAGAAGCATGCTTTCAGCACTTAAGTTGCATTGCATAGTTGCAACAAATTCAATTATTCGACTGTCATCAACAACGCTTATCAAGTGTCAACACGATTACATCTCCGCAACTATATCTCCTTGTGCGTTTAGGATACTGTAAAACGATTCATTAGAATTCGCAGAAAAGACAAAGTTTTATCAGAAATTTACTATGCTTGCTCTAAAACATTGGGGATAAAAAAAATAGAGAATTTTAACTTTAACTTTACAATGATCTATAAAATCACACGAAATCTCGACAGATGATAAGACGTGGATTTACGCGTATGCGCCCGAAAGTAAAGAGCAATCGAATTATGGGTGTTTCGAAGTGAGCAGAATCCAATAAAAGTTGCATGAATCGCTTTTAACCAAATGGTTGCCATTTTTTCGGAACAACTGGACATGTCATCAGAAAAACCAACCACTGAAAATGGATTAAATAGTCTGCATCACGCCAAAGCGTGCTCTCACACATCGGCAGAAATACTTGAATTTTTAAGCACTTAAAACATAGATTTGATGAGTAATCCACCATAAAGTATTAACTTGGCACCGAATAAGTTCTTTTTATTTTCGTACGAAAAAAGTTAACAAAGAGTTCAACGTTTTTCGATACGCGAAAATGCAGCTGATGCGTTCCGAACGCATATTTTGGAGATACCTTAATCGGAGTAGCAAAACGCCTTCGAAAGTTGGTCTTAATGATCTAAATATTTGCTTTTGTTCTCTAATCCCAAAATGTAAAAGGCAACCTCCGTAGTAAAAGTTGTTTATCGGCGAATAACAAAGTAATGTAAGCTTTGTGGTAAAAAAAAAAACAGTTTTTGTGATTTAATTTTTTAAATAAACAAGTAAAGAAGGACTAAATTCGGATGCAACCGCACATTTTATACTTTTGCAACTCGCAAAAATCAAATCCAGGGAAATACTTTGAAGTGTAAAACGTCAAATAGAGGATAGGAGTTCAAGAAACTTTATATATACTCTAATTCAGACACTTACTGACAATTTTGCATAAGGT
The DNA here is from genome assembly GCA_027475135.1 of Bactrocera correcta. NCBI lineage: Eukaryota > Metazoa > Arthropoda > Insecta > Diptera > Tephritidae > Bactrocera > Bactrocera correcta. The sequence goes on from CM050323.1 coordinate 144,578,715, forward strand.
TTGTCAGAAGAACGAATATCCTCATTATTCGTAGTATTTATGTGAGAGTTGGGGTATCGACGCGATTTTATCCATTACCATATACTAAGAAATATTCCCATACAAATAACAACCATATGGAGTAAAATCACATAGATGTTAGAACAACCTGATATTAGGTACCCACGCCCATGTAACTAATATCACATTGAAAGCGAACTGAACTATAGTTTAACTGTTCAAGTTTTATTCCTTTAATTGATACTTTAATTCTTCTTTTGGGTTCCGAAAATAAATCAGTGCCTTTATTTTATTTACCGACGGTAAAAAATGAACTGAAAGGCTATTTCTTTAAAAGCCTGCAATTCACTACTTCCTGTTTAAGGGGTTACATGAGTATACGGGTTTCAAAAAATCGATTTTATATTGTCTTATTAAATTCTACAAAAACTCTAGATTATTGTATCAAGCTTTCAAGTTCATCCTGAGTAATAGTTTGAGAGATACAACCTTAAGAACTTGTGTGCTCGAGGCTAGGTGGACTAAGTGCACTGCAGGTAAGCGCGTTTTTCTTGCTTGCGTTTTTTCCATCCGTTGCAAAATTTATCGAGAACTACACAACCGATCTTCATGAAATTTTCAACAGGCCATTGAAATACAATCCTTAAAGTTTTTAAGATATCGTTTAGAAATTTTACAAACGTCATTTTCTCTTCAAGAAGCTGCTCATTAGTCGGAACGGCCGATATCGGACCACTATAACATATAGCTGTCATACAAACTGAACGATCGGAATCAAATGCTTTTATGGAAAACTTTCACATTTGACAAGATATATTCACGAAATTTGGTCTATATTATTTTCTAAGGCAAAAATGTAATCCCCGAAAAAATTGTAGAGATCGGTTAACTATAGCAAATAGCTGCCATATAAACTGAACACATAGTTACTAACAGAAATGCACCTGTGAAGCGTTATCGAAGGTAATATTTTTTCTTGTTTCACTTTAGATGATCCTGTAAGGCGTTATCCTGCCAACGTGATAGCATATTTTTCCGTGAGGTCACTGGAAATGGCGTCTCAATGGCCAAGTTTAAAATAATTTTTTGTTTTTCTAAAAATTTCAGAACTTCTTTATAAACAGTGTTTGTTTGTAACAATAAAAAATTTTAAAAATATATTTAACTTATTATATGAGAAAAGTATAATAATTTACCCGAGGAAACCCATACAATCCCTTAAAAACTTTTATTTATACTCGTACCTTTAAGATTATGCTGATTATAAAAACTTAAATCCAAAGAAAAATGTATGAAAAAAGGACGCCGTGAACGCAAGCAATTTGGTTTATTGCCAAGATAACCACAAAACAAACAGAAGTTCGCTAGAATGGCAATGACTCACAATCGGAAATACTTAAGTGACTGTAATTTAGAGGACAAATTCATTCGAAATCGGTTGACTGTCGTTGTGTGTCGCTGCTACCAATAAAATACCTGAGCTGCTGTCGTTTTGCAAAACAACATTTTTATAGCAAATAACTTTCGATTTATTGTGAAACGTAAAATATACAGTACTACAACTCATAGAGGACAGAAAAGTTATTATAAAATTCTTGCATAATTTAATTGAATGAAGGAGAGAAACGACTCTGCTACAACCAAACGTATGATATACGTATTAAATTGATTACTAGTTAAGAAAAAAACTATATATTACTATACATAAAGACAACAAATTACTATAGCGAAAATGCAAAAATAATATTTTCCTTTTTATTATGTGTAGCGAATATGGCTCATAAAGACTTAAGAAATGCATGAACAAGTAAGGAAGACTAAGATTAAAGCCGATGTAATACCTTCAGATACAAAAGGCTTCTTAGGTATATGGAGTCTTTCATCCGATTTTATTTATTAAAATGATTTTAGAACATATATATATACAAATATATATATAATAATATGTCTGTGTGTCAAAAATGGGTCGAATTGGGTCAATATATATTTTTACCCACCATATGTATTGACATTGACCCAATTCAACCAATTGACGCACTGATATCCTCTTATATAGTATTAACCGCCTCTTGATATTTGCATTGGAAATTGTTTACATGGACGTGGTTTCGCTGGAATATTAGAGGACTGACAGGTACCAAATTTGGTTGAAACCGGTCGGTAAAATAGAATGTCTCTGGTGTGTTTTTATTGAATTATTGCGCTTTTAGTAATTTTTAACAGTACCGTTGTATGGGAGTTATCATCTATTTTCACAGTGTCAGTAGGGTGAATTGTAAGTTAGACCTATTGGAGAGCGGGGCTTTGCCCACTTTTTCACGCCAAAGAGTGTCACTTGCTACTGCGCTTCTCTGTTTCAAATTACAGTTCCACCTTCTGTTTCAGTTTTTAATCTTTATTTATTTATGATACTTTATACGTTTTTCTTTATTGGCGTTTTGTGAGCGTGGCAGTAATCTGATTACGCACTTCTCCGCTCTGCGTCTTACTCTTTTGCTAGGGAAAATTTGAACCAAGTTTCATTATAAAATCTTAATTTTTAACCAAGTTCTCGAATAGTTTGAGGTGATACAAACTACCGTTAGCTGAACAAAACTATAACATATTATCTGTAGCAACATGTTGCAAAAGTATAAAATGTCCATGTATCTTTTTGAACATTTGTACTCAAATTTTACAAGGAAGAGGCTTATAAAAGAGAGAATGCATTTAAAATATTCACGTTTGACGGTTGACATAGCCAGCAAACCAATATGTCAGACAACCATCTAGCAAGCTGTGAAAATGGGAAAATGAAAAAAAATGAGTTTCATATTTCTGGTTACATTCATTCGAAGAAAGAATGGTGGAGCATTACATGAGCGTCAAATGCAGGTTGGATGTAAGTATACAAACATTAATACATATGTACATGGAACGTGACCCAGAGAACATATGGTAGCTTGGTGGCACAGTCTTTGCACCAGCGTCGAAACAACATGCATTACGTGCAGATGTGTCGAGAGCCTATAGCTGTTATAGTTGGCATAAAAAACCCGTACGACCATTGCAGAAATTCTTTTTGTTCAAATCATTCGTTTTTTACAGAAAATGAATGCGAATAAATAAATGAATAAATGTGAGGATACTTGAGTCCGCAAAGAAATGCAGGTGTTCTTACATTCTTTAATATTTGCCATGCACTGTAACGAATCTAGGAATAGTCACCTACTACACGAATATAAGTTGTTGATAGATTGCAAAAAGATGAATATACTATATTTGTATGTATTTTTTTATTTTTCTAACTTTTCGACTTATTCATGTTTCAAGGACGAGAAACTGTAAGAAGGGGCTCTGGTTCATCGCAACCGATAGTTAGATACTTGCTAGAGCTAAAAGAGTACTCTTACGGAAATTTAAACCTAATTTCGAACAAGTAAGGAAAGGCTAAGTTCGGGTGCAACCGAACATTGTAAACTCTTGCAACTTGCAAGAATCAAAGCCAGGGAAATACTTTCAAGTTGTAAAACCAATCATTCATATAGAGTAACGTAAGGCGGATGCTCGAAATTATAAGGGAACATACCTTAAATTAAATTATATTATATGTATATATCATATATTGACCAACATTTTCAATCAAAAGTCAACTGTAGGCACCATGGTCTAAATATTCTTTACCTACTGGCTTAAACAGTTTTTATTGGATTTAAACAACTTTTGATTATAAGGTGGCACACAGTAAAGACATTATTTGTATAGCGACAACTTTGATTTTTTTTTGCTGTTTATGGGATCAGAGTCCCATATCTTTGAACACTGATTCTTATGTAAAATTTAACGAGGAATCGAATGGAAAGGCCAATTTTGAAAAATAGTTAGGGAAAATCACAAAAAACCAGGTTTTTGGAAAAAAAAATGTTTTTTTTTTTGGTTTTGAATTTTTTTTTCGGATTTTGAAAATATTTTTATCAGAAAGCTGAGATTTTTTTACATAAAATTGGATAACTTAAAAAATTTTTTCACTCAATTCTGAGGTCGTTGAAAAATAAAAGAAAAAGTCATTTTTTTGTTTGATCTCAATTTGAAGTGCGCGCCAAAAAACAATGGAGCGACTTTGACCACTAAAAAGTTAACAGATATTCTTCTATTGGTCTATATTATGATATTCTAAAGTTTGGTCAAAGTCGGAGAACCACGGGTACAGAACCATGTCGGCAATTGATGGAATGGCCCATATGTAAAATTGTTTAGATTCCAATCGCCTGCTTGACGTTTTACATCTTGGAAGTTGCAAGAGTATAAAGTGTTTGGTTCCACCAGAACTTAGCCCTTTCTTACTTGTTATTAATATATTTGTCGTTTATAATAAAATTATTATTTTTAGTATTATTTAGGCGGCGCTAAGTTAATTTCAGTTAATTGCAAAAAAATATCTTATTTTTTTAACAGCAAGCATATCGTATAATCTTAGATTCTTCAAGGACACAGTATTTATAGTAAGGCAATTAAAGGATTTTTACTAATTACATAGTACAACTGTATACGGTGAAATATTAAACATAACAACAATTTCACTTGAATGAGTAAGCATTAAAATGTGGGTTTTCCAAAAACGAATACATGTATAATATATTTGCCGCATTTATTCGCCAACCACTGCTTCGATTAAAATAGCCGAAAAACGACTGTGGTTGCTGGTGTATATATATACATACATATGTGTATTGTACTTACGAGTGTACCATATATATTTTCAGGAAATAAACGGCGTTCACCTAACAATTGTTTCAAATGTGGTCTGAGTGAATGTTAATTGACAATTTATGGCTTTATTGTTGTTCTAATGGAAGATTTGTTTGGTTGAGACAGGAATATTTTTAAATGTCACAAACATAGTTAAAGGCGAAACAAAATGTTGGAAAAAATATAAAAGGCAAAAATTCAATAGATTTAATTTTACGTTATTAATTTAGTTTTGGTGGTTGATTTAGAGAACTCTAAATTGAAGTTCAGAGAGGCTCAATATGCATGCTTCCAATAATAATTAATTCAATGTTCAGATATGAAAGATGGCTCTTTTGTTTTCATGAAAGTTCAATGCTAAATAAATGTACTTTTTAAAAAGAGAGCAAATGGTTGTTTAAGTCAAATTTATTAGTTACCAGTACGGAAATGTCAGAGCTAACATATGTTAATAAGAGCATACTGAATTGCTGTAAGCAAAAAAGACTTCTAATTAATTATTCTAACTTAATGATGGTAATTTGTTAAAGCAAAGAAGCTTGACAATCTGATGAATAAACTACTTATTTGTCTTAGTATATTCCACCTACAGTTTCAGTTCTTCCCTCGTCATCCTGATAATTTAGATATACATATATAACCCATCAATCTGGACTAGTTTTAGGTGATACATACAACTGCTAGTTGAAAAAATTTATTATGCTCTGTAGTAACATGATGACCTGAGCATACGTACAAGTGGTTTATACCTACTGTATCCGGCATTGCTCATACGACATGGTGTACTATATGACTACGCTACATCTGTTGCATAAATTTATCTATGTACATAATACCGTTTAGAACAATGTTTGATTAAAAAACAAGTAAATCGAAAATTTTATATCCTTGCGGTTTGCAAAAATCAAAGCCATGAAAATACCTTAAGGTGTAAAACGCCAATCAGTGGATCGGAATCAAAACAATACTCTATATAACTCAAATACTGACCAACATATACGACATAAGGTTTGCTAGAAAAACAAAAATCTGTATATGAATGAATTATATGGGAGGTGGTGTATTATTGACCAGATTTTATCTATTGTCATGAAACATACCAAAAATCGTTGACCGATAAATGCAATATAAAGTCACCCGGCAGTTCGAAAATCTTTATATTAGGTATGTGGAGGCTTATCGATTTCAATCCATTTCTAATAACAGAGAAATTATTTTCAGGAAAGGATTCTCTCTGAATTTCAATTGTGTTTCCAATACATTGACCGATATTTTCGGTTAAAAGTAAACACAAGATACTGGGGTCGACAATTCCGGTATTTGAACAGGTTTGGATGGATTTGGGAATTTTTTTTTCTTAAAGTGGTATATACTACAGGCATAATTCATGCAAATTTTTTATTCCGTTATGTTAATTACTTGTTTATTTCTACAGTGGAAATTTAAAGTATGAAATGGAATTTAAAAGGATGTTACATCGAAAGGAGAGGACTAAAAATTGGGAGTAAAAGGAAGTTATTATCCGCTTTCTTGCATTTTCACACCATTAATGAAAGTTTCGATATTATTTTTGTTAAGTTAATGTGACAACCGTTACTTGAACAAAACTATTATAATATGTAGGAATAGGTTGCAAGAGTGTAAAAAACGATTTAGACAAGGTTAAAATTGACAATATAAAGCTTTTATGCATTAAATCCTTTATTCTTCTTCTAAAGAGTGTCTTTAGACGTACCATCTATTTCCGTCGCTGTACGTCAGTTAGTCTTACAAAATTATAATGAATTTAACAGCCAATTTTGAAAAGTTGTACTCATAATATTACTTTTATTAAGATAAGTTGTGACAAAAAAGTACACGGAAACTGTAAATAAAATGCAGAACGTTTAATTTTGTTTTATCTTTTCGATCGGCTAAAAAAGGAAGTGAAACTCATAAATACATGTCTAATCGGCAGTTATAATGCTCTCCATGAATGTGGGATCGGAATTTGCACGATTAAGCCTGTCCAAAGAGACCTGTTTATGATATCCCTTTGACCAAAATTCAACTTTATTGGGACGAGTCTAAAAAGAACGCATTTTATGCCGAAAATATCCACCAAAATCTTTTTACTAAGCAAGACTATATCTAAAACGGTGTCTGCGGCAGCCCTTATACAATATAGTAGATCGTTACCGAAATATCGCAAATGAAGATTCTGTTAACAGTGAATATCGCTTGGTGATTGAATCCTGTAACTTATTATCGATTTTGCTTGTAAGTGGCATTAGTGTTCGCCGCGGTATACTAGTGAAATTTGACAAGCAAATACTGACTTATGAATGCAACTGATAAAATTAATTACATAATTACTGCATAATTTCAATAAGTTACTTATGATAACAATTACTAACTTAATAAAGGGTAATCCGTTTGCTAGAAGAATACTTAAAAGCGCTCCATATTGTTTTAATGAATGTTTTCTTAAAGCAACGAAAATTATTGAAGTATGTAGATTAGGATTTATTACTACATAGACCTACTTTTATTTTTGATATAATATAACACCCTGATGTTTATCAAGAGACACGCTGTAGCGAATCGGAGAGAGTTGCTTTGAAGTTGTGTACAACTGGCATATAGACCAACAATAGAAACGTCATTGCTTCATTGCTAAGTGCCCGCCCAAATCTTTCCAAGCACAATTATGACTGTAATAATACGGTAAGCTAACTGAGCTTCTTCCACCAATTTTAATAATGGTGAGACCTAACGATTTAACTAAGATTATTTGGTTATAAAAAAAATTTTAAACCAATGACTACTACTTATACTCTTATCCATACCCTGAGGACTACACGGCTTTACATACCTATTAATATGTGCGGTGTATTGATTTCTTAGAAAAAATAATAATTTATTTGGTGGAAGGATTCTTCTTAAAATACAAAACTGTAACAATTATTTATTTTAATGTCAGGCATGCAGGAAATTTCCGCCGGGAATAAGTTAATGTAAACAAATGTTGCGAGAGATTCTTTCGTATGCGTGTATATACCAACTTCTTTAATTTTCTCCCTATATTTTTGACAACAAATGCATATGTTTTTGCAGCCAAAAGGAAGTAAACAAAAACTACGTAACTTAAAATACGATAAAACTCATTTCATTAGTCTTTAACGGTTTAATAAACTTAACTTATTTGGTTGAAAATAACTAGTGGTGAAAATTTCATTTGACAATACTCGTTCAAAAAGGAATCTACAATTACTCTTATGAGAGTTCCGTAGCTTTAAATACAAAACAATATGTTGATTTTAAGAGAACCAATTTTGCTTCATATATGGGCTCAAAAATAATGAAACCGACACAGTTTATCAATTTTGAGTTTATTCAATACAAATTACAAGAGTATCTAATGATGGACCGCGTCAAGAATATCCAATAACTAAATAACCTTGAGCAAGTTCTGAACTTACACATTTTTGCTAAACAATAAAAAATATAAACTTCCATTATTGTTAAAAATTATTTGTATGAATTTAATATTCCGAGGTAACCTGTAATTTCTCCTAAATTTTGCTAGTTAATAATTTGTTGGATTTTTATGTAATTTTTAACAAAATAGTTATGTGAGGAGAAAGCAGGGTAAGGATCCGATTTAACCCGTTTTCACACTATTGTAAGAATGATCAAAAAGATTTGTCTTGTAAATTTGGGTAATATAGCTTTAATGGTTTGGGTGATATAGTATACATTGAACCCCATTTGTCAGTTGTCTGTTGCTGCTTCAATCCTCTGTACCCTATTAAAGTTTTTTTAATTTATTTAAGCGATTAGCTATGGTATTTTCTAAATTTCCGGTGTTTTGTGGACGTGGCAGGGATCCGTGTGCGAACTCGTCTTTATATTTTGGCCAAGGACGTGTACCAAGTTTCATTAAGACATCTCGTCTTCACTAAGGTCTCAATTTTAACTCAAGTTATCGCTTGCACTAATGAACAGACTGACATTTACTCGGGATTCGATTCGTCAGCATAATTTATTTTTATATATAGAACCCCATACCTATTTCGATTAGTTTTAAGTGCTAAAAACAACGGTTAGGTGAACAAAGCTATTGTTCTCTGTAGCAACATGTTGCAAGAGTAGAAAAATTAGTGTCAAGTTAAAATAAATTGTATGCATTCACCTTTCTCTGTGAACATGCACCTATATTCCGAGTAATTGACCATACAGTTTTACCTGAATCCAATAATTTTCACTTAAATAAATTTCACATCTCAGTCACTGGGAAAGTAGAAATGTAGCGCACACAAATTCACACTTAACCTCGGATACCGCACTCTCTCCACTTTACAATTTGTCACTGTATAAGATCCTTTGCTTTCTTTTTATTTGCAAAGTCGTTTTCTATTTCATTTTCTTTTTACGCAAGTTCATTATTCATTTTCTTTCCGTCGCTTTCGTTCACACGGGTTTCAAAAAATCGATTCTTTATTGTCTTATTAAATTTTATAACATGTCTGGAATATTGTCCTAAATTTTCAAGTTGATCCGAGTGTAGCTTCGGAGCCGGTTGGAAAGATTTCTCGAGATCTGCTATACCCATTATTACTATTAAGATTTTAAAGTTAAATTGTAATATAAATCGTATATCTATTATTCCCTTTTTTGTGTACGGGATTTCCGTCTGTTGGAGGACAGAAACTGTATTTCTTGTTTCGTTTGTTTGTTCAATCCTAAAAATATATCCATTTTAAAGTTAAATTGTAATATAAATCGTATATCTATTATTCCCTTTTTTGTGTACGGGATTTCCGTCTGTTGGAGGACAGAAACTGTATTTCTTGTTTCGTTTGTTTGTTCAATCCTAAAAATATATCCATTCTATAAATCTCAGCAGCCTTCGGACCTTATTACTACACACTTAAAAGAATGACGAACAACTTTAGTCCTACTTGGCAAAGCATTTGGACACTGTTGATATAATACCTAAAAGAGTAACGGCAAGATAAACCAATTATTTGTTAGAAGTTTACTGAATTCTATATGAGGACCGAAGACAGTAGGTTAGTAAGTCATCAAAAAATACTGTTACAGGCAAAAACCCTAAAATTGTTTGATATCATATTGTTATTGGATGAATAAAAAGCGCATTTGATTACTGTCACTATTAGTTCAACTAAATATAAAGCATATATCTATGCAATATTTGGATCCAAAACTTATCTTTATTTCAGATACGAATTTTGAAGGCAGTGTATTAAATTCATATAATAACGATCATGTAATTCAATATTTATCTAAGAGTACGATTCATTAAGCTTATTTTCAGCCAGTTCAAAATGTGACATGACATATAATTGTATGTATGTATATTGGATGATAAAGGCTGGCTTTATACAATATAAGTTATCAAATGCGCAAACTCATTAAATTTTAATTGATTAATTAAATTGATTTTAAATTTGAGTTTTTGATTTGTTCATAAAAACTGTTAAACATATATGCATAATGTTCGTTCTCACTTGGACTTATTGCTACCTTACTTCTTAGGATTTGTACTTCTCAGCACTCAGCGGTAATCTTTAAATTACTTTCAAGAAACTCCAGCATGTCTCATCTCACCTGATACATCTCAATATTTTCTACTGATTTTTTTATCAGCTAGAACTTGGCATACGTTGCATTCATCTATGAGACATCTCATTTCTTTTCGCAAGCGTTATTCCGTGTAGTTTGAGTCATCAAACACCGCACGAAATAGATATAGTGTTATCTAAAGAGATATGGAGTTATTACGAAACTTTGTACAAAAGTTCCGTGATCAAATCAAGAGATGGGCTTGGTCATTCTCATGCTCACAAAATCCTAGTTCGCAAAAACCAATAAAGTACTCTAACTAAGCTACAAATAAAGATATAAAACTGTAATTCGAAAACAAATAAGAATTGCGCAAATTAGAGGCGACTGTGGACTGAAAATATTTAAAAGATGCGTATAGATACGCCTTCTAAAAGGTTTATTTTAAATATCTTTCAAGCCTCTAATGGTAAATCATCGAAACTTGTTGAAGAGGTTTGCTTCAAAAGGCGAAAAAATATGTGAAATTCGTTAGTGAACACGCCAACTCCATAAATAACAAATTTGATAATGTGGACGGCCTACCTTACCACTTTGAACCAAATTAGATACATAAAATATTATTGACATTGCTACCTTAGAGTATGATAATGGGTGAAATCTAAGAAAACAGGCCCAGTTCCCATATGAGTCAATTGCAAATTTCAAGTGATGCTTTCACTTTATTTTTTAACTTTTCAAAGTATAAAGTATAAAATCTAAAAGTTGTCAAAATCGGAACATAACAGCTCAAGCCCACATATAACGAAACATGGACCACAGTGCGTATGCGTAACTTTTTATCGAAAATTTCGGTCAGTATGGAGAATATGTTATTGAAGCACGGAGCGAATATATACCAGGTAATTGTATAAACTCTCGTCAAATTGAATAGAATCGGTTCAATAGTTCTTTGGAAATTGTATAGCTATCAAGAAGAGAGCTATCTTAAAGAAATTCGAGAGAAGCTCTATCCAATAACAGTATAACTTTATGCCTAAAATAAGTAAAATTGTTCTAACTGCACACATTTATAGAAGCTGTGTGTTTATGTATGTAATATTTGTGTAAATTATACTTGTACCACTTAAATTGCACTGCATATTTGCAATGAATTTAATTTCTCATCTGCCATCAGCAGTTCACACCGCCACAATAGAAACTGATTTACGATCTTATGCTATCATTGCAGATGTCAACACAGCTGTCTACTACTTCCGCGATCATATATTCTTCTGCTTTAAGAGCCGTGCAAAAGGACACTCAAGCATCCCTTGGGAAGCTAAAGGTTTATTAAGAATTTATCACGACTTTAGAGAAACACATATACACAGTCGTAAGTATATAGAAACATACTCGTGAAAAAGACACTCAAAGGTTTAAGACAGTGAAGTTTTATCTACCATGCTGCAAGGGTTTAACTAATTGTGTAACTTTGTCACACATTAGTAGACAACTGACTTCGAAAGGGTCGATGCTGGCAATGTAAGCTTCTGGCCTTCATAAAAATTTACACTCCGCCATCTACTTTTAGCTCTTAACTAATAATATTTTAACACAATATCGCTGAGTTAGCTGCATCAATTTGCAAATATTACAAAATTCCACACAGTATCGAAAAGACTGTTTCATCCTTACCTGCTGATAAATTGCAGAAATTTGTACAAACCATAATGGAATTGCTATGCTCGACATCTTTCTTTGCAATCTACTCGATTTTCAGCTATTTGTGCTGTGAAAAAGGTCTTAAGTTATACCTAGTGCTATCGACAGCTGGATATTTGTTGTTACAAAGTTTAAAGTTTTGCCACAAGTTATTTGTACCTTTTTTGCTACGTGTTGCAGAGAGAAACTCAGTGCTTTCTTATGTTTTCTTCCACAGTAGTGCATATATTTCTGTTGCCTGCGCCATAAGTTTACAAAAAGAGTAGTCAATGACTATTGCTTTTGAGCATTTTTTTTTGGTACTTTGTACTTGGCAATGAAAGAAAGTTTAATTTTGATGAATTTCAAATGTTTTGGCAACGAATATTCCAGACATCATCTCCCCATTCTTGCAATTTTACAAAAAGATAGTGCAGGTATGAAGTGCCTTTCTAATTACAATTTAATATTTACCAAAGAATTTGTTTTCTCGTGCAATTGAGGGATTATTTGAAAAGTGTATATCAGATTATTAAGGAAAGAAATTGATATTTATTTCACCATGTAAGATCTGTAGTTATTAAGTGACAGTCTAGCAGTGATCCTCTTTACTCTGTTCTAGTCTGTCGTGCTGACATTAAGAGGAGTTAAGACTTTTTTTTGGAAATAATTCGGTCGTAGCGTTTTATCCTAAAACCTTAATATTATGACATGGTTAAAGTATTACATTTGTTAATTTTTCAATTTCCCAGTTCCGGTACTTTAAAATTTGCAAAGAGCTTTCCCCGCTAAATAACTGATTGCGTATATATTTTGCAATCTTAGAATGAAAAAAGATAGAAGGACTGCCGTATTCACTTCCTCGCATTTGTGCATCAATTCTCCTCCCCAAAGTGTCGATTCTTTTTTAAATATCAAAATTTTATATTTTTTTTTTTCAATGCATTGAAATTGATAAGACAATGAAAGGACTGGCAGCGCCTTATCACTTTACATTGTATAATCCAGCTGCACTAAGTAGAGACTTCGCTTCATTGTACCGCTTCGCAAGTCATTCACGGTTTGTGCAGTATGAAATCTTCTGCTGCATCAGGCGTTTTTTATATTTCGCCTTTCATTGTGATATTCGTACTTCTTCGCGCTTTTAATGCGGTTTGCTTGTCATTCACGATATAAAATAAATGCATTTTTTACGGTCAAGCAAAAAGCTATCTAATGGCTATAGACACAAGCTGACAGTGAATATTAGCGAATGTGATACCAATAGAAGCAAACTTTACTATTACATCATTTCGAGGAGTCCAGGAAAGAATAGAATACGCAGGAATATGTGAAGTAAGGATGTGTATAAGAAAAGTGTTTTTATTAAAAAAGAATGCATGTGCATAAATTGCATAACTAAATATCAGTTTATATACCCTTTTAAGCATAGTCGATTAACTGTGTCTGTATATAATATGTAGAGTATATGCAAACTCACTCAGTTATTGACATGCCGAACCAATATGAAATAGCTGCTATACAAACTGAATGATTGTAATAAAATGCAGGTAAGGTAACCTTTTTCATCTCCGAAGAAATTGTTCAGATCATACAACTTTAACATATAGCTAAATAACAAACAAAACAATCGCAATCAAGTAATTTTGTAGACAAATATAAAACATATAGTTGCCATACAAACTGAACGATTAAAGTTATTGTAAGTAGTTTTTCGTATTTGTGAAGGATGTTACAGCTTCGGTACAACCGAAGTTAAATTTTTTACTTATTTTTAAATAAATTTTCATGGCATTTCTTGCTCTAAAAAAAGTCACTAATTGAATAACTACCCATAAAAAGTTAAGATATCTTTTTCAAGTAATATCATGCAATTAGTCGTATAAATAATTATATTATGAGGTAAAATCTCGCTTGGAATTTTTTGGTTTTCGACATCAAACTCTTTATTAGTATATAGTAAATAAATTTCTGAATTTATGTACATACTATATACCATATATACTCATATATTTATATTAAAACCAAATAATGTTCTAGTTTAAAATTCCATCGCTCTTTTTGCAATACTAAGTACATATTTTACTCTATTTTAAAACTTTTCGCTGTTGAGTTAGCTGTCGTTTATTTTATCAATGCTCAGAAGATAGTCGCTTCTTAATTCAAATACTGAGGGAAAATATAGCTGCAAGAATATATTCAAATTGGATTTCATAGTCATTTGAATTCAGATTATTGCTTGAGTATTAATGGAATTATATCCGCGCAAAGGTCTTTGCGCTTTTTCCAGCGCCATAGCTTAGAAATAAGCGTGATGGATGTTTAGTATGTAAGACAAGCATATTCTATTTACTTCGAAGTTATATCACTTTATACACTCTCTTCTCCTTTAAAAGCTAACAAATAATAGATAGAGTGAAAAATTAGCGAGTTTCTGTAACCTATCAAGGGAATATTAAATAATTTAAATATAGATGTAAATGGCAACGAACGTGAGTTTATTTTTGAATAGATGTTACTCTATATTATCTAATCTATGATTTAGGTAAGAATAAAACAAGAAAAAACGTTAACTTCGGCCGCAGCTAATATACCCTTCACAGTTGCGTTTCTTTTAGTACCTATTTGTTCTGTAATCCATGTCAAATTTCGTGAAGATACCACGTTAAATGAGGGAGTTTCCCATGCAAGTCTTTGATTCGATCGTTCAGTTTGTATGACAGCTATATATTATAGTGGTCCGATATCGGCAGTTCCGATAAATGAACATATTCTTGACGAGAAAATGACGTTCAAAATTTCAAAACGATATCTTAAAAACTGAGGGACTAGTTTGTATGTATACAGACAGGCGGACAGACAGATAGACGGCCATGACGAAATCGACCTAGCTCAACATACTGATCATTTATATATATACTTTATAGGGTCTCCGACGCTTCCTTCTGGGTGTTAGAAACTGCGTGACAAAGTTAATATACCCTGTTCACGGTATAATTAGGTTCTTTAAAGTTACGGTATTAAGGTCGAAATTTTGAACAAAAAAAGCATTGATTATTTAATCTAAGAGGCACATTCAGTTCTGAAATCGCAAAAACAAAATCTAAAGGCAGTGACTTCCAAACAAATCAATTAAGAGTATATTTTTTGAACTTTACTTCTTACCAGGTAATGGTAATCATTAACATAGGGGAGATCGCAGAAGCAGAGCACACATGTGAACTAAATTATTTTTAAAACTAGGCGTGGTCCTCCATCACTAAATGGTTAAATAGACAAATCTTCCAAACTGCTAACGTCTTCGTACCCAATGATAATTATCATTAATGGGTAAAATTACAAACAATAATGCTCAGTCTTAGAGCGCAACGTCCACCAAAAATTTAATAAATCAAAAACGAAAGACAATAATGCATTTGATTTATCAGCAAATTTTAGTGAAAATACTTTCAACCGATTATGCATTTGCAGTCGCCTACTAAAGTTGTTCATTGAATCATTGATGCTGCGCATTTTCAATCACTTTTATGAGAACGGCTATTTATAAGAGTAAAATATAGGTCATTAGTGTTAAAAACATTTTATATTTAAGCAAAATTTTGAAGTGATTTAGCGAGCATAAACAAATTAATATTTAATTTAGTTTAAGGGAAGTTTGGATATTACAAAATTCAGATTTTTTGTAAAGTCTACATGGTGGTCCCCATGTTCATTACTTACGGCCCCTAAATTTTCGGAGAAAAAATCCAGATGGGAGTCTAGAAGTTGAATTTTAAGAGACATGTTGCAAACCATTTTTTACAGGCAGTAAGTAGTTCAGTCACAAGATCTTTGTAATTGTCAGCTTTCAAGAAAAAACAACGCTTTTAAAGGCATTCCAGGCTCGTTGTTCAGTTTTGCTAAGCAATTTCTCAATTGTTTTATCTTTCATTAGTTATCTTATTTGCGGATCCACAAATATGTCCTCCTTAATTTTTGCTTCCCAGACTTCACTTTTAATTTTTGTTTCAGATACAAGAACCCCACTCCTTTTCTGTCCATTGCCTTAACAAAATTCTTCATTAAACCCAATTTAATATGCAAAGATGGTAGTAATACTTTTTTGGTATTAACTAGAGGTTCACTGGTAAGCTTTTTTAGTCCTGGTGTGAGTGCCCAACCGTACTGGCCACTGCTTCTGTACATAATTACAGTCTCTCGCAGGGCAATCCCATTCGCAAAGGAAGCAATAATATTTCGTATATCCTTGTTGCATTCCAAGAAGAAGGGCTATTACTTTTAGGTCTCCACATGTTGCCCAACCATACTCATGATAACGGATGTGCTCTAAAAGAACTTTCACATTCTTATATGATTCCTTCTTATGAACCGCATGAGCTAAGGGCACATATGGATATTTGTTACCGTTATGAATCAATACCGCCTTTGAACAAAGTTTAGAGAAATCAATGAATAGATGCCAATCATGTGGTAGTGTGTTAAACAAAATATTAACTTCTGAACAGTATAGCAGATCTTCTTCCTGAAGAAAGCAATTTGTTAAATGTTTCTCCGTTTTTCTTTTAAAAGTAATATCTTCTTTGGAGAAAGTTGTAACCTATTAGTCTGGATGCTAAAAGTTTGGATTGCGATTTTGGAAGGCTAAGCTTTCGAACTAAGTTATTAAGTTCATCCTGTAAAATTAGATGCGGCACTGTTGAACATTCTGATAAATCAAATAAAGAATCGGTTGTAATTTCCTTTGCGGTTTCTGTAACATTACTTGAAGAGCTAGTCGATTCTATTGCTTCATCGAGACTCCAAGAAAAAATCTCAATTTTAGAGACTTGTGACTGTATTACAGTACAGAAGCGCTCGATACATTTGTAATAGCCTATTTTTGCATCATATAGTTAAAAACTATATTGTTTATATAATACATTTACTATATAATAAAAAATTGTGTAAATGCTTATGGCAGGTAATGGCAGTCATATAACCTTTTAGAGAGTTTGTTAGTTTCATTTGTATATATAAATGGTGAGAAAACACGTCAACATAAACTGACAAACACCAACCTGTATAACCTAAATAAATATGGGTGACTCGCACATTTTTCAAACTACTTACATTAGACATTGTACTTATAAAAAAAGATAAAGTGAAATCCGAAAGTTGTTTTTATTAGTTTTTTAAATTAGACCCAACATTAGATATACTTACGAAGAGAAGTCTGAATTGCATATCCATGTTAAGCCATTTGAAAACAAGAACCACAGCATATTACATTCCTATGTAATTAAAAACTCATTAGCATTAAAAGCTGTCACTAGGCAGTTTGTGAATGCAAAGCATTTAACAAAAGTTTTATCTATCAACTCTGAACTATAGTGCGCTGCTGAAAAAACTAAAAGACATACAACAAAAGCATTTAATATACTAGCGTTAGATATGAAAAACTGGTCGCTTAGCACTGACATATGAGCGACTTGCTGATTTTTAAAGCATAAGTGACAGAGAAAGTGTTACCCATGGATTACCTTTTTGTTAGGTTTATAGTAGTTCCCTTTAAAGTACTTTACTATTGTACTTTTGTTTTCTAAATTCCCAAAAATTAACGCAAGATTGAAATTTGTAGCCATTTATGAAGCAAAGAGTTCGCAACCTTAAAAAAGACAAATCGACATATGACAGTCAAGGCTTCGTAAAAATGGAGCGGTACATAGAAAAAACATGTTTTCATTATTTCAAACTTATTCTGCAAATTTATGCTGATTTTTCGAGCAAAATCATCTGAAATTCAGCCTTGTCTGAAACCTCGTTTGGTATCGAACGGCTCGGAGAGGTCCTTCCCGATTCTGACGGAGCTTTTCGTGTTGCTCAACGTCAGTTTACACAGCCGTATTAGTTTTGCGGGGATACCAAATTCAGACATCGCGGCATAAAGGCAGCTCCTTTTCGTGCTGTCGAAAGCAGCTTTGAAATCGACGAAGAGGTGGTGTGTGTCGATTCTCCTTTCACGGGTCTTTTCCAAGATTTGGCGCATCGTCAATATCTGGTCGGTTGTTGATTTACCAGGTCTAAAGCCACACTGATAAGGTCCAATCAGTTCGTTGACGGTGGGCTTTAATCTTTCACACAATACGCTCGACAGAACCTTATATTCCATGTTGAGGAGGCTAATCCCACGGTAGTTGGCGCAGATTGTGGGGTCTCCTTTTTTGTGGATTAGGCATAGCACACTTAAATTCCAATCGTTGGGCATACTTTCGTCCGACCATATTTTGCAAAGAAGCTGATGCATGCACCTTATCAGCTCTTCGCCGCCGTGTTTGAATAGCTCGGCCGGCAATCCATCGGCCCCTGCCGCTTTGTTGTTTTTCAGGCGGGCAATTGCTATTCGAATTTCTTCATGGTCGGGCAATGGAACGTCTGCTCCATCGTCATCGATTTGGGTATCGGGTTCGCTTTCTCCTGGTGTTGTGCGCTCACTGCCATTCAAGAGGCTGGAGAAGTGTTCCCTCCATAATTTAAGTATGATCTGGGCATCGGTGGCTAGATCACCTTGGGGGGTTCTACAAGAGTATGCTCCGGTCTTGAAACCTTCTGTAAGCCGCCGCATCTTTTCGTAGAATTTTCGAGCATTACCCCTGTCGGCCAGCTTATAAAGCTCTTCGTACTCACGCATTTCGGCCTCTTTCTTTTTCTGTCTACAAATGCGTCTCGCTTCCCTCTTCAACTCTCGGTATCTATCCCATCCCGCACGTGTTGTGGTCGATCGTGACGTTGCGAGGTAGGCAGCCTGTTTTCTCTCCGCTGCGACACGGCACTCCTCGTCGTACCAGCTGTTCTTCTGCACTTTCCAAAAACCAATGGTTTCGTTTGCAGCTGTACGTAAGGAGTTTGAAATGCCTTGCCACAATTCCCTTATACCGAGTTGTTGACGAGCGCTCTCAGAGAGCAGGAGTGCAAGCCGAGTAGAAAAACGTTCGGCTGTCTGTTGTGATTGCAGCTTCTCGACGTCGAACCATCCTTGTGTTTGTTGGCGTGCGTTTTTTGCTGCACAGAGGCGGGTGCGAGTTTTGGCTGCAACAATATAGTGGTCCGAGTCGATGTTAGGACCTCGGAGCGCACGCACATCTAAAACACTGGAGACGTGTCTTCCGTCTATCACAACATGATCGATCTGGTTGGTGGTTTTTCGATCTGGAGACAGCCAGGTAGCTTGATGTATCTTCTTATGCTGGAATCTAGTGCTACAGATAACCATATTTCGGGCCCCGGCGAAGTCGATCAGCCTCAGCCCATTTGGGGATGTTTCCGCGTGGAGGCTGAATTTACCGACCGTAGTGCCAAAGATACCTTCTTTGCCCACCCTGGCATTGAAGTCGCCAAGCACGATTTTGACATCGTGGCGGGGGCATCTCTCATAAGTGCGCTCCAAGCACTCATAAAAGGCATCTTTGGTCACATCGTCCTTCTCTTCCGTCGGGGCGTGGGCGCAAATCAGCGATATGTTAAAGAACCTCGCTTTGATGCGGATTGTGGCTAGACGTTCATTCTCCGGAGTGAATGATAGTACTCGGCGACGGAGTCTCTCTCCCACCACGAATCCTACACCAAACTTGCGCTCCTTTATATGGCCACTGTAGTAAATGTCACAAGAACCTACTCGTCTCTGTCCTTGTCCCGTCCATCGCATTTCTTGGACGGCGGTGATGTCAGCCTTTATCTTTACGAGGACATCTACCAGCTGGGCAGCGGCACCTTCCCAATTAAGGGACCGGACATTCCAGGTGCATGCCCTCAAATCATAGTCCTTATTTCGTTTGCCATGGTCGTCATCAAAAGGGGGGGCTCTCATCCGAGGCTGTTTTTTTCCTTTCATTGGCTGTGTTTTTTTTACGTGGCGGGTCCCAAACCCAGCGCATAACCCTATGCAGGGGTATTTCGCCTTCTCACTTTAGCTCGCCTTCAAACGGATGTTCTTAGGCTACCCAGAGGATACTTGGTCAAAGACCGGAAGTCGTGAGCTGCTTGAGTCATATCGTTTCTGGCCACTCCCAAGTGAATGGCGATCAGAAAACTTTCCTCACTTGCGTGAACTTCTACACATTTATGAAGAATAGTTATGAAAAATTTTGAAGACGGGTGCGTATGTATATAAAAAGCCATGAAGACCACTGGCCTGATATTTTGTTACATAACTAACCCAGTACTTTCGTTTCTGGCCACTCCCAAGTGAATGGCGATCAGAAAACTTTCCTCACTTGCGTGAACTTCTACACATTTATGAAGAATAGTTATGAAAAATTTTGAAGACGGGTGCGTATGTATATAAAAAGCCATGAAGACCACTGGCCTGATATTTTGTTACATAACTAACCCAGTACTTTATGATTCTATAAAAACTTAGAATTGATATGATGCGTTCAATTTATTTACATAACTACATTTATCATCGTGTTATAATTGGATCTGTGCCCATTCACTTGTGGAAGGATTTTGACTTACAAAATCCAACTGTTGAAATAATTGAAGCCGAATAACTATCAAGCGCGTCAAACGTTCGGTGACTGGGATCTAACCGAGCCGGCCACCGATCCCCAATTTTATAAAAAATAGTTTTCTTGCGATGCTGTTCACTTTTGGGAGAATGCATACATGAGATAATAAAATTTTCGACTTAGGAGTTATGATAATTCCTTAGCCCTTTTTGAGGCAAATTTATATCTTCAAAAAATTTACTGTTTCGTGTGTTCTACGGGCTGAGGAAATCATGGATCCATATTTCTTCAAAAACTCATGCCGACCATAATGTTTCAGTCAACGGGTAACGCAAATTAATGGATTCTTTGTGCGTAAACTAGAAGATGTTGATATTCACGATCTTTGGTTAAAACAAGAGGGCGCTGCTTGCTGAACAGTTAACGAATTTATTTAAGGAAGATTTTATTGAGCGAATTATCTCGCGTCAGTGGCTTGGGGAGTGGCTCCAAAGTTTATCCGACTTAGCAGTGCTAAATTATTTTGTGTGGGCTAATGTTGCATTGCTTGTCTAAGTAGAGAGGGAGATGCCCCTCTTTTCTGCATTAAATTAAAGATTTGTATTCTGGGCTGAGCTATGGTACTTTATGTATTTTGAATTTTGGCGTGTGTACCAAGTTTCACAAATTTCTTAATTTTTACTCTAGTTGGAGTTTGCATGGTCGGACGGATGGATAGACAATAATTCGGAATTCAACTCCACTTTTCATCCTTATTGTGTATATATACATATGTAGATAACTCAATATTTATTTCGATTGGTTTAAGATAATACCCCGAAGAATCATGTTGCGAGAGTATTAAAAGACAGGAAACAACGTTTCAAAGGCAATTTTTCGCAATGTAATAAAATTATACGATTTGTCATCTGAGCGAGTAATAGAGTGCTGTATACAGCAAGGCCATAAAGGTTCCGCAAAATTTGCCCACATTCGTATTAGGCGAAATATGCAATAGATTCTAAAGCATATTCACCGAAAATTCACAATATCCGAAATATCGGCAACTTTTTCGGAAATGGCTAAAATATCACTGAATTTATTACTCTAAAGGACATCTTTCCACAAAATGCACACTAAACATTTATTGGTCTGGAGGATAAAAAAAAAAACTAGTATTCAATTTCGTTTTCTTGATGCTCAAACGATTTCTGACGTTCATCTTGAAGAGAACTATATGTGTAATTAGTACTCATCGAATGGGTTCAAATCCGGGATAAACTGACTGTTTTAATATTTTTATCATTAATACTGAAAATACTGAGTTGATTTTTAAATCATATTTAATAAGGAAAATTTTTTAATTTTCTTCTTATGCCGTATGAGCTTGAGGACGTATGTGAAACTCGTAATTTGCTGTTTTGTTCTTTTTGTTAGATTCAGTACTTTTCCATCATTCACGTTCCGCGAAAGTTCATTAATCAAATCACAAATTTTAATTTTTTGACGATTCAATAACAACACACCTGTGTACATGCCAGGTAAAATATGTAAAAAAAAAAACTATCAGTGAATTGCTGCGTTATAAAGCTCCATGGCGTATGAGTAATCATTGTTGAGTTTTGCCAACTTCTTGTACTAAAAGGAAATGAATTTTTATTTTATATTAACATTCAAATTATATTACATTATTTTATTCGATACTATCGCGATCTTTCTTTATTTTTTACTCCTTTTCGTATTACATTTTAATTTTTTCCCCATACTTGCATTGTACTGCTTGAAACTTTACGCTGCGCCACTTAACTTTTTTACCACTTTTCTCTCTCATTGTCGAATTCTACCCGCTTTGGATTATCTTCGTGTTATTTGTTTGTGTATTTATGCTGCATCTTTTACAAGTGCTTTTCGAAATTTGTCGTTTCTTTTGGCTCACCAACCTTTGCATTGCTCAAAATGCAAACGGTTTTCCAATAAATTTTTGTTGTACGCGCTATAGTTTTGCTCATAAATACGTTTTGATAGCTTATCTTTCGAATTGTTTATGTTAACTAAGTTTTGCTAAAGTGCATTTGCATGATAGCAATTTTGAATAAATGCAGGTACACATAAACTATGTATATATACGAGGTACATCTCTAGACCTTCATGAGTTCTAATTCCGGAGGATTTTGAATTTGGTTACTTATTAACGAAAGTGGAGACTGGTTTTCCAATAATCCAGGTATGTGAAATTTTATATGCCAAAAATTTTAAAAAAAAAAACTTTGAAGTCAATAAGGTTTGAGCAAAGTGCGCATATTTTCTAATTGTTTTTTATTACAGTAACTTGAACGTATTCTATTTGTTTATTCATTGGTTGAACTGCTCTTATATCAAGTCAAAGAAATTCTACTGGTCCAGATGGTTGCGAATATATCAATCATAAAAGGAGTTTCTCATTTTAAGCTCATGCTTAATATGAAATGTAAATACACAGTGCTCTATAAAAACAAAATGTTGTGGAACGAAACAAAAAATAAGAAAGATGCTGCGAAGATAAAAATATAACAATTGCACCAATGAAAACTTTATCAGAGGGTGGATTCATTGTTTAAGCCCATATAATAATACCTAAATTACCAAAGAAAAGCAAAATTGCCATTTGACAATTTCACATATTTCCATTGTTAATACCTCAGTACAGTTTCTTACAATCCTTACCTCTAGTGGGGGGCAATGAAAGACTTTTATTTAGGGAGAACTTATTCATTCTGATTTTATTTCGTATTTTTCTTGCTTATATAAAATTTTAAAACTATCTTATTGTGTATGTTTGTATATTTGTACGTATTGCAGCATATTGTTTATTGCTGCTAGACATGGGGTTATTTTGAAATGTACAATTTAATACATGTGTGTGTGTGTGTGTGTTATCTCTTCTGTAAATTTATGATTTGTGTCCCATGCATTTTTATTATTATTAGATGCGCATTGCATGTAAATGCATTATGTATATATGTATGTCTGTAAGTATATTAATCTATAACTACGAGTAGATATTTATATTTAGTAGAATTTCGGCCTTGCTGATAAGTAAGCATGTTTAATGATATTTGAACATTCATTCTAAGTTGGATTGTAGTTGCGGGACTAATTGATTATAATATAGCGCAAAACGTCAAGCCATTTAAACCTATTTAAGAATTTTTTGCTCCTATATATTATGCGAACACATATGCATATTATTTCAGAAAAACTAAATTAGGTTATTCATTACTTTTGTAAAAGTTATCATTGTTTTACTTGTGTAGAAAATTTTGGGGATAATACTGTCCTAGAGATTGAAAGTTTAAATTAGTATCATCAGACAGTTTAAAACTTGTATTGTATAAATATGTGATATATTGTACCGTTTATTTATGCATTATATACATGACAAGCCGACTTCAGTATTAATATTGCTTTGCAAGCTTTATTTCTTAACGCTTAAGGATTCAATTCAAATTTGAAAATTAATCAATCCCCGCCAAAGGAAAATTGGAAGTTCTGTACAAGTATAATCAGCGAATTAACCTCTCATCTATTACACTCATGTACATATTTATGCATTTCAATATATTTGCATTATCTTAAAATAGTATCAAAATTTCGCCTTTGGCTTGAGGAAATGG
>CM050323.1:144603811-144645836 GCA_027475135.1 Bactrocera correcta
CTTTCATTACTTGGGGTTGCCTAATCGGTAGGGTTAGGATAGGTTTTAATTGGAAATTTTCTTGTTTTCTTTATTATCCTTTTTTTCATAAACAAAATGCAACGACAGTATAAATATTTGTATTCCTATTTATAAATTTGGTTAACTAATTTAACTTAGAAAGAAAGATCTAAGAAATTTTTACACTTCCGCATTTTGCAATTATTTCAAATGTTGTCAAATATGCTCGATGCTAAAACGTTTTAAAAATTATCCGTAAAAATTTCAACGTTTGCATTACTGAATAAATTTACGTACTATATATGTCGAGTATCGACTATATATGTCGAGTATCGACTATATATGTCGAGTATCGACTTACTTTCATTACTCATTTCTGCCTCATGTTTACGATATTTATATTAAAATCAATCTAACACAAAAGTTAGTATATTGGGGCTGCAGAAAGTTCTGGATGTCATTAAGCTTTACTCAAATACTAAATGGTTTTCAAATGGAGATGATGTGATTTCCGAGTATCGTTTCGGCCAATTTTAATATGAAGTTATGCTTTGGGGGCTGTCTCGAACCACAACCTAGCAAATTTTGAGAAAAGATTTGGGATTGCATCCATATAAATTTTTTACACTTAACAACTCATGTTATTGGACCAAGTCAATTTGCTGATGGAAGAACTTGAAAACGATAGCGATTTTTTAAGGAAATCATGTTCTCCGATGAAGCTCACTATCATCTGAGTGGTGATGAAACATTAATATACCTGAATTGACAGTGTGATGTAGCTTTTGGTCTGGTGGAATCATCGGGCCGTACTTCTTTCGAAATGAAGCTGCCGTTACCGTGGAGAGAGGTACACATCGAAGATAACCAATTTTCTATTGACTTAATTTGAAGAAGTTGATATCGAGAACATCGGGGAGCTGCGTGCCACACATCACGTGCCACAAACGAATTATGGGGGTATTCTACTCTAGAAATCAAATTTTGGGCAGTTTTTTGAATTTTACTTAAAAAAAACCAAGAATATTTTTACCATCCATTTTTTATGGTGTTTTTATTGATGTCTTAAGAATACAGAAAAAAAATTTACAAAAACATATTAAAAATTAAAATAATTATAGGGGAGTAGGGGGGAGGGACAGGTGTAAAAAAAAATTGGCGCATACTGGTGACATTGATGCTGACTCTCCTGGTGGTCTGAAAAAAAAAATCAAAAGAAATTCTTAATCAGTAAGGATGCTGTTATAGTCCGGGAATACGAATTCGTTTTTTTTTTAAGTGGCGACTTCCTGAAAATAAAAATCATTTCTTACGCTTTTTTTTAAATTCCTGAATTTTTTTTAAATATTAAAAACAAAAATTTTGACACGATGCTGGTAGGAACGATAAAAGATTATATAAAGAAGGTTCGCAAAAAATTTTCAAGTAAATCGGTTGTACAGAACTTGAGATAATGCCGGTACCGTGTGGAAAAAGTAGTTTCGAGATAAACGCGTTTAAAGTTTAGCAGACAATTCTACAATCGAAAATAAGTTGAATTTTGAAAAATGCTTCCAAGGCCAAAATTTTTGAAAGTCTGAACTTTAAATATATGAAAAAATCGAATTTTTTAAAATTCTAGAGTAAAATCCCCCCTTATTGCAAGAAAAGTTTGAAGATTTGAATATATCGAAAAATTGTGAACCCGAAAGCCCTCCAAAAAGTAGTGATTTAACACCATAAGACTTCCTCTTGCAGGTTTATTTGAAGTCATTGGTCTTTAACAATAAACCAATTTGTTCTTTCAAAATAAGTCTTTGAGATTATTTGAATTTTAGTAACAATTAGTGTGTTTTTTTTTTTAAAGAAATCATGTCACTTTTTTTGGGTAAACCCTATATAAGGGGGAGCATGTTTCCAAATTATACTATGTCCTGATTGCTGACGTCTGCCAGAATACAAGTAAACTTACAGATATATTTATACTCTTGCAACATGTTACACAATTTGAAATAGTGTAGTTATTTCTAAAACTTGGAATAACTAAGAACGTTGGAAGGGAACAAATTAATTATCCGATATGAACCAATTTCAACTCGTAGCATTTTACACGCATCAGCTCTGTACAACTTCAAGAGGGGATTTATCTGTTGTTGTCTTTCTTAACCCTGTCAGCACCTTTAGCTTTAGAACAAAATGTTTATTAATATAAGTAAGTGAACATCAAACCTATGCTGCTCATCGATAAACCTTACCGTCTTTTTTTGAACATACCAGTACATATTAAATATAAGCATCGTCCTCATTCAGGTTGACTGAAGATAACGTAGGTTTATAGATAAAGGGTGATTTTTTAAGAGCTTGATAACTTTTTTTAAAAAAAAAAAGCATAAAATTTGCAAAATCTCATCGGTTCTTTATTTGAAACGTTAGATTGGTTCATGACATTTACTTTTTGAAGATAATTTCATTTAAATGTTGACCGCGGCTGCGTCTTAGGTGGTCCATTCGGAAAGTCCAATTTTGGGCAACTTTTTCGAGCATTTCGGCCGGAATAGCCCGAATTTCTTCGGAAATGTTGTCTTCCAAAGCTGGAATAGTTGCTGGCTTATTTCTGTAGACTTTAGACTTGACGTAGCCCCACAAAAAATAGTCTAAAGGCGTTAAATCGCATGATCTTGGTGGCCAACTTACGGGTCCATTTCTTGAGATGAATTGTTGTCCGAATTTTTCCCCTCAAAATGGCAATAGAATCGCGAGCTGTGTGGCATGTAGCGCCATCTTGTTGAAACCACATGTCAACCAAGTTCAGTTCTTCCATTTTTGGCAACAAAAAGTTTGTTAGCATCGAACGATAGCGATCGCCATTCACCGTAACGTTGCGTCCAACAGCATCTTTGAAAAAATACGGTCCAATGATTCCACCAGCGTACAAACCACACCAAACAGTGCATTTTTCGGGATGCATGGGCAGTTCTTGAACGGCTTCTGGTTGCTCTTCACCCCAAATGCGGCAATTTTGCTTATTTACGTAGCCATTCAACCAGAAATGAGCCTCATCGCTGAACAAAATTTGTCGATAAAACACATTTCGAACCGAACACTGATTTTGGTAATAAAATTCAATGATTTGCAAGCGTTGCTCGTTAGTAAGTCTATTCATGATGAAATGTCAAAGCATACTGAGCATCTTTCTCTTTGACACCATGTCTGAAATCCCACGTAATCTGTCAAATACTAATGCATGAAAATCCTAACCTCAAAAAAATCACCCGTTATAAACCTGCAAAAGTTGTAGTTAAACCAGTCTTCATGAAATCAAAAATTATCCACAAAACTATTAAATATACTGTTTTCGAAAACCATGTGTAAAGTAAATAATATTGGTGAATTGAGTGTATAAATAATATTCTTTCTCGCTTTTCTTATCTTCAAAACAAATTTTCCTTTTAATAAGTGAAGTTACTCCTTTTTGAAATATACTGACGAAAGGAACTTTGACTTAAAATATATTTAATTCCGATTTTTTAATGAGTAGTTAAAAAAGCGAAAGAACTCTATCAGTTATTAAATAAGTTGCAATTGTTTGTTTAGGTAAAAAAAGATTTTTTTTTTTTTGGTTTTCCTGTTATTCGCATTTTTACGTTTTTGTAAGTTCCGTGTGCTCAGTATTTTTTAACCATGCCAATAAGCTGCTTAACTATTGCAACTTTTACGATTGTTTTCTAACTGTAAACTTATTGTGTAACCACGCATTTGGGGCAACTGTTGGCTTAGGTTCTGTTCAAAATACGTTGGGTCTGTTCAAAATACGTTGTCAACATGTGCTCCCAATGTAATCTGTTGTTGTTGTTCGCTTACTCGCGAACAATGACGCTGTCCATGTCAACGTGAGTTTGTGGTATTATGAAATGTGAACAAATTTGAAAATTTTAAATTGCTGTATCAGAAGGATTTTAGTGAATTTTTCTCTTATAATGTGGGCATGATGGGTTTCCTACTAAAAGTATATACATATATCTGGACTACAGAATTTAATAGTTATTTAACCTTTTAATGTAGGATATAATTATTTTATTAGAATTTTATATATTAGTTACTACTACCTGAAAACAATATCTGTTTTGAAGTAAGAGATGGACGGAATTCCAATTTTCATAATTCACATCACCAATCACTAGATTAAAGTAATCACTTCGGTTGTAACAGCACAAACAAACACAAACAATAAAAATTTTAAATACAATATTTAGTAAAAAATTGAAGTTAAATTAAAGTTGGTAAAAGGCGCAACATTTGACTCGGCTATAATCGCGTAAGCGGTGTCCACTCCAGTAAAGAAGAAGAAGAAAGGTGCAACAAGGCTCGTGAATAAGCATTTCAATGTCAAATATGAAAGAAACCATTAAATTGTACGCTCTTGACGAACTGAACGCGAAAATCTACTGACCGATAAACTTGGCTAACAAATTTGTGCAAATAGCTTTACATTTTTTGGGGTTTTTTCGTATTTTCTTGCGTTTGAGGTTAACACATAAGTAACAGTTGCCAACTGATGAAAGCATTTCAAATTTTATTTTTCTTGATAACATTTTCAGTGCTTATGCTAATGGGTCAAACAATCAAAAAGTTTAAAATTTTGTACGAAGAGAACGAATGAACCTCACGAAATGGAAACTTTTACTGATGTACTTGAATAAGTTCTTTTTAGGAAAGCAACAATAAGTAAAACTAAAAGTCTCTGATTTTTGGGTGAAAACAATTTATCTTCTTTCAACTTAATAGACCCTTGATTGAAGTTCAGGCATTTTTGAACTAAAAAAATGTACAAACATTTGCCTTGACTTTAAATCAGAAATATTTTAAAAAAAAAAATAAGTTTAATATCAAATATTTTTCAATTGAGAATGCAATTATTTATTGCCATATTTACTGCCATTCTATAAATGTTCAGTAATGCTGAAGCTGTGAGGCATTTTAACTATTGACCACCAGAGTTCCAAATTCTAGTAACAATACATGCAACGAAGAATTAATTTAGGGTGTAAGCGAACATTTTTAAAATATAATCAGGAGTTGGTAAATACATACCATCAATATACTACATGTCTACCAAAAGTTTCGGAGGTTTATTAAGATACCATCACCACAAATATAGAGTAAATTCAACCGGATATATTAGTTATATGGGGGTTAGGTCAAGTTTTAGCCCAATTTTTTTTAGGATTCTCTCTGAATTTTTAAATTTAAAAAGTTTCCACATAGTCGATACCTAAAGGCTTAAACGGTTTTCTTTGGATTTGGGAAATTTTTTATCCTAAAGTGGCATATATTTTGAAGAAATTAGTGCAATTGTTGCACCGATTCCACTTAACGCATTGAGGACAGAACGCTTAAAATTTAAGTAAAATATTGAAATTTGTAGGACATACTAACTTTGAGCTGCCAAATTAAAATCCGAAAAAAAAAAACTAAATGTTCACAGGGGGCGTCTCAGGAGCCTGTGACGTATACGTCACGTTGGTCCTCATACTTTTTTATTTTGTATTTTACATTTCACTTAAATAAAAAAGGAACATTCATATTTCGAGATAAAGTAAGGAAGAGTAAAAAAAGATTAGTTAACATTTATAAAATGATAGCGTTAGAAGCATTTAGTACACAGGCCCACATTTCATTTTCCACACATCGTTATGCACACTGTATTTCAATTATGACCTTGGCACCTTCGACGTTTATTACCAGGAACTACCTTCACAAAGTGATCGATGCTGTCGTATCTTTTGTTCGCACATTCAGCTACACTTTTCGGTCTTCGAAAACCTCCAGGTGGGTTTCTAACGCCAAGACTACCACAATAGTGTCGGGAAAATTGCTCGACGTCAATCAATTTGGGTCATGCCTGAACCGCTTTTCCGATACAGAATTCAAGCATTTTGAATTGAACTGTCTATAGGCCACGTAAATATAGACCACCACCATTTTTTGCCCCTAGCGGCAATTCTGTAAGCATTTACGTTCTGATTAATTCGATCTGTACCTCCCATTGAAGCATTGTACTCGTACATGCCTACCGCTTATGGGCGGGGACGTCGATTTTTTGGCGTTGTTCTCGTGAATATCGACAGGCCTTGGACACAGGATTTTTTCCGTAAATCGTTGAAGCTACAGTAACAACAGAGTTGTCAGTCCATTTGGTTATGTGTATTTTTTCTCCTTCCAGTTTTATGCTCTCTATGTGCCCACGTTGTTTCTTTTTTTGAGCCTTTTTATCAAGCAAAGGGCTAGACCTAGGAGTCATAATTTCGCGCATTGTTTCAGTGCCATCAGCAATTGGACGGATTTTCCAAATTTCGTCCCCCCGATCTTCCAAGCTGTTATCTTTAATGCATATAATAAAAAATGATTTCGAACCTATTGCGTCGCATGCTTTCGCTAACCATAGAGCACAACATATCTGAATCTTCGCACCAGTAGTCTCTTTGTTTTTGGTCGAGATGTATACCCAGTGGCAATCATAATACCAATAAACACCTTCATCTCATTTATGGTAATGTTGGGATTTTGACTTTCTACTTAAACCGACCATTGGATTCAACAAATAACATCTGTAGGACCTCAACATTAATAAACTTTTCAAATTGTTAATGTGAAAAAAGCCCGCTACAATCTGTGTAATTTGGCTCAGGGAAAAATAGTTAACTGTGGTGCCCGCACTTTTTGTACTTTCGCTCGAAGACCGTTTCGTTTCGAAGTATTGTGTCTCTTTATGTTTCTACTACGTACCGAAAATTTATCAGGAATTTTGTTAGACGTACGCATAGTTTATTCTTCCTCCAGAATTTCTAGTGTTTGTTGAATTAAGGAAGATAGAGATTCTGTCAAAAAATTTTTTCCAATGTTTTAAAACGAATTTTGAAAAACATCTTCAAATAAATTGGCAATACCGTCATCCGTGTTGTTCAGTGCATCGTCTACAGGTATGTCAGCGTCGTTGCTAGTACACACTAATCCACATGGCACTAGCAACTGCTTCTTGCTTAAATTTTTGATGGTGCCGTCGCAGTCTTCTTTGCCTGAATTTTCATCGGACACCTGACCTTCATCGGGCGGCTCTAGGTACACTTATCTTCATCGTCACTCTGTAGACTATCTAGGTAATCCAGCATTTCATCCGTATTTTCGAAGTGTCTAATAATATAAACAAATCAATATATAGTATGTACTACCAGGGTATTTGGACCAACGTAACGTGTACGTCACAGCAATAAAAAACTTAATTAGACACTAGTAAAACACAATAACTTGTAAGTTTTTATTTCGCACTATTTGTCTACGCATATTTTTTAGTAAACTACATACATTATTTTCTTTTAGTTTCACGTAAGTAAAAAATATACATATACTTACTTTTTGACCTTTGCCCTTCTCGACATTTTTCTTGTTTTCGATATACACACAAAACTAAACTAACTCCAAAGCATCTATTCACAAGCAAAACTTAACTTCAACTGACGCAAACTTGATCGTACCGCTTAAGAAGAGATTATGTTGCATTTTAAATTAAATTTGCATTTTTTTTTTTGCGATTCCCGTTCGTGGCGACAAGTCTTTTTTCTCCGGCGGTCTACAAGTGCGAAGCGAGTGACGACAGCAACGTTTTTTATACAAGTGAACCCTTTTTAAATAAAAGCGCATAAAAGTGTTTTCGGATCTCCACGCACAAGTGTATAAAAGTGTTTTCCGATTTCCACGCACAAGTGTATAAAGGTGTTTCCGATTTCCACGCACAAGTGTATACAAGTGTCTTCAGAGTTCCACGCACAAGCGTTCAAAAGTGTTTTCAAATTTTCATATACATACATTCAAAGTGGCCGCTGCTAAATTCGCATTTTTCATATACATACGTTCAAAGTGCGTGCGGATAATTTCCTAACCCCATATATATACGTTCAAAAGTGTTTTCCAATTTTCAATACATACATCAAAAGTGTGGTCGCTGCTAAATTCTCATTTTCACATACATACATTCAAAGTGGTCGCTGCGAAATTCTCATTGGCATATACATACGTTCAAATCAAAGGTGTCGGAATAATTGGACGTCTGGAAGAAGCTACGAAAACAAGTGAGTAAACATATGTTTTTAAGGCAAATAAAGAAGGGCTATGCTGTCGTGACGTCTACGTCACATTGGTCCTGAATGGGTTACCATCTCGGGTGTAAAACTTAAAGTCTCT
This sequence comes from Bactrocera correcta, assembly GCA_027475135.1. NCBI lineage: Eukaryota > Metazoa > Arthropoda > Insecta > Diptera > Tephritidae > Bactrocera > Bactrocera correcta. The sequence continues at coordinate 144,612,029 of CM050323.1, forward strand.
ATCGAAATTAGCTACTGATTTATTGCGCTTTTCAAAGTTATAACAGTACCATTATATGAGCAGAAAGCGAGGTTATCTTCCGATTTCATGCGTTTTCACACTGCCAGCATTATTGACCCGATTTTATTTATTTATTTTTAATTTTTTTTTTTTATTTCATAAAAGTTTACATAACAATAAAATTATTACATAAACTATAAATAACGCAGCACTAGCATCGGAGGCTTTCGGCTGGCATGTTGACTAGGGCGGTATCAAATGCGTCGGAGTAGGTCGGTATCTCTGAGGAAATTATATATCCTGCTGATGTTATTGTCCAGCGGGTTTTTTAACAGCTGTGTGGGGATAATACCATTGAAATGGAGTTGTCTTTGGGCATCAAGCTTCGGGCAGCAATCCAAGAGGTGGTTAATGCTGAGTGAAAAGTTTCAGAACGGGCAGCAACTAGGAGTAGCGCCTTGAAGCAAATGAGAGGTAGTAATAATCGTGTGGCCAAGCCGGAGTCGGGTATATGGAGTTGTGTAGTTTGTCGGCATGGTCGGAGAGAAGCAGGGTTTTGTACGACTGGGATTGATTGAGGAGTAGTGATGGCTGTATCGGCTCCACTCGGGTAGCAATTTCTTTTTTCCTCTCATTATTTATAAACCGGTAGATATCCCTTTTAAAAAGGACGTTGGAAGTTATGGTAGGTGTAACAACCATATCTTTAGCGACCTTATCAGCAATCGTGTTGCCCTTTATATCTGCGTGACCGGGGACCCACAAGATTTTGATATTCTGGGGGTGTGAAATAAAGATGTTTCGGATATTTTCAATAACGGGGTTGGTTTGGTTACATTCCTTAATAGCTTGAAAACATGACATACTGTCAGAGCAAATTATAAATTTTCCATTATTTCGTACGGAATAAAGCATCGCCTTGAATATTGCCACGGCTTCTGCTGTGAAAATCGAGCAGAAATTAAACAAAGTACCATAAGTAATTACTTCTCCATGTTCTTTCACGACAGCAAATGAAGTCTGTGATGATTTTGAACCGTCGGTAAAAATCAGATCCCATCCAGTGTATTTGTATTTCGCTGCTACTTCGAGGAAATTTGCCTTGTATACATCGTTGGCAGTATTCGCCTTCCGCAGGTGGACAAGTTCATTGATAAAAGAATCATTTTTAAACAGCCATGGCAGATGAACGCTTTTGCGAATACGAGGCCTTTGGAGTGGAAGGCCGTTATCCTTTGCGAATTTGATACATAAGTAAACGGATGATTGTACTTTGGGTGGCCGTTTGCGCGAAATCGCTAATTGTAGGTCCTTTCTAAGAAGAGCGTTCGGTGAAAACATCAGCTTAGCGTAGAGTTTGCGAACTGAATCTTCGGCGTCATTGAGTATTGTATTTAGCCCAGATTCTGCAAATAAATTATTTGAGGGAGTCGTTGGAAACGCGCGCAGCGATCTTCGAATTGCAGCGTGGTAAGGGGCAGTCAGCATTTTCAACTTATTTTTTGCGTGATGTCCATAAACTTCCAAACCGTATTGTATAGTTGAGACCATAAGTGCCCTGGTTACGTTAATCAACAATGCCGGACCGAGAAATGAGCGCTTTGCGGAGAGGTACTTAACTATTAATAGCTTGGACATTAGTCTATCTCTTACATATTGACAATGTTGAGCGAAAGAGTACTTAGAGTCTAGTATTATACCTAAAAACTTAAGGCTATTTGTACAATTTATGGTTACATCGGAAAAAGTTATGGTATGAGTGCTACAATTTATTTTTCTACATATGTGCAACAATTTAGATTTGCTAGGGGAAATTGAAGAGCCGGAAGTTTGCGACCAGGAAAAGATTTTGGAGAGGATATCGAAGAAGGTTCTTAGAACTGCTGCTTGATCAGTGTTTTTGGAATACACCAGAACATCGTCAGCGTACAGTTGGTGCTCAATAGTGGTAAATTTAGACAGTAATTCGCTAAGTTCATCAAACGCTATAATGAAGAGTATCACCGATAAGGGTGATCCTTGAGGAGTGCCATTATCTAGGGAAAGGATAGAGGAACGGGTGTTCGAGATAAGGACGCTTATTTTACGATGGGATAAAAAAGATTTTATAAAATTTAAGATTCGCGGACCCACTTTCCATTTGGTTAGTTGCCTTAGTACGATATGAATACCTATTCGATCAAAGGCTTTTAGAAAATCGAGAGACATCAGGGAGATGTGATTTTTATTTGACAAAGCATTAGAAATGTAGTGGTCAAGATGGACAAGTGAGTCGATAGTACCCTGCCCTCTTTTGAATGCAACTTGGTTATGATGGATGAAATTATTTTTGCGGGCATACCAGGAGAGTCTGGTAGCAATCATTTTTTCTAGCAGTTTGCCTAAACACGGGAGAAGGGAGATTGGGCGGTAACTGCAGACATCAAGGGGAGATTTACCAGGTTTGAGGATGGGAACTATCAAGCTAGTTTTCCAAGCTTGGGGGTAAATGCCTGTAGAAAAAATGTTATTGTAGAGGTTAAGAAGGCGGGATAGGATAGGAAGGGGAAGGTTCTTGATAATGGGGTAAGAAATTCTATCGTGGCCAGGTGTTTTGCCTTTTACCGAAGAAAGGGCAGAGACCAGCTCAAAATGCGTTAAGTCTTTTTCTAAGTTCTTGGCAGAGATCGAAAGATTGCTGGGTGGAAACCGGGAAGAGGTTATCTGGTACTTATTTGAAATAAATTCAGGGGGGAAGTTGCAATCGGAGGAGGCCGTAGAAAAGTAGTTGGCGAACTCTTGAGCTATATCTAGAGGATAAAGAAGAGTGCCGCGAGCGGAACTTAAGGCAGATATTGCAGAAAAAGAAGCCATCCCAGATAGTATTTTGATGTCGGCCCAGATCCTTCTTGGGTTGGATGACGAGTTAATGTTGCTGGTAAATTTTTCAAAGCAGGCAGCTTTCGCAAGTTTGGCTTTGCGGCGAAAATTAGCATTAGCTTTTTTATACTGAAGCAGATTGGAGGAAGACCTTTCGCGCTTATATTCGTGCCATGTACTTTGTTTGGCTTGCCTTAAAGTTGAAAGTTCAGCGCTCCACCACAATGGAGCCGGCCTACGAGTTTTGCTGCCTGATTGTGGGATAGATAGATTAGCCGCACTTCTGATGATTTTTTGGACGCGGGACGCTTCTTCGTTGACGTTGAGGGAAATAGGATAGGAGCTGCAACCATGTAGACACGCATCTTGGAACTTTAGCCAATCAGCAGAGTCAGTCTGGTATTTCAGCCTCGGGCGAAATGTTGAAGGAAAACGGTTTGAAGGGAGTCTGGTAATAATGGGAAAATGATCACTGCCATGGAGGTCATCAATTACTAGCCAAGTGCATTTGGTAGAAAGGGAAATCGAACATATGGTGAGGTCAAGGTGGGTGAAGGATTTGTGAGTGGAGAAGTGAGTCGGGGAGCCGTTATTAAGGACAAAGGAGTTGGAGGCAAGGATTGAATCTTCAATTACACGGCCCTTAGCATTAAGCGAAGTGGAACCCCACATAGGGCTCCAGGCGTTAAAATCGCCTGCCAAAATAAAAGGACTATCAGTTGACGGAAAAATACTATTAAAGTCAGTGGTTGAAAATGCTTGATCAGGAGGGGAGTAGGCGCAGACAATGGATATTTTATTGGGCGATTGAATTTCTAATACCAAGGAAGAGATGCGGGACTGGAGAGGATAACATTTGTGCGGGACATTTTTCTTCACTAAGATACCAATTCCTTGCTTACTAGATACAATATGTGGCAAGTTATGAAAGTATCCAACATAGGCCAAAGGGGTACGAGCGTTGACCATGTAGGGGAGGTGGGTTTCATTTAAAAGAATTACAGAGAGATTGTGTGATTTAATTAATATTTCAAGATCGATGAAATTATTGTAATATCCGTTTATGTTCCACTGTAAGGCTACAAACATATGGAACAAAAGAGAAAAGAAAACAGGTATTTGTTTTTGTTAAGTATATAGGTAAAAATATTATGAGTTAGAAATGTCCATATTATTAGTTTCTGCTGGTTGCGAAGGTGAGGAAAGCGTAGTTGAGTCATCATGTTTATTAGTTGGAGATTGAGAGGAAAGAGGGATAGGAAGGGGAGAGGAAAGTGACGTGCAATATCGCGAGAGTATGTCTGTTAAGTTGGAAGAGTCAGATAGATACATATTGCAATTATTTTGAGAGAGTGGATTATCAACGATTGCGTTGGTTGCTGTTGGGTTTTTGTTAAATGATTGCGGATTAAGGTCAGCTGTGTGAGAGTTAAGTGAGGACGAGATGTTCTTTGTGGAAGATGATGGTTTGGTTGAGTATGTATGTAATGAGTTGTTATTGATGGTTTGTGAGGAGTTTGCGGGGTTGGAAGGGGAATTTTTTTCGTTTGCATTTGTTTGTGGTTTTTCGTTATTGTTGAATTCGGGAGACTTTAACACATTGGCAAATGATGAGGGGTTAAGGGGAGCCGGGATTGTATTTTTGTATTTTTTTATTGCTTCGTGCATACTGCATTTTTCTAATGTTTTAATACGTAGTATTTCTTTAGTTTGTAGAAATTTTGGGCAAGCGTTTGAGGAGGACGGATGCTCTCCAGAACAGTTAGCGCACATTGTTCTTATACATTCGGTAGGGGAGTGGGGAGGGAGATAGCAATTGTTACACATTGGGAAATTTTTGCAGTATTTTGTTGTATGGCCAAGTTTTTGACACGACTTGCATCTCATGGGGTTTGGGATGTATGGACGGACAGAAAGGATTCTCCATGCGACTTCAATTTTTTCGGGAAGATGATATTTATCAAAGGATAAGAGAATTGAGCCAGTAGGCTTAGATACACCATCAATTATTCTATTAAACTTATATATAGAAGTTACGCCGTGCGCCTTAAGACCCTCTATAATGTCGCTTTCAGGCAAATGAGTCAGGAATGGAGCAAAAATGGTTCCTTTTACGCTGTTCAAGTTATCGTGAAGTTTAGCGGTGATATCGCACACTCCCGGAAGAGATTTAGCTGACAAAAACTTTTCTGCAATTTTCTTATTTTTGAGAAGCAAAAGTAAACTGCCGTCGCGAAGCTCGGATATAGTGTTGACATCTTTGTTAATGGCTAGTATACCTTTATGTACGGCAAAACACGATAAGCTCGTTAGTGGTTTGTTACCTTCCAATGCTTTTATTATGATGAATTTAGGATCGTCTTTTTTTGTAATAGGTAGTTCTGGGAATAAATCCAATGGAGTCGTTTCTGATTTTTTTCGTTTAGGTCTGGAGCTCGGAGAAAGCAGGGCGAACCTGTTATCTCCGAGGTTAGAAGCCCCGGGGGGCATATTGGCAAATTGTTGATTTGTGACACTGACTTTATAAGCGCGGCTGAGTAAAGTAAACAACAAATGCACGTGTTTTAATACGAATAGCACTGATAAAGAGAATTGAAAACAAACGCACTGTGTTAGAAACGCAACTGTTCACGCTGAGTGATAGTCGGAGACTAGTTGACCCGATTTATTTTTTCCCGATTTTGACCAGATCCCACCCATTTTTGACATAGAGACATGCTACTGTCAAGTATGGATTCCAATTTGGGCATGACGGAACATGTGTACTAAGCTTCTTCAAGATATCTCAATTCTTACTCATCGCTTACACGGTGGATTTGAAATCGTCTCGTCATCCTAAAGCAACTATCTATACATCGACTAGTTATGTATAATGTATAACGACAGACGTTTTTTTATCATACTTTATAACTCTTTTCCCCAAAATTCTTTTCTATACTTTGTAAAAAGAATCGTTTAGTTTTAATTCCAACTCAATGGACATATTGAACTTACTAGGACATACCGATGTTAAAACTACTGCACTACCACCACAAGCAGTAACACTTTGTATTCATATGCAATCTGTTAGTTAAAGGTTTTTTACTTCAATGTTTATAGTTTTCATTTTCAAATTAAATTAAAAGCTTGATTGAAATTCTCGAACGATCTTTCTTTGGAATTGCTCAATTTCAATTTGTGAAACTTCAAGTAATTGCTAATTACTGATTGGGAAGCAGCAACTTGAAAGTATAAATAATATAGCTAGTCGATTTTTCCATGTGAAACTCGCATTAACTTCCATTATACCCATATTAATATACGTTGGAAGAATCGCACTAATAACGATATTATACTTGTATAAGCTAGACCCGGTAAAGGTACCTTAGCCGATTGAAGGTGCCCAAAAGATAAGGTGACATTGCATTTATTTTGAAAATTCTTTTTTTATTCTTCCAAATCAATTTCATCCCCTTCCGATGCAATGCACTTATGCCAACGAACTTTCCAATCTTCGAAACTTTAGTTGTAGTCACTTTCCAGGATGGCCTTCAGTTCCGTCTTCGCTGCAGCTTGAATCTCATCTATCGTTAAAAACGGTTACCCCGGAGCAGTCTGTTCAGCTTGGTGAACAGCCAGAAGTCGCACGGCGCCAGATCAGGTGAATACGAAGATTGCGGAACGATATGGGTTGTGTTTTTGGCGAAATATTCATGAATTACGAGGGCAGTATGGGATGGTGCATTATCGTGGAGTAAAAACCAAGAGTTGTCTTTCCACAAATCCGGACTTTTTAGGCGGATAGCGTTACGCAAACGACGCATAACGTTCAAATAATATTCCTTGTTGACTGTTTGATCAGTTGAAAGGAATTCATAATGCACAACACCACGATGATCGAAGAAAACAATCAACATGACCTTGATTTTTGAGCGACTCTGGCGCGATTTTTTTTTGGTCTCGGCTCTCTTTTGGCATGATATTCGCTCGATTGATCGGTTGTTTCGGGGTCGTAAGCATAGATCCAAGTCTCATCGCCAGTTATGATGCGTTTCATGACACCCTGGTAGTCGGAAAGCATCGTTTCACACACTTCAACGCGACGCCTTTTTTTCTAAAAAAATTCAATGTTTTCGGTACCAGTCGAGATTTGACGCGCTTGAGCTCCAAAACATCCCTCAAAATGATATTGGCTGAGCCTTTCCATATGCCAACTTCATCTTCAAGGTCTCTAATTGTTAATCCATGGTTTTTCACCACCAAATCTTTGATTTCTTGAACGTGAGCTTCGTAGGTTGAGGTTGATGGTCGCCTTGGACGCTCTTCGTCTTCGACACGTTCACGGCCCGCATGGAACTCACTATACCACTTGTAAACATTTTTTTTAGACATAGCCTCATCACCAAAGGCTTTCTGCGCCATTCTCAACGTATCCGCAGCAGAAAATTGATTCCGTAAACAAAATTTAATGCAAATTCGTTGCTTAACAAATTTCGACATCGCAAAAAAACGAAAAACTCACTTCTAGCAGCTCACAAAACGACACGTATCTTAAACACTAATTTTTGACATGAAATTAGACATAAATGTGACTGACAGTACTATCAACCTAAAAAAAAATAATTCTACAAATCCTTCGACGCGCGCAGCTTAAATTCAAATATCACCTTATATTTTATTCTTTAATATTTTTTGTGCACAGTAGAATGTCATGATTTCAATTCTCATTCCAGCACATTTGATCTAACAGAATCACTCATAACCATTAAAAAAAAAAAAATTTTATCCACTCTTAACAAGTAACATTTAAAAATTATGAACTTTAATTTAATTCTCAATTTTGGCTATTGCAATTTTTATTTCTGTAGCTTAGCAGCTTAAGATCGCAACGCTTAAACCTCGCTTGCCTTTTATGACTCGGCTAGTAGGCAGAAATAGCACCGATAACTCACCTGCAGCAAAGCAGTTTGGGAGGAGCCAATTTCCGTTTCCTGCGTCTTGCAAAAAGAAATTTAATATTTCTTCATTCTTATTTTTTTTTTCAAGTTTATTCTCCGACCGAAGTTTTCATACATAGTACATGAGTCATGACAAATTGTAAAGCTGCTAATAGAAAGACGGAAACTGATAGCGGATGTAACGTCTTCTATTTTGTCAACCAATGTGCACCACATAGCGTTGAGTAAGCAAAGCTGTGCCTTCGATCTACACCAGTAGGTGCATGGGGTTAGAACAAAGGATAATTGAAATTCAGTTAGAAGAATATTTAAGACGATAAATACGAGAACATTATTTTATGAGAACAAATTCAAAATAAAAAAAAATTAATAATGATTTAATATGCATTTCTATTAAATACTGATATGTTTTCTGGTCAATGTTGACTTCTGGGCTTGTTTCAAATTCATTAACTTTATATCAGAAATACTGTTAAATCGTTTAGTTAGGACCCCGATTAAATTATACCATGACGCTTGATGATGATATTTAATTTTTATATCTTATACTATATTCGATTGTAAATATATTGTACAAACTCAAAAAGCTAATTACTTCAAAAATTTTGCATATTTTAATTTTTTAACTGACCGTAATTTGGTTACATTTTAAATTATTTTATTGTGACTTTACTTGCTTAAATCGTAAAATTCTTTCATGGACCATACCATATCGAATTCCTTTATGACCCCCTAACCTTATACCGGGTAAGTGTTCACCTGCACATAGCCAACATTTGTAAACGACATATCTAAATTTTATATGTGACTTAAAAGCTTTCATGGTAGGTACTCTCGCATGCTTATGAAAGGATATTGGACTACAATTTAAGTGGGTACTTTGAGGAGCTGCTCATACCATTAAGCGGTATGAGCATGAATTTGATATCTTATCACCTAAAGTGGCATTAACCGGAAAATGTGAGATCTTATGGGGAAATACAACACTTAATGGGTTCATATCCAAGGAACGCCTTTGAACAGGTGGATGTGTTCATATCTAAGGAGAGTCATATGAAGATGTGTTAATTATGTAAGTATGCGCGTTCATTTTACAATTAACTTAACACTTTAATTGCTTTCGTTAGTTTAACTAAACCACAGACAATTTAAGAACTTTAAAAGTTGTAAAAACTTGAAATTCGTTTGAATAAAGATCTTAAAGATACCATACTTGGGAGAATAATATTTTAAGAATTAAAAATTTTTATTTTCGATAATATACTCTTAAAGGTTTAATATTTCATTGTTTATTGTGCAAACCAATTTTGTTCATATTATTCAGGATTTTGGTATAGCAACGCACTAATAAATGCAAACTATATGTATGACAAACCGTTTTTCAAGTTAACATGCTTTTCACTAAAGTTATTCAAATTAGAAATAAATTTTAAAATGCAATATATGAAGATTGAATCACCCCCGATTTAGCTTATAACTACATATATACACTATGAACGCTTTTCAAACCTTCCATTATCGAGTTGCAAGGCTGCCGCTATGAATCGTATGTATTACCGATTTCTTAGTAAGTTAAGAAGATATTGCGAGTGGAATTGAAAGTTTACAAACATAAGTGTACATATGGTTTTTTTTTTAGATAATATTCTATATATGGAAGCAAAATATCCTCGGGGACTTTACACGTTAGTTTCGTTCACAAATTAAAGGAAAAATCATAACAATACAAGAAAATCTTCATAAAAAATTTCCTATTGCCACTTTTCTTTATATTCAAGTATTTTGTTTTGAAAGCAATAATTATGAGACACTATTTAAATACAAAACTAGGACTTGGTAATAAACATTTTTGTCTGCAAATATCAATTGTCAAGCTAATAGAGTTATTACTTATTTTTTCAGCAACTAATAAACCTAATCGACTGCTTTTCTGAATGCCTCCTAGAAAATGTGTGAACACATTCCAGCTTGCTGCTAAGTAAATCAGAAGAAGTTTTCGAAAGCGTTGCCGCTATCCCTGCAAACATACATCTGCTTATTGCGTCTGTTTAACTGACTTTGCATATCAGGACACGCACACATCTATATCACTGCCGGTTACTTACAGTTATGAGTACTAACTCCCTTCATTTTAAGGTGCTATTGTGTGCTTGGTTATTTTGCTTCCTGTGTCGTAGGAACGACGCTATTGTGAATATACAGATGTACGTTTAGTAATGAAACCTCAACTTACATAAGATAAAGAGACTACTTGCGTGCTTTGTAACCATGACTGGTAGAGACTTAATAAAAGCCGACCGTGTGGTCCTTCGGTTTTGAGGCCTTATTGTGTTCACTATTAAATGCAATTGAATGCATTTGTTGGAAGACAATGGATATTGGAGATAATTGAACTCAACGTATGGACCATCTGAGACGTAGCCGCGGCTGGTAGTTGAAGAGATTATCTTCAAAAAATTAATATTAAAGAATATTATATTTTATTCTTTTGAATGATAATAAACATTTTCCATTAAGCTTGAATTTTCTGTGTTTTTTCTTTAAAAAACTAGAAAACCTCCAAATGGATCACCCTTAAGTAGTCAACCACTACGATTGCACTTATATGCTTGAGCCTTATGTTATCTGCATCCTGAATAAATTGATGGCACTTCTCCAAATTAATTTATATCGTCTAAGTAGGTAGTGCATGAGATATCATATTATTTGAAATAAAGGTCGTCTAATAGCTTTATTTCGAAAGCGATCTTTTTCTACTAAAATTGTAAAGTACCTTTCTACAGTATTACGTTTACGTACATACATGTATTTTAACAACTTCACTCGTAGAGTTTTGTAAATGCAAGTAAAATCATTGAAATCAGCACCACTTTTCCATATTCAGGAAGGTGTAACCAATCGTTCTAAGCTCCGAACCACATTGCGGTATTCGCCTTGTAATATTGTTCAAATATTTAATCAAGGTTGTTTAGTTTACATTTACTATCACGCTTTCTGCATGTATATCCCCTAAAACACTGAATAAAGACATACAAATTTATCAATGAGCATTCCAACATTGTATTAGATATTTAAAATAAAAAAATATTTGATATATTAAACTACCAGCTGCGAGTATCATAGTAGAACATGAGTGGATAATTTCATTGCTCGAACCTCCTTATCCCAGGTTAATGAGGAAATAAAGTACAAAAGTACAATTTTACACTGTCATTATTTTTTTAATTGTTTTGTGTAAGTATATTCAATTTGCAAAAAAATCATTTATTAAAATATAGATAGATTTTCTTGGCTACCAAGTTTTAAGTTAACATTTTACAAAATGTTACAAGTTAAATTTTCTGCAGGGTCTTAATACATGGTGTGCAAGCATATTACTTACTAAACGCTCAAACTCGTGCAAATATGTACATATATCCGCATATTTACATAAACTACATATGTATATTCGACATTCGAAACATTCCTATTCCTAGGTGTACTACAATTAAGCTTGTATTTCCTGAAGCAATCCAGTTCGAGGTAGCGTAAAGTCCTAGTATTTGTATTCAGTTGCATTAATAAACTTTTAATCCAATTCCGAGTGAAAATTAAGTTTAGTTTACCCACACATCTCCCCTATTTACTTTGTTCGGTTTTGGTTTTACTCTCGGAATTTTATGTTCCATTTGAATATATTTCATGGGTGGTTCGAATTACTAGCTCATTTGCGCTTCTAATGAAGTCAATATTTTTATTATTGCATGGAACGTTTTCAGTGAATTTTTGTTTGAGATAGTTAAACTTTCGATTTATAGTAAATTGAGCAATAATTCTAATACTCTGAAAACTGTTAGTATGAGGATACATATGTAGTATTCCCATAACTTGAATTGAAGTTAGCAATTTTTATTAATAAATACCAGTTGCTTTTTCAAAATACAGAGATTTGAGAGTTGAACTAGTTATGTGTACTTGCTTGTAAAGAACAAGTTGACCACAGAAATTGATCTATACAGTATACGAGTACACTATGAACTTTCTGTAGTATAAAGTAAACTTTTGTACTTTTACAGGTGTAACTTTATATTGCCCCTTTCAAATTAAGCTATTTTCATTATACATATTCAACTGAATCTTATCCTTTCGTCAAACTCACTTTTCAAGGTAAATTTAAAAATACTTAGTTTATGTTGTTATTTACTATTTAATGAGTAGCGATTAAGTTCTGGTGTATTCGATTTTTCACTCTCGCAAAAAGCAGAGCCGAGGGAATGCCCTCAGAGTTTGGAAAAATTATATCTTAAGGAATGTGACAAATACACAATACTCATTACTGGACGAAAGAGTGCAAGGAATGTATTGCTATATCATTTTTAGTATTATATTGCAGGTCATAAACTCAGTTAGGACTCAGTTAGGTATATTTGAACTCCTCATAAATCCTCAATGTTCGAGGCTATACATATTTCTGGCCTAATAATAAAAATAAGCATATTTATCAACGAAAATTGGTTTTTTTTTTTTTGCTGGGATTTGGCTTGTCAAGGAAGACCCACACGGTTGATTGCTGTTTTTCGGGCTCATACGCATGGACCCATGATGTCGATCTTATAAACGTCTTTTGAAGCACCGCGATCGTATTTTTCAGCATTTCTTTACACCAATCCACACGAGCCTGTTTTTGAACGATTGTCAAATTGTGCGGGATCCAACGAGAACAAACTTTTTTTACGGCCAGGTGTTCATGCAATATCGAATGAATGCTAAAGGTATGTTACATAACGGTGTTGCATTATCAGTTCACGTAAGGCATCGATGTTTTCTGGCACAACGGCTGTTTTTGGACGACCTTCACGGAATTCGTCTTTGAGCGAGCATCGGCCACGAATGAATTCGTTGTAACAGTTTTACACAGTGCTATAGGATGGTGCTTCATAGCCATACAAAGATTTTAGTTCATCGATGCACTCTTGTCATGATAATCCACATCGAAAGTTGTGAAAAATGATCTCACGAAAATGTTCACGAGTTAATTCCATTTTTTTGCCGAGATGAATTTTTTAATTCCCTGTAAATAAAACAATTCACGATTAAATGACAAAACGTTCTGAGTGATGTTATGCTAAAAAATGTCAAACTTTCCAATGGAAATGTCAAATTGCACCTGGCAACACTTAGTGTTAAAAAAAAGTAATACTTTGGGTTACAAATGTGCGATTTCTGCCAACTCTGACGACATAGATCTCATGAGGCGAAACATTGTTCTTCCTTTCTACACAGGTTCCTACAGGTTTTGTTTTAACAAATGATTCGCAACCATAAAAGACTTTTCTAAGAACACAGGTATGTTAATAGCGGAAAATTGTAGGTTTTAGAATAACATTTAGGCGAAAGTAAAGAAAAAAATATTGAAGTAAGATAATAATAATATAATAATATATATATATGTACATAAACATATAGATTTTATTACCTAATAATATTTTTTTACCCTACTCTGCTTTTATAATTATATATTAATTCTAATATTATAAACAAACAAATTTCAAATTTTCTTACCATTTCCACATATACAACAATAATAGATGTTAAAATGTGTTTTTTTAACACATTTTGTTGAAAATCATACTGTGCAATTGCTTTGATCATCTTGTGTTAGAATTGCTTTGAACGAAAAAAATTTTAACAATGTTCAGGTAATAAATATAGCTACATATTCACAGCAAAGTAAAAAAAGAACAAAAAACAACTATTCTTAAATTTTTTTGATTATTGCTGTTCTAAGTTTTGCTGGTAAAAGTTATGGTACTGTTATTTGTACACACAGATGTGGTACAGGATCCCAGATTTACGGCGCACATGCGTAGAATTCGTTTGCCCTGTAGCTACTTCCTGTAGGTTTTGTTTTAGCAAATTTTGATTGTTTATCGTAAAATTATGCCACATGTAAAATGCAACTAATTCTAATAATATCCCCAGAAGCTTTCAAATGATCGGTAATGGAGACCGCGTGCTCTTATTTTCAAACAAGAACCAAGAAGAAAATTTTATAGCAACATACACGTAGTGCAGATGATCAAAATAGCAACATTATATATTTCTATAAATAATGTGACATTTAAACCTAAACAGATAATTGTTTGTCACTGTTGCTGGGTTAATGTGAATTAAAACATCCACTGTGTGGATTAATTTTATATTTAGAAGTTCGTTTTATAATCTTTTCTTGGCGAGTTGCTACATAGTATTATAGTTTTGTTCACCTAACGGTTGTACGTATCAGCTAAAACTAATCGAGATAGATATGGAATTATATATATATAAATGATCAGGGTGACAAGAAAAGTTAAAATTCGGTGGCCTGTCTGTCAGCTCGTCTGTCCGCCCTTTCGCCCATTCAAAACAAGAAATTTGAAAAGAAATATTTCCGCGTGCGGAATAATTTTAAATTTCAACGAACTAACTTGAAATACACATAGAGGTAAAAATAATCTTCTTAGCTAGAAATATCTTTCACACATATGTATACTGAAACCAATGAAAATTAGTCGTTAGTTTCTGTTGATAGTTGTCTCACTTAAAACACATTTTATTTTTGGTTTATGTGTATTTACTCAACAGCAACAAGTTACTCATACGCCTCGACGCTTTGTTTGTTACAAAGTTTCAGCTACTTGGAAAGTTTTGTATTAATGATGGTATATACGTATACATTGTAGTTGTATTTTAGAGAGGTCTAATAATAATCACCAAGAAGTGGTTACATAACAGACTGAACTTCAGTATCAACAGACGAGTGTACCCTGTAGACGTGAATGAAAAATAGGTGTAGTATGAGAGAGGGATACTATCTCAATGCATAAGGATGGGAACAAAATGGACGGTGAAGTAGGTACGAGGGTATACAAGATATCACTAGGAATGATTAAGAGATAGGTCAATTATGCAATTTAAACAATTCGATCAGAACGCGCAGATGTGGCCAAGAAATAAGAAATTACTAAATAGGTGTATATTAATTTAAATCTATCTTAACGGGGTATTGGCCACTTTCAGAGCATGCGTTCATAACAAAAACGCCGTATAAAAACATCTGCAGCCGCTACTGACTAAAGTAAGGAATCAGTTCTGCACTTCCTCTGTGAGTACTCAGCTCTATCACAAACCCGAGATAGAACTGTTGGAACTCATCAGGTTCCAAATCTTTTATGTTTATCTACAAGAACGAGAATGGAAATAATAAGTTTCGTTGAACTTACCAAATGGCTTTAACACAAAAACGAATCGAGATAGCAATAGTTAAAATTCAGCCAGCGCACCTAGCTACCTATTAGTAGCTAATCACTATACATCAGGGATGATGTGTTATCCGCTTACATATATGCAAATAGCAGTGACAATACTTTACACTCGAAATTTTACAAAATATGCCCCCAAAACTGAAACTCTGAAGAAAAATTCTCACTACATATGTTAAAAAACAGGTAAGGAAGAGCTAAGTTCCGATATGACCGAACATTTTATACTCCTTCAACTTTAAAAAATCAGAGCCGGTATTTTTTTTTTATCAATCGTATACCCGGCAGGTTGATCGCTATTTTGAATTTGGTTATTGTATCTTAAGTGGATTGGAAGAAAAGTACATTAAACCTCTTAGCGGGCAAGTCAAGCCTAATTTTTCAAAATTTTTGATTAAAAACTGTCTTTTTCTGTTGTGAATATTAATTTTCCATAGTTATGGTTATGATATTTAGGTCGTCTCGTCATTCTGCTCACTTATACACAGCCATGCACAGAGCAATAACACACTTATTGATGCAAATATTTGGATTAAAATTTTCTTTATTTCCAATAAATTAAAGTTACATTTTTCCGCCTGAGCATGACATATCCCGTTATTATGCCTGGTTGGCGATTTTGTTCAGTAAGTTACATTTTGCAGGTCATCCAATTTATCCCATTTTCACACTGTGCGATAGAAATGTTTCGTTGAAAGTGGTTAAAAAGTTATTGGCATATAGGATTTTGCCTTAAGGTGGGCAGTTCCACGCTCATTGTTCCAGTTATTTCCTTGCTCCCATAAATCTATTTCTTATCATCTCGATTATGAAATTTAATATTTGTGTAGCAGTTATTCAGTGAGTTTTCGCAGCATTAGTAGCTTTCAACAAAACTCTTATGTGCGGAGTAGGCGAAATTTTAATCTAATTTTACCTATTTTTATAATATATGAAGAAATGCTAAAATAACATTGGTTACATACAAGTATACAGTTGTATATAGTTTTATACTCTGTAGTAAGGGGTAGCAAGAATATAAAAATGCAAAGAAATTACTAATTGTACTGAAAAGCTAACAAAGGGTTTAAATTTCAAACTATACATCACTGCATCATTAAATACTTCATATACTCACGCTGATGCCGGAATATGGACGAGATCTTAATCAGTGACACTTCCGCTGGATCCATGACAAAGTCACAAAAGCGGATGCAGTCAATTTAAAGCTGAGCTACGTAACGTTAGTTATTGGGCGAGCAGGGCAATATATTGCTGCGTACGTATAGACAGTGGTATACATCGAAGTTTCATACTCTTACCTGAAAAAATGCTAAATTAACGTACTTCTTCGCTTTTACTTCGCTTTTGTATCCATACAGTACATCATCATACAAACTTTGTCGTCGCTCAATTTGTCTTGATTGGAGGTAAAAGTTTGCGTACTTTCACTTTTGCTATTTCTTACATTTTTCAATACATATTAAATTTTTTTCATACGGTTCTACTGCGACTGCTATGTATATCTTGTTTAGCTAATATACATACACTTGGCCATTTCAACAATTTCTTCAATTTCAGGACTCGTCCCATTTCTTATCTCCTAAGCATCGAATTAGCTTTAATGCTTTCTAAAGTTGTTTTTTTGTTAAAACTGAATCATAGGCCACAAATTAACTTTGTGTATTTCCACCTTGATACGTCGTTCATAAGCAGGTAAGTACGAACAATTAAAGATTTGTAAGACTATTTTTTTTTTAACTTCCAAGCTGAGTGTGTTTTTTTGAATGTTTTTTGATTTTATACGACAAACATTCATGCAAAGTGAATGACTGAGAAAGAATATTATAGAAAAAGATTTTTCATTTTACAAGATATCTTCAAAAAATATGGCAAAGGTGCAAACTCCAAGGAAATTTTTCAGATCGACACACAATTGCACATAACATACCAACTGAACGATTAAAATCAAATGATTGTGAGGAATCTTTTGTATGTGTGAATGATATCACTGCTTTGGTGCAACGATCAGCTAATAAAGAGTCAGCGGATACGCTATTAGTTTTCGAAGAGTTCTCACAGGGGAAAGCAGAGGAAGAGAAAGACCTCCACTCTATTGAATAGACCAGGTGGAGAAGAACTAGATACAAATTAATAGCCGATAGTCGCATGACACCCAGAAAATTTTATAGCAATTATGAAACCAAGAACAATTCCTGCAAACTGATGCTACAGCCTGAGAGATGGCCCAGGTTTTATTGTTTTGACTGAAATATAAAACATCTTGAAATATAGCACCTTATCCAAAGTAAATAAAAGGCTTTAAAAGGGTTTCGCCAATGTAATACAGAATTAAAGAAAGCGTCCATACTTAATATAATATTATCACTCTAAATAAAAACTAATTCATTAATTTCTGCTAATTATACATCATATGAAAATATCAGTTATATTTTAGCGAAAATTCCAGTGAAATCATGGTTGAGTTTCTCTTTTCATTCGAGGAAGGTATGTAGATATGTGTAGCATTTTACTTAATTTGAAAAGAAGTTAGATTCAAAACTAATTCGTGAAACATTTGACTGATAATTTTTTTATTCTTATTATAGATCCATATCTATCCAAATTAATTAAAAGCAACGCAACCGACCGTTAGATAAACAAATCTTTTATAATCTGCAACAATTACAGTGTTATTCGCTTAAAATTTTTTTTTTATAATTTTCCTCTGAAAAGTCAGATTCGAAAGTGTTTTATACACATCCTTCACAAGCACGCTTAGTTTACCTATTGACCCTTGTTTGGTTTAAAATTAAAAAGTCAACTGGCTATGAGAACGAAGGCATTGAGCCTGAAAGCATGCGTCTACAAAGAGAAGTTGCTTTAACTGGATATGTTAGCTTGTTCGAATTTATGTTAAGCAGACCCTATCGCACACGACTGTATATAATGTACATAATGTATGCAAAAAAACAAACGTGGGAGACCCTTTAAAATATATTTATGTATAATCATCATGACGAGCTGGCTCGATTTAGCCATGCCCGTCTATCTATTTTTTTTTTAGATATCGATTTGAAATTCTGCTGGCGTCCTTTTCTCCTCAAGAAGCTTCAAATTAAAGCCGCCATAGAAAGTGTGCAACCGAAGTTAATGTGTTTTCTTGTTTTTAATAAATTATAGTACAATTATATCTTGAAAAGAACGTAGCTCAATAATAATTTCATCTCTTGTCCATCTTATACAGAGTGTCCATTATATACCGTCAACTGTAACTGAAGAGTTGTTTTATAGAAAAAATTATTCACATACTGTTCGAAGAATGGAAAATTTTATATTAAAGATTTATCTGTAAGTTTGTTTTTTATACAAAATATCAAACAATCCTGTGTTTCAAATATGGGAAAAACTGAAACTTCTGTGGGCGTTTGAAAAAAATTAATTTGGGAAGTGATAGAGGCTTTAATGTACGCATATATAGTATACTGACAACTACTGAAGGCAAAATTTTAAATGTACTTAAAGGAAGTATACATTAAAATACTAAGTGAATACGCAGAAATAAGACGTGAGGGAGAATATGAAAATATATGTAACTAATAAGATTGTGGGTTCACGATGGCCCAAGGGTGAATTAAGCGTGAAAGAAAAGTTTGAAAGATATGATGATGGTAGGAATGGATTTACGCATGGAAGTGGTGTTTTATACTTTTGATATGTTAGCAATATATATACGTTAAAAGCTTTTCCAAATCGCTTCTAAAGTATTGGTTGTCAGTTGATGATATTAAAGATGCCAAGGGAATATATACGACACAAAAAATGTTTAGTATATAAGACGAGGTAGAGCCTGTGTATTACCTACTTCAAAAAACTTAATCATCTGCTATAACAAAGCAGAACTTAAATTAGATAATGACATTGTGATCAATGTTAAAACGGATAATTTCAATGTTAATATGTTACAGATTTTAATAGACATTTAATCGAAATTTAATTTATATATATTCATTGCTAAAAGAAATTTACTTTTGTCTTCGAACTTTCCGCACTTGTTGTCATAAAGAACCATATCGTTACCTTAAAATGCTTTTTACCATCTAGTAATTGTTACAAATTATACATGATCGGAGTTTGCTTACAACCCACAACCCTTTTCATTTCCCATGTTACCTAGCAGTACTATACGACACAATGGATATTACTTCAATTCAATCCGATAAATTTGCAAGAACCGAAACGTATGAGAAGAGTAAAAAGAAGAAGCTAAACTAGTATTTAATAACCAATATTTCAATATGGATACCCACAATGACAATTTATGCATTTAATACGATATACAACTTGAGATTTAATTTAAGCGCTTGCTTTCGCCTAACAAGAAAATATTACCATACAGCCTGAAGTCAATTACAGAGGGATAAACATGATAAATTTTCAAGTAATACTTTGTCATTAGAAAGTAGAAAGTACGTATTTTGTAACCATAGGATACGCTTATTAAGTGTTTAGCTTATATACAAGTACATTTATGAATTAATTTATGAATTTAAGTCTGATGACAAGTATGTTGTACGTATGTACATACATATGCACACATTTACAGTCTACTCGTACACACAACTTACGTATATTATATAAGTAAGCAATGCTCGTATACATGCTACTCTTTTTCAGCTTAAAAATATTTTTTAACATTTAAGGAAAGGCTAAGTTCGGGTATAACCGAACATTTCATCTTCTTAATACTTTAAAGGATTAAAGCCAGGGAAGTACCAACAGGTACATAAGGTTTATTAGTTATATGGGGGCATTTAGGGCGATTTCATTTATTCTATTTTTAATCTATATATTTGTATTCCACAATCACAAATATAAACCATGTAAACAAAACACTCTCTCTCAATTTTATTAAAATAACTCACATATTGGCTGATACATGCGGTATAAAGACACTCGAAAGTTCGAAAATCTTTATACAAGATTTGTCTGGAAAGTTATAGGACTGATTTTCTTCTGCCGCGACTGTAGGACCTAGCTAACGAGCGAACAGCTGGTCTTTTGTCTACGAGCACCTGTATAGTCAGGATTAAAATTTTCGCGCGATGAGTGAGTGGTGCAATCCGAAAATGCAGCATTCGTTGGAGCAGAGGTACGCGGTTAAATGTGTGAAACTCGGTTAATCTACAATAGGGAAATTTGGTACGATCAAGAAGGCTTACGCAGCTGTTGCTTTAGCAAGAAGTGGTGTGTTTCGTTTGCACCAGGCCTTTTTGGAGGGCCGGTAAGAGGTCGCTGATGAAGACCGTGCTGGGAGACCTGCGACTTCGATAAACACTAACAATGTGACTCGTAAGCGCAAAGTTTTTCAAATTTGGTACGTGGTATTCTTTCAGTGGAAATTCCCATATAATACAATTTTAAATTATATCTGTTTCTTTCTTTTTCAGTGTACAAACTAAGAAGCAATTGAAGTAATGGGTTAAAACTTTGCAAAAATAATTCTTTTAGTCTATGCAACCTTATGACCAAAAATAGTCCAAATTAAACAAAACCTGTTAAATCCTCTAGATTCTGAATATTTGGACCCCAGTACATATAGTTGACCTTTTACAGCAATTAACTGCTAATGTGTGAAATATGTATATAATTGAAGTTTAGAGATAATAGTATGTCTGTGTTCCAAAACTGACATGGGTCACTATTACTTTTAACTCCCTAATTCAATGATTTTCGAACTTAAAGGTGACTCTATACTTCATATTAGATAGAGTATTTTACTGATAACAGTGCATTCTTGCAGGTAAAATGTAGAAAAAAATTGAGCTAACTCCCACATAACAAACATGCAACACCCGGTTGACTTTACACCATTTGATTAATTACAGCATGTGAGGTACCTAAATGAATCTCAAGGAGCATTTTATTAGTATGTGGCATGTTAATAGTATATATGTGGGTTCGGCAAAAATAAATAAAATCGAGACAATTACCACCTTACACGTGTGTATACAGTAGACGCTCACAAATTAGAACTCTCAGAAATTAGAACCAGAGTTTTTAATGCATTGGACACTCTGAAATTAGAACTTGAAGTTCTTTTAAGTTCTAATTTCTGAGCGTTTTTTATTTTTGTTTTAAACACAAGGGAATTCGCATTTTTTGTTGCATTGACCGGTCTGAAATTAGAACCTCAAGTTCCTCTTTTTCTGAGAGTTTCTTTTCATTTTTAGCACAAGGGAATTCCCATTCTTGGTTTTTATTTTACTGAATAAATGTAAAAGAGAAAGGGGAATCCCCAAGTTATATATTAGTTTTTGCTTTGCCATATTTTTTGGTGTTTTTGTCATTCGTATGTGAAATTTCATATGCGTCGACATATTTTCTAGACTCTACCGAAAACTAAAAATGTAAAATAAACCTAAAAAACACTTTATTTTTGGAAACCAAAGTAAAAATATTAGAAAAGCTGGACAAAAGAGTTCAAGGGAATCGTCTAGCGCTAGATTTCAAGGTGAGCAAATCTGACATCAGCTAAATCAAGTCAAATAGGTCATCTATATTAAATGCTGTTTCCAAAACTTATCAGGAAGCATCAAATAAAACTATGCATAGTGCCGAATATCCAAAAAGGGAAAGTCGTCTTTATGACTGGTTTTAAAAAAAACGCGAAAGGAAGTGTATATTGACAGCAACAATATTAAAGGAAAAAGCTAAAAAAATTTTTGGTGAAGAATACCCCGACAAAAATGAAAATACATTCCGAGCAAGCGATGGATGGCTTACTTAATTTAAAAAGCGACACGGCATTCGTTTTTTCAAAATTGGTGGCGAGATTTTTTCCATTGATATTGCGTCGATCACTCCATTTATTCACAGATTCCGTGCAAAAGTCACTGAGATGGGTTTAATAGAGTCGCAATTATATAATGTGGACGAAACCGGAATATTTTATCGTTGCCTACCAGATAAAACATATGTCTCTGCTTGTGAAAAAAGTGCGCCTGGATACAAAATTGAAAAAGAACGAATTTCATTTTTACTTGGTTCAAATGCTGATGGCTCTCACAAACTAGTGCCCTTAGTTATTGGAAAAGCAAAAATTCCAGGAGCTTCAAAGGTTTTAATAATCCACTTCATTACAAATTTTCCAAAAATGCTTGGATGACGTCTCGGATCTTTCACTATTGGCTTCACAAGATATTTATTAATGAAGTAAGAGGAAATAATTTTGCTTTTAATTTCTTTAATTTTAAAATATTTGTTTGCTTACAGGCCATCGGGTTTTCTTAAAAAAATAACTTGCCTCCGAAGGCTCTTTTTTTTATTGATAACTGCTCCGCGTATGCACCGATTGAGCATCTTCAAAGCAAAGATGTCAACATAGTTGCATATTTCTTGCCGCCAAATATGTCAGCGGCCGTGCAACCAATGGATCAAAACACCATAAAGTTAACAAAACTTGTTTACAGAAGTAAGTTACTTGCTGAAATAATAGCTGAAGGTGGTGCACTGAATAGTCTGTTGAAATCCAATTCCATCCGAAAGGCAATAATATTTATGAAACAAGCTTGAGATGAGATAACGCCAACAGTAATGAGGAATTCTTGATCAAAGTTCTTAAATTGGAACTCTGACCAATACGACAGCGATGATGATGTGCCACTAGCACAGTTTCTTAACAAAAATGAGGACTGCAATGAAGCTCTCCAAGTAAATCAAACACTTTTAGCAGAAATTGATCCAAACAGTTTCATGTGTATTGCTGACATCAAGAAATGGAATAAAGGTGAGTTTGAAGACGGAACTGGTGATGACCTAAGTAGCGATGATGAGTTTTCTGATAGCAGTGAAGACGATATTGTTGATGACACACCAGTTATTTCAAATGTTATAGCTATTGAAAGCGTTAACAATTTAACGAATTTGTGCAACAAGAGTGAATTGTCTTCCAGTAAGCACATGGCCAATTTTTTGGCCCTCCGTAGCGATACTGTTATATCGGATTTAAAGAAACCAAAAAAACAAACAAATATGACTGATTATATGTCAACCAAAAATTAATTTTTAACTGAGCTCTTATCCTGAATTTTTAATTAGTTTCTGAAATTATAAGTTCTTTTTATTAATAATTGTTATGTAATGAACTGAATTGTAATGTTTTTAAATAAAATAAGAAAATAAATAAAAAAAAATGTTTTTATATAGTTTTTGGAAGTGGTTTTATTATTCACGTTAAAAAAAAAGCATCCAGAAATTAAAATATTTCGGAAACTAGAACTACCCCCAAAACAAAGTGGTCTAATTTCCGAGCCTCTACTGTAGTAGCAAAATACCATACGAGCAATGTAGTATTTTGCTGGTAACAATACTATGATGTTTCATTGTGGTATTCGTATAAACACAGCTAAAAACAGGTAACAAACTGTGCTAAGCTCTTCGAAATATTCTGTCAAAATGACTTAAAAAATTAATTAATGAAGTGGAAAACCAAACATTTTTCACAATTTTTCTTCCGGAAAAGCAGGAAATGCCTCATTTTATGTGAGAATTTAAGGGAAACTATAACCAAATTACGTTCATCTGCAACCGAAATCATTGGATTTCCAAAAATTCAAAAGAACAGCTGGTAAGACGAGGAGTACCGAGGTCTAGTAGCCGATGCCCAGAGAATACTAAAATTATGGAGGGAACACTTTTCTGGCCTGCTGAATGGCAGTGAATGCACAACACCAGGAGAAGGCGAACCCGGTTCCCCAATCGATGACGATGGAGCAGACGTTCCATTGCACGACCATGAAAAAGTTAGAATAGAAATTACCCGCCTGAAGAACAACAAAGTGGCGGGGGGCGATGGATTGCCGGCCGAGCTATTCAAAAACGGCGGCGAAGAACTAATATGGTCGAACGAAAGCATGCCCAACGATTTTCATCTATCTTGGAACCAGCATCAACACCAATAACATCGTCAGCCTCGAAATCCAACACAAAATAGCTCTTGCCAACAGGTGCTACTTTGGACTAAGTAGGCAATTGAGAAATAAAATCCTCATTCGACGAACAAAAGCAAAACTCTATAAATCACTCAATTTTCGCGTGCTGCTATATGGTGAGGAGGCACGAACCATGACAACATCTGATGAGTCGACGTTGCCAGTTTTCGGAAGAAAAGTTCTTCGAAAAATTTATTTTCCTTTGCGCGTTGGCCACGGCTAATATCGAATTCGATGGAACGATGAGCTGTATGAGATATATGATGACAGTGACATAATTCAGCGAATTAAATGACAGCGGCTACGCTGGCTAGGTCATCTCGTCCGAATGGACGAAAACTCTCCAACGCTGAAAGTATTCGACGCAGTACCCGCTGGAGAAGCAGAGGAAGAGTAAGACCTCCACTCTGTTAGAAGGACGAGTTGGAGTAGGACCTTGCTTAGCTTGGAATCCCCAATTGGCCCCACCGTACGAAAAGAAGAAACGACTGGCGCGCTGTTGTTAACTCGGTAAGTAAAGAAAAAACATATATACGGACTAAAATGGCCCTTGTCAGACATACAGACAATTTATCAAGTTTTTATCTTCTTTAGCCATTTCAGTATTTTTTTTTTAGAAAATTCCAGGTGAGTAGGCAAAACTAGAGCGCTTGAACTTGTACAGAGACAGGCTTAAGTCATTATGAACTATCTGCTAAATCAGAGTCTACTAACTACAAGCTGCGAATCAAAACTTATTTATTTGCCTGAATTTACGGTGTAACAACCCCAATTGTTTTTTGAGCACGAGCATACGGATCTCGCTGTTCCGGTCTTCTTGTGATACATGTTTATCAACCTCATAATGGTCCTTCAACTCGGGAGAGTGTCGCCAAAGTCACGCCCGATTTCCCGATTGACGGTATAGGCTTAGGTGAACAAAGTTATTGTATTATATAGCGAGAGTAGAAAATGTCAGGTGTATATATATTAGAGTATATGTTATTTCGCAAATTATAAATTTGTTTTATAACGCCCGCAGAAGTTATAGATTTTGAAAATTTTTGCTTTCAATTTAAACCATGCCTAAACAATTTTACTTTTGCCATATATTTATTAAGCGTAGTTTTGTTATTTTGCGATAAAGTTTTTAGCTGCAAAGGAAATAAACGTTAAAAAATTGATGCCCTAACATTAAATTTGTTAATTATTTTTTTATCAAGAGTTACATATATCCAGTTAAGATTGCGATTTAAATGTACTGTATGCATGTAGTACAACATGCCGTATGAGCAACACAGATGGTATAAATCACTTGTATAAATAGAAAAAAATTACTTGTCCCACTATGTCCTGCATATGCCTAACACAATTCTTCGGTGTAATTTATTGCTGCTTACATAAACTAATAAAGAGTGGCTATATTGCTACAAAAATATTATGTAAACCAGTGCTTACATAACCATAAAAAAAATACTAGCAAATGAGTTATGTGCATGGTATAAAGTTTTTATTAAATATTAAGCGCTTGTTGCTTTGGCTGGTGCTAAATCAAAAATCTTCTATAACTGATGACAAGTTTTCTTGTTGTTATTGACATCCATAAAAAAAGAAAGAAAGTTAGTTTCTGCGACGCAACATATTGCGTTGACCGATAAAAACAAATCCTGCAAATCTTGTGTGTTGCAAAGGAAACAGAGCAAAACGCAATTTAGGAAACACTTAATAAACTTATAAGCGTCCGTTGTTTGTGAAACAAGAACGATAAATACTCGTACACATGGGTTCAACTACATGCATTTATCAACATAAACATGCTTATTTTACCACACCTTTCGATACACTGCTGCCAGTTTCATTTAACAACAACAAGTCTCTGCCATATTTTGTACAAAAATACTGGCCCATTAAGCTTTGATTTACGGAGGTATTGATTTTAGCAAAAGCTTTTTTGTTGTTGTTGTTCATATAGAAAGTAATGAAAAAAACGAAAGCATTCTGGTCAACTAGTATGATAGACATATCAAAAAACTTTCTCAAATCAGTATCAGGAACAGGGTAAAACATAAAATAATAAACTTGTCAAACGATCCTATGGGCGTTATGTATAAGTGTTAAGCCACATTATTTAGTTTGAGGGGACATAGCTTTTAAAGAAACAATTCAGAATATTAAAACAGTGAAAAAAAAATTTACTGTTTTTTGTTCCCCTAGCTAAGACAATTTATGTAAAGGGTGATTTAGGGCTTCCTATTTTTAAAGAAAAAATTTCCAATTTGACGGGGATAGTTTATTATCATTCGAAAGAAAATTATTTAGCAATTAGTTTTTGAAGGCTATCTATTTTAAATTTTGGCCGTAGCTACGTCTCAGATGAATCCCTCATTGAATCCAATTTTCAAAGACTCGTTCGTGCATTTTCATTTGTAAACGTTGCTCAAGCGTAAGCTTATCGGTGTGACTTTAGACTTGGCAAATCAACAACTCACCAGATATTTAACATGCACGAAATCTTGGAAAAGACCCGTGAAATCGACACACACCACCTCTCCGTCGATTTTCGGCAGCACGAAAAAGAACTGCCTTTATGACGCGATGTTTGAATTTGATATTCTCGTTTACACGTTGAGTAGCACCAAAAGGTCCGTTAGGATCGTGAAAGACCTCTCCAAGTCGTTCGATACCAAACGAGGATTCAGCAGAACTTAATAGAGCAGGTATATTCTTTTATAAGAGTGTCCAGCTTCTGGCGTATGCCGATGATATTGATGTACTATATACTATACATATAATATATTGAACTCATACATTGACAGACAGACATATAAGATTTGTTACAAAAACGAAAATCGTTATATATAATCTATGGGAGTTGGGGTAGTATCAACCCGGTCTTATCTATTTTTCCCAACACAAGATATTATTGACATGCCAAATACTAAAAAGCCAATAATATAGAGTAAAGTTAGCCGAAAGTTCAAAATTACCTGTATTAGGTATGTATATAGGGACTAGATCAAGTTTTCTCTCAAGTTTATCTACATTTGGCACAGAGACATATTTTTATGAGTAAAACGAGCTCTGTCATTTTTAATGAGATATCTAATATGTCAGTTATTGCGATGAAGTTCCAAAATTTTTATATTAGGTATATGGGGGTTTATGGAAGTATTGGCCCGATTTATTCGATTTCAATTATATATTTCACACATTGACCGATATTATGGATCAAAAGCCAACTATAGATACTGGGGTTCAAATATTTGGTAAGCAGGGCTTGAAAAGTTTTGCGATTTATTGTACTAAGAAAGCTGTGTACCAAGTTTCATTAAGATATCTCAATTTCTACTCAAGTTAGAGCTAGAGAGGGTGGACGGAGAGACAGACAGCCACTCGGATTTCAACTTTTCTGATTTAAATATATATGTATCTCGATTAGTTTAGGTGAACAAAACTATAATATTCTGCCAACAGATTGCAAGATTATAAAAATAACAACACAGCTAATACGGGAGAAATTTTCGTATGCATGCATACTAAGTATATGGATTATATTGATCGTTTCTATTAAAAAGTCAGTTTTGTAGGTCGAAGCCGCCAGATATTTTTAATATCACTGCTAAAAATGGCGTTGATATTTCCGTCGGCAAAGCAGTGCGGCACAGAGCAGTGCATGTAATGTTTAAATGAAAACGATGAAAACTGATCTTTCCTCAAAAATAATACAATTACTAAATATTGAGAATGGTAGAATAGAACTGCAACCAAATACGCAATGCAGTTTCTTTTGTCACAAACCGACACAAAAATTCTGATTTATTACGATTTGTTGTTTTCGTTGGATTATAAACAAAAGCGGTAAGCACTTTGCACAGAGCTTTCTTGAAGACGTCCACTGCCTTCATTGTCCTCAGTGCTTATTTCTCTTCTTTCCTTCTTAGTAAATATCTTTTTAACGGTTGATTTCCTTGGTGTAGAGCCCAGATTTGACAATATTTTGACTAGTTTTTGCAACTGATATATACATTAAATAATATTATGGTAAATTTTTCAAAATTATTCAACCCAATGAAAATATTCTTAGGAATAAAGTCGAAACGTAATAGCCGGTAAATTTGAAAGTAACCAATGTGCAGATGTTCTAATCTTTACTAAGAGCAAATTAACACAAAATGATAAATTTTGTATTTTATTATTGTTATATTTGAGTTTGTATCAAATGAGTTATTTGTAATAGAAGGGCTTTCTACAGCCGATGAAAAATTGGAAGATATGCGTGGCTCCCAAACCAATTTTGATATATTATATAACATTTCTATGTTAAATTGTGAAAATGGGCGCAGTCAGAATTCAACGCAAAATTAAATCGTAATATGTCACTAAATCTTGAAATTAATCTCGACGTTCGGATTTCAACTCTATAATTATTAATCTAAAATTCCATCTGAGTCGATCACATTCGAGTATACATATAAAGCACTAAGTAATATAGCGCGATACAACTTTTCCCAAACCGTGCTTCTACAGTGGCGCTCTCGTGACCAAAAGTTGTCCAGATGCAATCAAAGTTGTTCATGCCCCTAGGTCCCGATATGCGGATCTTTAGTTGACTTTTGGCCGATAATATGGAGCAAAGTGTGAGATATATGAATGAAATTTAGAGAGATATGGTATTGATGGTATGTGGGGTATCTTAGTGAAACCTAGAGAGCATTTCATTAGTTTGATTCATCACATTTTCCAATATTGCCAACAACTGAAGACTGTGATCTTTGCAAGTTGCAAGAGTTTTCTTCCTTACTCGTATTATTATTAATGTTGTGAACTCAAGTAAAATTCTGTTATTATAATCTTCCTCATAGTTTTTCAATGGTTTCCCAAATTTTTAATTTTCTTGATTGCGACGTAGATTTTAAATCGAAAATCAAACACATCAGTCCAGCCTTTCTCGAGTTTTAACGATACTAACAAATAGTAATTTATTTTATATATGTATATAGATTTGTTAATTTAAAGAAGAGCAAGTATGAAAATATTTAATTTGTTGTTAACGAGCCTACTTTTTAATAAACTTTCATTCCAAAAGCTTTGTAAATTTAGTTGAATCCATTCTTCCTCACTTTTCAAACTACAATATTTTTTAAATTTCTTGCGTAACTAATTAAAGGTATAGTATGAACGATAAAAATTACAGAACTTTACTAGTTTATTACATGGAGATAGCCAATTTTTTCTAGTCAACATCCGTTGTTAACGTCGGTTTGAAATGAGAAATTGAACACTTTGGTCATTTAGCTTTATTTGCAAACCGTACGGATAGATATAGAGTCACATAATAAAGCGGAGGCGCCGGAGACATTTGCTAATTTATTATCAATCAATGGGTCGGATGTAGAGTAGCAGCAGTGTAGGCAAGACTTTATAAGTAACCATAAAGTTGCAACTATATTTGTGATGTACTTAGTGTGCATCAAGTGGCACTGGTCTGAAGGGTGAATTTTTTGTGAACTTAGCGGGCAAGTTGGTAGGTTTATTGAACTAATAAATTGGTCAAAGTCATACAGCTTTACTGGTATTGATGTACAGTGTAAATGTGAATATATAAAGCATTGTAATGCTTTAGCCTGGATTGAAAAATATTACCCACACTCGATTATTTTTATATATTGTATTTTTAATTGGGTTTTTTTTGCACTCAATATGTCTTTAATTTTATTGTATGTCTAAACATAAAAAAAAAACACATAATAAATGCTAAATTCGGTCGCACCTACAAAATTGTCTGCAATAGATGAGATATGTTGTAATACATATGTACATATGTAGGTTTTAAGTTGGAAACGTGCTTGACAACGAATTTTTACAGAAAAGATTCAGGAATACTTAAAGCAAAAATCATTGTGTATTCTATGATTTGTGAATATTTGTGTGCTCGAATTTTGAACAAATATAAAACTGAAGAAATTGCGTAATAAAAATAGTATTAAAAATACAGTATGTACACATGTAAATATATAGCTTCTTCTTCTAAAAAGCCTACAGGAATGTAATTTTGTTTTCCCATATTTTATATATTTTCTTTGGCATCGAAATCATTTAGGCAAATTGTATTAAGAATGAATATTCGCTAACTGTTCTCAAAAGAATTTAGCACATGATTTAAACATCTTCTTAAAAAAATACATTAAAATGCTATGATATTTCCGCTGTATAACGCAGTCATACCCCAAGAGTATAGCATTCTTATTGAAAGGATTTATATATGCGTGATACTCAAATAGAGCAAATCAAATTCGCAACAGGTATTTTAAACTGGGAGAAGCACTAACATTTTTTTCATCTCGTAGTGTATCTATATGGCTTTTGTAATACTTTATATCAAATTGCCTATAGAACAGCACTGTCGGTAACAAACCAACACCTAAGTGAAATTGAATATAATTTTAGCGGATTCATCAAACTCATATATAATCTTAAATCACTTCCAGTAAATATACCATATATTTCGCTATATACACTTATTACTCGTAGTACTCGATAATATTAGAGGCGACGCCTACATTCCCGTACCGTAATATTAAAGTTTAAAGTTTTCACCCCCGTAAACTGCATATTTTCAAATGACTGCCGTTGATTTCTATATTTGTGCATTTACAGTTGCCATGCTGACGTTTGTCTAACTGTTACAGCATTACTAGCAGTAAGTTTACTTCACTGCTATGAAAACTTTAAAAAACTTTTAATGTCACCTCAGACAGTTTGTGATTACCATTACAGCGTAGAAGAACAGAATAATATAAAACGATAATTTCTTACATATATATGTTTGCGTGCATAAATTATCTGAAGACTATGGCAGTGTAGGAATAAATAAACTTATCAGCTTCTCTGTATACTTCTTCCAATCGACTAACAACGGATGTAGATGTGAGGATCTTAGTCAGCCAATTAACATTACCATTCAAATAAAACAGTTCTTTTGCTATCCTTTGCAAACTGTCTGCTCCACTTCGCAATAAAAACATATTCACTATTCACATTATACGTTTTAGTCTAAAGACGAAATTAAGTGTAAGTTATTAAAATAGATTTTCGGTTTCGTACATTGGCAGTAGCATTAAGCCTCAAGTAGAAAAACTTTACGTCTTTTTATGTAGAGTTGTACTTAGCTCAGAAGCATTAAATAAAATACTAAAATCATTAGAAGACTTACTAGAGTGTTAAAATTTGCTGCTGGGAAATATAAATTTAGCATGAAGTAGAAAAAAATGTTTGTGTTTACTGCTAGCAAGCCCATTGAATAAATGTGAAAGAAAAAGTGGTTTTCTTATTCATCAGCTTATTTGATAGATATCCCAAGTCTCAATAAAAAATAGGTATAATTCCAAGAAAACCAACCTCTCGACATAAGAAACTCTGATAAAAAGTAACTAAATCTCAGTATGTCGATCTTGCTTTCGTACACCGTATATGGAAATATCAGTCATTGTTTGACTAAGCGAAATTAATTTCTTTACTATTGCATAGGTTTGGTTCGAAAAATAAGCGGGCCACACTTTTTCTTATTTTTCTTATATGTATATACTGTTTTTAACGATTGTTTATTGTGCGTATTTATTTTCTGGCAATGTTAAATATTATTCCTCAGCTGATATTTTCTTCCACAGCTACTTGAAAGTACAAGGCATATACGAAAAAACGTTTGTGGTCGTATATAAAAGTAGTTGCTGTCGAGTTAAGGGGAAAAACACAATATATATTAGATATGTTTATTACGTGCAGCACTTATGATAACAATGGCTCTAAAAAAACTATGCAATCTTAGCAGCATACTAACTACCAAACAGCCCAGTAGACAAACAAATATATTCGTGTAGATGTAACGGGTGATTTTTTTGAGGTTAGGATTTTCATGCAGTAGTATTTGACAGATCACGTGGGATGTCAGACATGGTGTCAAAGAGAAAGATGCTCAGTATGTTTTGACATTTCATCATGAATAGACTTACTAACGAGCAACGCTTGCAAATCATTGAATTTTATTACCAAAATCAGTGTTCGGTTCGAAATGTGTTTCGCGTCCGTGTCCGATGAGCGATGAGGCTCATTTCTGGTTGAATGGCTACGTAAATAAGCAAAATTGCCGCATTTGGGGTGAAGAGCAACCAGAAGCCGTTCAAGAACTGCCCATGCATCCCGAAAAATGCACTGTTTGGTGTGGTTTGTACGCTGGTGGAATCATTGGACCGTATTTTTTCAAAGATGCTGTTGGACGCAACGTTACGGTGAATGGCGATCGCTATCGTTCGATGCTAACAAACTTTTTGTTGCCAAAAATGGAAGAACTGAACTTGGTTGACATGTGGTTTCAACAAGATGGCGCTACATGCCACACAGCTCGCGATTCTATGGCCATTTTGAGGGAAAACTTCGGACAACAATTCATCTCAAGAAATGGACCCGTAAGTTGGCCACCAAGATCATGCGATTTAACGCCTTTAGACTATTTTTTGTGGGGCTACGTCAAGTCTAAAGTCTACAGAAATAAGCCAGCAACTATTCCAGCTTTGGAAGACAACATTTCCGAAGAAATTGGGGCTATTCCGGCCGAAATGCTCGAAAAAGTTGCCCAAAATTGGACTTTCCGAATGGACCACCTAAGACGCAGCCGCGGTCAACTTTTAAAATGAAATTATCTTCAAAAAGTAAATGTCATGAACCAATCTAACGTTTCAAATAAAGAACCGATGAGTTTTTGCAAATTTTATGCGTTTTTTTTTTTTAAAAAGTTATCAAGCTCTTAAAAAATCACCCGTTAGATTATAAATGCCAGCATTCTCAGGTGTACTGATATTAAGCATGCATATCCGAAACAAACCAAATAGTAGCACAAAGTCACATTAATTGTATTCATTTATACCAATAAACTTTTAACTGAATTTGAAGCGTAAATTAAGTTTAACTGTTCCGTTGTCTTTATTTTTTGTTTTGTTGTCAGATTTCATTTTGACTTTGCTTTTGCATTTTTATAAAACCCTTTTCTGTCAAGCCTCGGAATTGATGGCTTGTTTGCACTTTCTACAAATATTACAGCACTTCCACTGAAGCATACAAGTATATTTTTTGTGTACGCACAATTGGTACAGTTATTTGTGCTTTATTGACAGAAATTATTTTCTGCGTTTATTTTCCTGAGCAGCAGTTATTGAAATAAATAGTTGATACAAAAGTTATAACTTTGCATCTCAATTATGAAATTATTCTCAAATTTCATTGTAGTTTGAATGTAATTTTAACTAATACATATGTTTGAAGTCTGATCATTAATACATGTATATATATTATTATTAATATTATTATTATTTATTATTTATGAAAGTTGAAATACTCTATCAACTAGGGCTATCGGTTACTCAATATGTATCCACATGTTGTGTAAGCCCGTGAAACGCTTCAATTACTACATGACACATTTCCAGGACATGTGACTTAAAATTGTAGATCTATTGCAACAAACCCACAACCACATCTGCTTTTAATCAAAACGCTAAGATATCGATTAAAAATATTAAAGATTGTCGTGTTCGCCAGCAATGTAACCATAGTTTTCATTGCAATTTAAAATCTTTAATTCAACGAAAAATATATTACCTTTTATTGTATTTATATATTAATTATGAGACATTATTACAAAGGTGGGTAATGATATCAAACATTTTATTCGAAATAAGTTTAGAAATTACTTTTTTTTTAACCAATCATAAGACACGAGTATAGAGGT
>CM050323.1:145246836-145453440 GCA_027475135.1 Bactrocera correcta
GTAAATTTTGGTGTGGAGCGCTTTTCATGTCACTTTTGTTTACAAGTTACGCACGGTTAACTGAAACTATTATTGTAGGACCTTTAACATCGCACACGAGACCTACATTTTCCTCGTGCTCATCCGTTATGGTGAGCTTTCTAATAAGTACTAAAAGTATCTTAGAAAATCATCGTTGCTTAAACCACGAAAAACTTGTATCCATGTGATATTTATTGGTGTGTGTGTTTGCTAGCGAATGTTTTCGCGTCCATTGGATGTTATGGTTGTATGTTGTTTACATAAGTTATGCTGTTTGTTCTCAGGAACCACTGTGCCGAAAGCAGATGAGTTTTGTAACATTTTCGTGCTAACGAACTTAATTCCCGTTTCAACTCAGTACAGTCTCGAATGAGTGCAACACTCTCCCACAGATCCTGTAGTTTTGAGTACTTAACAGAGAGTCATAAAATAACTGAAAGCTTGCTATTATTGTATGTTTTCTCTCCCATTGACCAATGCCACCGTTCTACAGCAAGTCCCTCGAATGTTGTAAAATTTTTGGTACTTTGATTGCGGTACTCAGTTGGTGAACATATTATTTTATTTACACTCAACACAACACTTCTACTACATTTGTTAATGCAAGAAGAACGAGGAGAGTGTGAACTTTAGTTACAGTTTTAATTACAGATTTATAATATTCGCAAAATTTGTGAATTATATTGAGTTTTTGCAGAGCATTCCCATGATTTTAGTAAATTCACAATGCATGAGTATTTCAGTAATATTTAACAGCTGATAAGCATCTAAAACTGTTGGGTCATGTTGTCAATACTTTTCTGGCGTTCATTAACAGAGCACTTTTGTAAGTTGAGCAGTGAGTAAAATGCCCTAGGCAGTGTAGTCTATCATCCACAGAAAATAGCAGTACGATAAAATGTAAACTGTACAGAATCCACAGCATGTTCTTTCTAATATTCTTTTGCAGGTCAAAGCAATCGTTCACTAATAGCATAAGTCCGTAAAAATAGCAGAAGTGGGACAAGATCGTAAATTCGTAAATTGTACAGAAACATAACCCACTGGATGTCTGAAAGATTTTTTAGTATATGACATTTGAGTTAACCAGTATAGCAGAATTTCTGCCACACAAAATCAGTAAGGGAACTTTCATTAAAATAAGAGTACTAGCTCTTCAAAGAAGCAACAATAACATGGAAAAATACGCGAACGTATTTCCATATTAATATTAACAGTGTAATAGCATTCGAACACACATGTACGTTAGAGTTCTTTGGATAAATTGTACAGCATTTTTCAAATTGTGGACTTCCTATGAAACTTGCATTTTGTATGAGAGAAAAGTGAGAGAGCGTAAATTTCAATACGATTTTTGCAGTAACAACAGAATTTACTTTTACGGTATTTACTTTTGAGAGCATTAAATTGCTTTATTTAATAAATATGACCATAGCATAGATAACAGTAATTTGAGGGAGATTGTGGAAGAAATACATATGATTTGCGGCATACAATAATTTGATGCTAGGTCATGACTGGATGGATAAGAGTACTTTAGTCATGTTCATCACTCTTGTGGAGAGTCACTATCGATGTATGGTGCAATGATGCATCAAAATTCCTTTTTATTTCACAACTTCGGGGCGATTGCTTCCTTCAGGCAGTCTACTTGTTGACTGTACAGGCGTAACAGCTTATAGTATCTAAACATATAACAGAGCTTTCTTGACCGTCAATCTTAACTTACTCCTAGCTTATTCCAGCTTACCGTGATAAAGCTGCAACCAATTTTGTCTAACCACTTCGTCAGTATCCTCCTCAAAAATGAATCGACAGCGATTCGAAGGTATTTGCAAAGTTCTGGTTCTTTTGCTCATTTTTATATAAATATTAAGGCAACGAGAACTGTACAAAATGAAAATTTAACATTGCTTCAACATTAGACTGCTTATATAATAAGCTTAGTAGTTGATAAATGGGACAAGCAAATGTACACAGCCAAACATACGCATAATTGTGTGAGCGAAACCGACCAGTCACATATAGTAGGTGACAAAGCAACCATAACAAAATAAATTCTTATGCGTGCACTCAATACATATACAATTATTAACTGCACTGAGGTGAATGGCTTTAAATACTTGACCTTGAATATTTTAGGCAAATAAATAAAGAACAAAAAGTAGTAAAAATTTACAAGATACGTTCCAAAGTAAACAGGAATCTAGCGCCTCTGGTGGTTCCATCTATATGTCGATTGGTGCGTTAGAATCTGCTATCTTTAATCTTAATCGATTGTCCATTGAGAATTTCATGACATTTCATAGATTGGAAGTGAAGATATTGCATTTTAAGTGTCAATATGTTTGTGTTATCGATGCGAATATGAGCTTCGGAAAAGAGCCAACATTAAGTTTTGTTTTAAAATTGGTAAGACTTTTACCAAAACGTTTAAATTGATGAAACGAATTTATGGCGAAGATTCACCACTGAGTGCAGA
This sequence comes from Bactrocera correcta, assembly GCA_027475135.1. Classification (NCBI taxonomy): domain Eukaryota; kingdom Metazoa; phylum Arthropoda; class Insecta; order Diptera; family Tephritidae; genus Bactrocera; species Bactrocera correcta. The sequence goes on from CM050323.1 coordinate 145,249,340, forward strand.
AGTGGTTTCAGCGTTTTCAAATTGGTCGTGAGGACATAAATGACGATCAACATGTGAGCCAATCAAAATCCATGAAAGCCGGAAATTCCTTCAAAACTGTGCGTGAATTCATCAAAAAACAGCCCAAATCATCATTGAAATTCATGGAAATGGAATTGAACATCTCCAAAACATCGATTTATCGCATTTTGACCGAACATTTGGGCCTACTAAAGGTGTGTGGACGGTTTGTTCCGTACAAAATGCTGACGACCAAAAATTTCTCAGAATCCAACTTTCGAAGGACATCATTAAATATGACAAAAACTTCCTTTACAATATTGTGACTAGTGACGAAACGTGGTGTTTTCAATATGACCACGAAACGAAACGCCAGAGTGTTGAATGGAAGGCACCGGACGAGACGAACCCAAAAAAATCGCGCATGGAGAAGTCAAAAGTGAAGACAAAGCTAATTTGGTTTTATGATTCCAAGAATATTGTCCGCAAAGGACTTGTTCCACCTGGCCAAAACGTTAATGCGGTATTCTACTCTGGAGTTTTGAAGCGTTCCGTGCGCCGTATTCGACGTGTTCGGCCCGAATATCGCGAAGATGAAAGTTGACGTTTTATGCACGATAATGCGCCGTCTCATCGATCGACGCTTGACTATACGACTATATGACCAAAAATTACCTTTTAACCATTAACCACTCCCCGTGTTCACCTGATAAGGCGCGCTTTCTCAGTTTTATTAAGCTAACTCACATTTTTGCGGTATATCCTGTATATAGTAAATTCACCAGGAAGTTCGAAAATCTGTATATTAGGTATATGGGGGCTAAAAGAACTATTGACCCGATTCAACCCATTCGTACTACTATCAGGTAAGGATTCTCACTGAATTCAAAATATAAATCTGATACTAATCACGATATCTCAATTTTTACTCAAGGTATAGCTTGCACGGAAGGTCGAAAGCACGGACAGATAGACAATAACCCGGATTTCAACTCGTCTCGGCATCCTGTTTATTTATATATATAAATTAAGGTGTTCCTGTCTCGCTTTGTCGAAGAATGCCTAACATCGCGTTTTAGCATTGATGTAGTCTAGCGGAGTCAGTCGCTGTCCAGGGTATCTCGCAATCAGTCTACATGGTGACTTTGAAAAAACCTTCTTATGATGATGGTGGGAGCTTTCTTTCGGTCTCTGATCTCAAAAAGCCTTGTGATTCGGTGAATATATCAACAATGTTATTATTGCAAAGCCGGATCAAGTTCGTTTTTTGAAAGTTGATTGCAAAACCTAAAATGGAGATGTCATTGAATTTGAGATGAACTGAAAAGCTGGGCCATAAGTGTCAGCGGCTATATCCGGCAAGCCGAATCAACATATGCCAACACAGTCGCTGTCTCATAAGTCAGCATAATTTTGCAATGTGAACAACGTACATTGCAACATTCTTACATACCTTAACCCTATATTAATCTCACTTAGTTTTAGATGATACGTACAAACGAAAGTCTCCTATCGCAATATATATATATGTATGTTCTTGGTGATAAAAAGACGTTGTTATACTACTTTCAATTTAATTTTCATTTTTTCATTCCAAAAACATGTTTAATACTTTTTCTCATTTTCCACTATTTCTCATTGTAATCACAAAATACATGTAAAATAAAGCTGCACAAAAACCCATACATACATGCCTCACAAATTCTTGACAGTTTCAAATTTCAATAAATAAATTTTGAATGGCCTGAGTAAGTATATTTGCGAAAAATTTATTTTTAAAATTTTTCAAAACTCTCTGTAATGACTGACAAGGTTATTTTAATATTTCTTTCTAGTTCGCTGGACACATCATTTTATCCGAACACAGAAGCGAAAGTTTGTGACACATAAAATTTGTCGATATGAGTACTACTTCGAATATTTGTATACTACATATACATATATGTATAAATAAGAGATTTTCATTAAAACATTCATTTGAAATGAACACGCAGTTATAGATATACATACATCAAATGACCTATGCATTCATATAAGTGATTTATTTATATCACGTTTTGTGTTACTCATACGGCATGGTGTACCATATAAAAACAGAGTATTTGATGCATAATTTAATTGCGTCTAACTTCGAAAGGAGCGCTTTAATGATAAATCATTCCGAAATTTTTTTTTAGAGTAGATCATTTTATAATAACTATAATAGCATTTTCTTAAAGTTGTATGCCTATAGTTGCCATTTGTATGCATAAATAAGTATGCTTTATTGTATTTCAGTTTCTTCTCCACACTTACCAAATTTGAGAAGTAATTAAATTTATCAGCTTAATATTTGGTACTAACTTTTTCATGCAATGACATTTGTTCATTTTCGCCATTTTGCGTTGCTCAATTTAGCGAAAATTACTTTTTTTGCAGATAAATACTTGGATAAGAACCAATGCAGCTTTTGACATTTTTATGCACAGGAAATATAAATCCATCATGTTACACACACAATAAAAAATGATTTTAGAAAAATACGGGAAACGCACACAACGAAGTATAAATATTTTTCTTACCTAAAATAGAAATATGAAAATTGTTTGTGGCACAAATCATACCGGGAAAATTTTTACAGTTCAAAAAATAAAAGTAGTATTATGGACCAGCACATACAGACTGAAATATTTTGCGTTTACAAATCTGCCTTTATACGTACATATATACATATGTATATATAAATATTGACATATTCGTTCATTGGTGTAAGCATTTTTTATGACGTTGTGTAAGCTTTCGAAACTTGAATCAAAGAAACTACTTATTGGTCATTCTACTCAACGATAATAACCAACCATAATATCCATTAACCATTTTTCACTACATAAAAATTACCTTACAAACAAATAAAATGGAAAAACTGCCTAAAAATACTGCTTTAAGATATTGAACTGCTGATATTATTAAAAAAAAATATTGATAATCTGACAGATTATTACAAAGTGAAAGAGATGAGAGATTTTGGTGTCCTATCTTAGAATTATTCAGTATTCAAATGAGCTTTCCAAAATAAGTTCATGACTTTGAGAAAATGAAAGAACCTTACAAAAACTCATTTATTTTACTTCGAAATTAACATTTTTCTTGCTTTTTTAACTATCGACTAATAAATGTAGAAGACCGTAAATTTAAACTAGACTCATTTGAAAGGGTGAGAATTAATGATACGTTCAAACTATATTCTGTCTGTAACTTTGTATGTAAATTCACTTCACTAGCATAGCTTATGATAAATGATTCCAAAAAATCAATAATTCTAACTAAGTAGGGTTTCTATGATAGTAGAGACCGAAACTAGAAGAAGTGTAACACAAAATACATATCTAAGCGATAAGTTAAATCTTGAGTCAATAGGATGATAAGAGTAAAGTTCGAAAAAATTATACTAGCAGAATATAGGGACAGATATTACATCTTTCGGCCCGTAACTCACATGTTGGCATGATCTGATCTTTTGTTTAATATACAAATGATGTTTTAATACTTTTTGTTTAATATATAAATAAAATGAAATGGACTGACCGACATCTATTGAATGATTTGACAAATATCACCAATGGAATTGTCTCCTTTTCTTAACCATTTTATACACATATATATATTGGCGTATGTCTCGCAGGTTTCCGCTGCTGCAAGTTCAATAGAGTCGGTATAATGAGTACACAGTTTCATCAATCCCAATATATACTACTCGTTGCCATAAATCATCGTTTTGTTGAAATGCGTATATATACACATATTTGCAATTACGTAAACATATGAGTGCATACATCGTTAACTTTTAATTGCTATTGAAAATTACATTTGTATGATTTGCATTAACACACATTAATACATTTCTATATTTACTATTATACAGTTGTGGTCAATTGAGCTCACCCATTTGCCAAACTAAAAATTGTTATCTTTTTTCGAATTTGCCTTGATCCGTTAAATATTTATATAATGAGTGGAATAGTCCAGTATTCTATGAATTCTGCAAGATAAGTTCTGGGAAAAAGACTTATTGAGAGAGTGATTCTTATATCAATGGAAAACTTAAATAAACGCACTGCGGTAAAAATGTATGAAATATAGATGACTTGTAGAATAAATATATATATCAAATGAAGTTTAAGAGCCCTTTGAATAATTTCAACCCTGTTGAATATATGAATCAATATTCTTCAAAAGTCCTAATGCAAAATGTCACTTATACGCCATGTTGTACGAATATAAATATTTTCATTATAAAAATGTATTTGCTATATAGTACAATAACGTAATTGTAGCTTTCTTCACTTTATAAGGCAAATGTGTTAGTAACCATTATTTAACCGCTGCTGTGGTAACCATTGCTTACATGTATGCAAACAATATTTACTGACTCCGATAGCTAAAGGAGCGGAAGCATAGAATTTTCATATATTGTTCGGTGTGCTCCATTCATCTCTGTCTGCTTCCGTTCCCTTTGCCTGCTTACTCAAACCCTACACTGGCAATTCGCCACGAGTAGCAGCAGTTGTACTTTACATTTTTAAACCACCTCCGCCTCAGCGAGAATTCCCATTAACACCTTGCTTTAGTCATTGAAAACATGTAACTTTGAAACTTTGAAACTACATTTGTTTGCCCGCCAGCGTTGCGTGCGTTGACTACTGCAATGCTTTTACAACCTCCGCTGATGTCGCTCACAGGGCTGATGCCACGGCTTCTGCTGTTATTGTTGAGCTCTTTGTGTTGAGGTGAAGGTCGCCTCCTTCAGCCTTTGATATAGAACGAATGAAGGCAGGGAATTGTGCTTTATTGCAATCAGCACTTTAAAGGTTTCATATGTACATACCATTAGAAACACATATGCTTTGAGAGGTGGAAAAATAAAAGAAAATTAAATAAAGTTAAATCACTAGACGATCCCTAACTTGTTGCAGCATAAAACTGAATGTCAATGCATTGAATGAATAGAAGAAGCAAATAACATGTTACTCTTTGAATTCAAAGGTTTTAGATTTATAGAATATATATAGAAATAATTTTCGAATTTCTTTAATTGCAAAAGCGTTTCGGTTACATTCAAATTTAAATGGCTAATAAGGATAATATGTTATGATATACAAATAATCGTATCCATAAATAGGTACAACCCAAAACAAAACTATCAGTGCTGTAAAATTTTTCGTGATAAGCAAGTACTCCCTATAATAAGTAATAACCAGTAGTGTGATGGAATACATTTGTTCGACTGTTTCAGATGTAAACATTGTTCTAATAAAAAAGTCTTCGATTTAGTCCAAAGTGAGCTACGGAACAGTCACGATGTTTGTGACACCCAGAAGGAAGCGTCGAAGACCCTATAAAGTATATATATAAATGATCAGTATGTTGAGCTGAGTCGATTTAGCCATGTCCGTCTGTCTGCTCGTCCGTCTGTCTGTCAGTATATATACGAACTAGTCCCTCAGTTTTTAAGATATCCTTTTGAAATTTTGCAAACGTCATTTCCTATTCAAGAAGCTGCTCAATTGTCGGAACGGCCGATATCGGATCACTATAACATATAGCTGCCGTATAAACTGAACGATCGAAATCAAGTTCTTATATGGAAAACTTTCACATTTGACATGATATATTCACGAAATTTAGTATCAATTATTTTCTAAGGCAACAATGTAATCTCCAAAGAAATGGTTCAGATCGATTGACTACAACATATAGCTGCCATACAAACTGAACGATCGGAAACAATTTCTTGTATGGACAACTTTCACATTTGACAAGATATATTCACGAAATTTGGTATAGAGTATTTTTTAAGGCAACAATGTAATCTCTAAAAAACTTGTTCAGAACGGGTTACTATAGCATAAAGCTTCCATACAAACTGGACACATAGTTACTAACAGAAATGCACCTGTGAAGGGTATTTAGCTTCGGTGCAACCGAAGTTAACGTTTTTTCATTTTTAATGTATGTAAGAAACTTTCACGCCAAGCAAAGGCTACTCGAAAAAAAAATTTATTTATATTTTTTTTGAATATGTATGTCATTGATTTCGATTTCTCAGTGTGCATGTACTATCTGATCAACATGTTCGGAAATTGTAGTGCTGCTATGGATAATAATCCATGTCAAATTTCATGAAGATATATTTTGTCAAATAATAAAGTTTTGTACACAAAGTAAGTTTATATGGCGGCTATATGCAATAATGGACCGATCTGAATTTTATGGATGCAAAATTCGAACAGATAGTTTGTAATTTTGGTATATCTTTTGGGTATGAAACGCATCCTTGCTCCACTCGTCCCGATGAAGCTGAATTTTTTTCAAAACGAGTACCGTAAACAGGTCTCCTTGGACATGCTTGTTGATGGTTCCGATCTCACATTAGTGGAGAGCTCTATATCCGCCGACGAGGCATAAGTTTATGAGTTTGGCATGCTAACAAGTCAACAATCATCAGAATGAAACCCGTTTTCAGTCAATCGAAGAAATACAACGAAATTCGCTAATGACCATACCAAAAAGTGCTCATGAAAAGTGTTTCTGGGACTAAAAAAATCGTGCGAATAAGTGTATTACATCTGGTGGGGACTACTTTGAACAGAAGAGAATAAATAATTAAATATTTAGAAAACTGAAACAGTGTAAACTGGGCAATAAAGTGCCACAAATAAACCTACAATTTTTTCAACCTTTTCATTAGCATTCGATCCGTTATGAAAATGAGTTTATCCTAGATTTGATTATTTACTACACATTCCTAACAATATACTTACATCTTTAAAAAACAGCATGGTAACAACTCTTTTCGTTCACCATTTACGTACTGTTCGAACCAACATTTATACATAGTAGTTTGCTACGAAGGCATAAAAAACGATTTTTTGTAGAAAAAAACGATTGTTATAGCAGACTGGAATTAAAAAATGGAAATGATTTTGAAAAATGTGCATTTGATAAACTTAGAATAATGGCCAAACCCATAAAAAAAGGAAAAAAATTTTACGATTTCCTATACAAAGGCAAATAATAAATGTTAAGATTCCTTTCGAACTGTGTTGTCGTACAACATTTGCCGAAGTAAGCAAAAATATTTAAGAGGTGCCACCTCAATCCTTAATGAGATAAACCAAAATACTTTATATAATTAAAACAATTAGAAAATTTTAGTTCAGAAGGGATTTATCAGCTCAAGTGAAAGTGTTGTAACAAGAATACTGATGAAGAGTATTGTGCTGTTTTAAGAAATGTGGATAATGGTATAGTAAAAAACTATTCTTTGCATTTGAAAACGATCCCTACAATTAATAATAATAACACAATACAATTGTAAAAGTCGTTTTAAAAATTCACATATTAATACAAGCACAACAGTTATTTCAAAGTTGCGTACGTTCGTATTCATAAATAAAAATGCAATGCAATATATCGCAATAAATTAAAAATAATCAATAATTTACAATTCAGTCGGTTTGCAAAAATAAATACTATTCTATTGGAAATTTATTAAACCAATAAATATCTGTAAGGCTACATGCACTTTTAGCGTATGAGGAAAAATGCAATTACCAGTAAATAAAGTTTGACATTATTGCTTTGCTTGCAACAGTTTAAAATTACATCTGTTGCCATAGCATTTTTGCAACAACAATAAAAAAATATATTGTAATAGATACTTATACCTATACGGATATAGTATATAAGTAACAATAAAATTGAATCAGGAAGAAGCACAAATAACTAACGAATATGTGAATGAACAACTTCTGGCACACTTGCAATTATTTATGTATACATACACACACTCATATCTTACTTAATGGAAATAGCAATTAAAGAGAATACAAGTAAATTTAAAACCACGCACAAACTATTAAAATTTTGTACTGAGCATTTTAACGTTTTAAATGCACAGAGCACAGTTGGCTCCCAAATTTACATTTATTTCAAATTTGAGAGTGAAATCATACAGTACAAACGGATAATACTCTCGCGATTGACTCGTTAGTTTGACTTGTTGTTCGTTAATATTATACATATATGAGAAATAAAAACTCGCCATGCATAGAGCATACAACAAGACTACTAGAAAAATTTATGGGCTCTTCTCCCTCCACGAACTCATGCAAATGCCTATATTTAAAAAGATGTGACAAAAAATCAACTGTTCCTAAGATAGAGTATTTTTAGATATATGTATTTTTATCCAAATATCATTCTAAAGCCAAAAAATTGCAAGAACACGGCAACAAAGGCGAAATTAAGCGAGTGTGATCGGAAAAAATAAAATATTTCTTTCTGTCCATCCGACTGTCCGTCCGTCCATCTTTGCAACCTGTAGCTTGAGTAAAAATTAAGATATCTTTATGAAACTTGTTGTGCGTGTGTTTCAGCGAAAAAAATTACTTGTTTGTGGATGGTACACGGGCTGTCGCAAAACTTTTTTGACGCAAGATCGATTACAAGATATCTACTGATCTCTTTGCCATTGCCCTATTAGCGTCCACGCAGTAAGGCTGGGAGTCCTACCAGCCGCCATCTGCAGAAGCTGTATGGAAGAAGACGTTTGGGGGGTCAAGCCATAAACACTTGGGAGCGCATACCTTCAGACATCCCACTGAGCTGGCGGTGATGTATATTAAATGCCTGTGCAAATTTGTATTGGCTGCTACGCGTTTTGTTAATTTATATGTTCGTTCTTCTTTTTTATCGCCCCACAAAGGAAATCATTTGGTAGTCGACGTGCCATCTTTGATCAACCATCTAATTTAACTTAACCTAGATGGGCGTAATCGGATCACTGCCATGCACACGCCATTAACCGAAAATCTATAAAATGCTATAACGAAGCACTCAATTACGATATAAAACTCTTATTTGGCACAGGTGATCACAGTAGCAAGAGGCACCTTTACATAATGCTTTTCGTTTTTTTTTTTTTAACAAACCTTATGCGGACTATGTCGGTCAGTATGTAAATCGTATGTTCATAAAATTGTTTATAATGCTCTGGCCTTATTTCCTCAAAGTTCCAAGAGTATGACGTATTTAGTTTCACTCGAATTTAGCCCAATTCTTACCTGTTGAATATGTTTTTGTTTCAGTTTGGACGAATAGTGAGACCCATCTTCTCCTCGACAGACATGCCACAGACCAGAAATTGGGTCAATGAGAGCTATGAGAAACAAAAAAGAAATACGAGAGAAGATTTCAACCCACATCGACGGAAAATGACAGTGTCATGAAAGTGCTGAAGAAAAAGGCTTCGGCAGAAAGCAACCACATTTCTGGTGCCAAGGGACAGAGAATTGAGTTCAAAGAAGAATTTAGAACCATATCATCAATAGATAATTCAAATGAAAAAGAAGTTGAAATTGAAGATTGAAATGACCACCCAAGCTGCAGCATTTTATTACAACTTCAACACACAGTCGAGGACATTGAAAAAAATCGATACACTATTGAAAATAAAGTAATGGCTTTTAACATCGTCTAGCTTAAGCTGACCTAATTGTGACTTTAAACTTTAGTGCCACTGGCACATTTAGTTACTGAATAATTGCGCTTTTGGTAGGGTTTAACAGTATCGTCATATGGGGTGTTACCGAGGTTATCATCCAAGTTCATTCATTTTCACACTGTCGGTAGGAGTTCTTGTAATATTTGCGCTAAGCAACTTTGGTTCTTGTTGCTCCATCGGTTTAGGAGATATGTACATTAAATTTATTAGAGAGTGGGGACACCCCCAGATGCCTTTTGTTACTTCGATCCACTATGTCAATTACAGTTCTTTATCTTAATTTAGGGCTCAGTCATGGCACTTTATAGGTTTTCGGTTAATGGCGTTTTGTGGGCAAGGTAGTGGTCCGATTACACTCACATACGAACTCCCCTTTAAGTTTTTGCCTAGAAACATGTGTGCCAAGACAGCATGCATGGGCGGGCAGACAGATGGTCACTAGTATTTCAACTCGTCTTTTCATTCTGATCATCTCCACCGTTAGCTGAAAAGAACTGTTATACTTTGCATGTTGCAGGAGTATAAAATTTCACCAGCCAACTGCGGGTCTTACGCTTTGAGAGGATAGAAATATTTTTCATAGGAATTCTTCTATGTTCATTTCTTGCTCAGATATTTTCGGTATTTAAATAAGAATTTTTATTCCATTTGTAAGCCGAAATAATAAATAATAAACTGTTAATGCTTTCAAGTTAATTGTGTTGAGCATTTACAAAGTATATTATCTTTATTTTTTGTTTCAGACAAATTATATGTACCAATATTTGCCAAAGAAATAATTTATTTAAAAACAAAATAACTGTTAAATGCCAATCGAAATTTGGCATTATTTTTCTGAGCAGTCAACACAGAGAAATGAAAGTTCAGAAATAAAACACCGGCAAGCAAATGTATAACGAAAATGTAAGACAGAAGACAAGATACAAAATACAAGTTATTTTCATGAAAGCTTTAAAGGGATAACAAAGTGCAAAGGAGAATTAGATTTAGCAAACCGATAAACTGATTTTAAGTGTCCTCTTTATTTTCACGCTTTCGCTTTGTGCACTTTATGTTGGAAGATACACCTTTGATTGTACCTGATTGATATTTGTTGTTGGCTTTCAAGTCGTATTGTATTACGTTTGGTGTGAAAATTGTTAAAGGAAATTTTATTTTGCGCTAGTTTAGCTTTGAGCGTTTCTGGCACCTTTTTAATGCTTGGTTTTCTCTTTTGTGATTTGATATTGTATTGTAGTTGGCTGCTAACGGCAATTTTATTTATCTGAGAATGAGAACAAAACTAATAAATACGAAATTCGTCTTCAGAAGCTTAATAATCAGGATCTCTTGCATGGGATATCTAATGCAGGCACATCCTCCTCTTCTTCTTTGGATTTAGACTTCTAATCTTTGGAGTAGCGAATCGAAGGGTGGAGTTCACGCAAGTGAGGAAAATTCTCTGATCGCCATTCACTTGGGAGTGGTCAGAAACGATTCTTTTATATATGACTCAAGCAGCTCACGACTTTCGGCGTTTGACTAAGGAACCCCTGGGTAGCCTAAGAACATCCATTTCAAGGCGAGCTTAAATGAGAAGGCGAAATATCCCCTACATAGGGTTGTGCGCTGGGTTTGGGACCCGCCACGTAAAAAAACACCCCCACTGAGTAGTTATAACCAGTCTCGATTGAGTATCAGCTTCTTTGTAAAATATGGTCGGACGAAAGCATGCCCAACGATCGGAATTTAAGTGTGCTATGCCCAATCTATAAAAAAGGAGACCCCACAATTTTCGCCAATTACCTTGGGATTAGCCAATACTTCGGACCGAGTAGGCAATTGAGAAGCAAAGTCCTCTCTCGACAAACAAAAGCCAAACTCTGTAAGTCACTCACAACTCCCGTCCTGCTACATGGTGCAGAGTCTTGGACGATGTCAACAACTGATGACTAGACGTTGCGTGTTTTCGAGAGAAAAGTTCTGCGAAAGATTTACGGTCCCTTGCACGTTAGTCACAGCGAATATTGCATTCGATGAAACGATGAGCTGTATGCGATATATGACGACATTGACTTAGTTCAGCGAATTAGAAGACAGCGGCTGCGCTGGCTAGGTCATGTTGTCCGGATGGATGAAAACACTCCAGCTTTGAAAGTGTTCGACGCAGTACCCGCCGTGGGAAGCAGAGGAAGAGGAAGACCTCCACTCCCTTGGAAGAACAACGTGGCGACAGACATAGCTTCGCTTAGAATATCCAATTCACGCCACGTAGTGAAAAGAAAAAACGACTGGCACGCTATTAATAACTCGGCTATAATCGCGTAAGTGGTGTCGACGCCAATTAAGAAGAAGAAGAATATAGACAAAATATAATGAAAGCTTAAATAATGTCATTCCGAAGGACTCAGTTTTATATCTTTAGATATAAATAAAAGTCAGCTTCACATGTAGCGTTTTAGGAAATATATACTTTACGTTTGTTATGATAGATTCGAGAAAGTAAATTTTTGTAAATAATCAATATTATGTACCTTTTTAAATCTACACAAACACAGCCTTTAGTTAATAAGTTTTTAGAAGGGTTCTTATTCTGTACTTGTTCATTCGTCTAAATCAGTTTCTATTCACAGATATATGTATATATATATTCAAAATAGGTTTCATCAAATCTCAACAATACAAGTGAAGTCCATCGCTCCTAATTATTTTAAGTCCTCTCAATGTCTTTGAACAATGGTATCAATGGAGTTCAAAGGACTTCAACTCGTACCACATAACTGATTGTGCTAAAAATAAAATAAAACTGAATTTTCGTCAGTTTGGTTTTTAATTTATACTTAAATAGAGTTTTTTTTATGTTTAACTTACATCAAAACTTTAATTCTGAAATAAAGAGCATTAAGAAACACTGCAGCAATGAACCCTACAGATAAGGCCTTCCTCAAATGTAAGAAGAACAATAACTAAGTAAAAGTCTAAGGATTGTGTTGAAAGTTAGGCGTACAAAAATATCTGCTCACATTAGATAATCTGCAGGAAGTATGCGATCGTCTTCCTTTGCCTCTAGCATCAGCACAGATACACGCTTGCCCTAACCGCCTCCCTCAAGTGATGAAACATACTTCTCTGGATTGACGTAGCAACAGTGAATGTGTGTCATCGCATACCATATCGCTAATGGACATGAACAGATCGAGTGTTGTGGCTGTGTCCAAAGTTGGCAGAGAAGTTAAAAAGATACATATAACACAAGAACTAAATAAAATATAATAGCAACGGCGAACGCTGTCGGTTATACAAAGGAAGCGCCCACAAAAGAGAATGAAGAGTATGAAAAATGTCTGTTAAAAGGATATCATTACTAAAATATAGTTACGGTCAACGATACGCACATTCATGCAACTTTCAACTATTGGCTGTCTGCGATTTGAAACTTGATAGCAGTAACTGTGATAGTGACACTTACACTAGTAAGAGAGTGATTGGTTTTCCGCTAGAATAACATTTTATGCAACGAAAGTTTTAGGTCAAATGAAAGGCATTTGCTGCTGTGGACTCTGAAAAATGAAGTAGAATCACATAAAGAAGTAGAAACGTTGAAAGTTTACCACTTTAAAATTGACTGAATTATTCAAAGCTTCTTTGCGTATAAGTACCCAAACATAGCTAATTATTATAACCTCTTGTATTTGCTTCATTTTTTATTTTTATACAAACGCGCTTTCGAGAGCATTCTGCTGCTGCCAAATTGAATTTGATTTCTGTAAACATTTAACAACGTTGTATGCAAACATATGATATGCTGCAAGACGGCTATGGGTGCCACCAAGCAAGCGCCGCGAAAGGAAAACAGTTGTACAGAAATAGGGCGAATTGCCTCAACACATGTTGGTGTTGGTTATTGCATGAATATAATGTATCCTTAAGCATTGCATTCCCGCTGTCTGCCACACTGTGGCATGGAATGAGGATTGCCGTATTCTATGTGGTTTCATCAGAAAAATGTCTGCTAGAATGCCTCACCATGCATTACGTGTATATGGCTTGTAAATAAATGTATCTCGGCTTAACAGTGCAAAATTGCAAGTCGTTGAAGTGAATTGTATTTGAGTGATGCATAAAAAACTTCTAATTTAATAAAGAATGTTTATTATCATTTGAAAGAACATTCTTTGGCAACTTTTTTTTTGTTTTGAAGATTATATTTTTCAACTGTTGAGCGCGGCTACGACTCAGATATAACGGTGGAGTCTTAAAATTGTTTTTCCTAAATTTCGGATCGGAGTAATAGTTCCGGAGATACAACCTTCAGAACTTGTGCGTTCGAGGCTAGCTATGTAGGTCAAGTGCGCCGTTTTTCTCGAAACTTTGTTTTTGATGTCAGTTGGCAAGATTTCTCGCGAACTACTCCGCTGATCTTCATGAAATTTTACGAAGGTCTTTGAGGTACAATTCTTAAAGAGTTGGATTTTGGATTTTTTTCGATTACAACTATTTGAGAAACAAACTGTGGCGAAATTTTCAGTGAAATAATAAAACAAGCATTTTTTCATTTTAGGTTATCCCTTAAGGAGTTATCTTGGCAACGCCTTCGCATTTTTTTTTCAGTGATCACCTGAAATGGCGTCGCAATAGCCAAAGCATATGCAGAGGAAAACTAGAAGTCAACTCATGTATTTATGAATGAATATTTGAGCAAGTTTCAGAGAATATGCAAACAATCATTTGTGGCTTCTTGCTGCATACGGATAAACCGCCGTCTGAAACCATATTTTAGTAGACAATTTTAAACCAAAACTCTAAATTTATTTATATCTAATACAACGGTGCACTTGGTTAGGTGCTTAACAGAGCGCATTGAGTTCGGTTGGCCAACAATTGCCATTGCCTTTATAAGAATTCCACTAATTCTTAGCACACACACATTCATATAAGATTATATAAATATGAATGCATTCGACCAGCTGCGGTTACAGTTGTAATATCTGCAACGGTCTGTAACTAATAGCTGGTCAACATTACGATCAGCGTGAATGCCAAAGTCTCGTAATCACATATAGCGCATAAGTAAGCACGTTGTTTTGCGTTTTCAAAGCAATAGCCCAAAGCACAATAAGCGAATATCTGCATTACGTCTCAGGAGTTACAAACTGTTGTATGGCTTATATATGTGCAAAGCCATATGCTTCTGCATTAATTATACTACAATATACACATACATGGTGAGCCGTGCTGTCAAACCTATGCAATTAATTTATGAGCTTTGACTTTGCTTTATTTCTAAATGACAAAGAAACTAATAATTCCATAATAGAGGCTTACGACTACACATTTATATGTCGATTGGAAACCCATTGTGATTTTGTCTTGTTCTATAACCCAGAGGCAAATAACACGGGGACTGCTTGAAATACTTTAAGAGCTGGAGTGTTTTCGTCGGACAACATGACCTAGCCAGCGTAGCCGCCGCCTTCTTATTCCTTGAGCTATGTTAATGTCGTCGTACATCTCATACAGCTCATCGTTCCATCGAATGCGGTATTCGCTATGGCCAATGCGTAAACCACCATAAATCCTTCGCTCAAAGGGGTCCTTCCCGATTCTGATTTTGGTATTGCTCAACGTCAGTTTACACAGCCGTATTAGTTTTGCAGATATACCAAATTCAGACTACGCGGAATAAAGGCAGCTCCTTTTCGTGCTATCAAAAGCAGATTTGAAATCAACAAAGAGGTGGTATGTATCAATTCTCTTTTCACGGGTCTTTTCCCAGATTGGGCGCTGGTGAATATTTGGTCAGTTGTAGATTTTCCAGGTTTAAAGCCACACTGATAAATTCCAATCAGTTTGTTGACGGTGGGCCTTAATTTTTCACACAATACTCTTGATAGAACCTTATACGCTATGGTAAGGAGGCTTATCCCACGGTAGTTGGCGCAGATTGTGGGGTCTAACTTTTTATGGATTGAGCAGATCACACTTTTATCCAACCATATTCTAGAAAGAAGCTGATACATGCTCAGTTCGTCGCCGCCGTGTTTGAATAGCTCGGCCGAAAATTCATCGGCCTTAGTTGCTTTATTGTTCTTCAGGCGGGTAATTACTTCGCAATGGTTGGGCAATGGAACATCTGTTCCATCGTCATCGATTGGGTAATCGGGTTCGCTTTCTCCTCTTGTTATCCACGTGTTGATCAGCCACTAGATCACCTCTGGGTGTTGTAATGGGTATGCTCCGATCTTGAAACCTCTGGAGTTACTACATTTTTTGGTTCCATTTTCGAGCATTACCCCTGAAACTCTTCGTAGTCACGCATTTCGGTCTGTATTTTTTTATCTGCAAATGCCCCTCACTTTATTCTTCAGTTCTCGGTATCTACTGCACGTGTTGTGGTCGATCGTTATGTTAGGAGTTAGGAAGTCTGTTTTCTCTCCATTGCGACACGACATTCCTCGTCGTTCCAGCTGTTCTTTTGCACTTTCCGAAAACCAATGGTTTCGGTTGCAGCTGTACGTAAGGAGTTTGAAATGCCGTCCCACAGTTCCCTTGTACCAAGTTGTTGATGAGTGCTCTCAGAAAGCAGGAGTGCAAGTCGTGTAGAAAATCGTTCGGCTGTCTGTTGTGATAGCAGCTTCTCGACGTCGAACCTTCTTTGTGTTTGTTGACGTGCGTTATAAGCTGCACAGGGCCGGGTGCGTATCTTGGCTGCAATCAGATAGTGTTTCGAGTAGGAGCGTACGCACGTCTAAAGCACTAAAGGCGTGTCTTCCGTCTATCCCAACATTATCAACCTTTTTGGTGGCTTTTCGATCCGGAGACAGCCAGAAAGCTCGAGACTGAATTTACCGACTGGTGGCCTGGCGTTAAAGTCGCCTGGCACAATTCTGTTATTGTGGCGGGGGTAGCTCTCATAAGTGCACTCTAAGAAGCTCATTGAAGGCACCTTTGGTCAGTTCGTCCTTCTCTTTCGTCGGGAAAACTTGCACTAAGTTCATAGCAATATGACAATTTTTACATAAGTTAGCGCTTACGCTGGCGAACGGAGTTGATCACTTATATTTATTATATTATATACATAATAGAATTTGATACATTTACATAATTTCATATTTTAGTACAAGTTAAACAGTATTCAAACTAGCAAGTGGTCTACTAATTCTAAGTTACTAACGCATAACAAAAAAAGTACTGCACATTTAAATAAAATATATATAGCTGAATCTGAATTTAAAACCTTCCTTAGTGGTTAAAATATTAAATTAGAGATAATCGATTCCAGATTTTTGCACAATTTACAATTGTAATGTTGGTATTACTAAATAATTAGTTGAAACATATATTCCGCTCAACATCGTTGGTAGAATCCACGTTTGAATTTTTACGTGGTTGCAGCTCATTTATTTCCATGTTCAATAGGATGCATGTTACCAAACGAATTATTATGCGCGAATAGGCAAACCGTTTTGAACGAAATACACATTTTAGATTTGTCGTTAATTATTTATTTTGCATTTCATATTTGCAAAATAACAATAAATTCCCACAGAAAGCATTATAATGGTATGATGCGTGATATATTTGGAAAATAGTACAGCCGGAAGCCCTAAGTATTTTATATGAAAACCAAAAATTAACAGATATTTATACGCAATTTTTTTTAGCTATGAAAATGTATAGGCGCATATAGGCATAATATGTGACTTGGTATATCTATATGTATATCAATCCGTGTAATAGAAATAACATTGAATTTATAATTTCCAATGTGCTAAACTGACCGGTGATAAACACCATGATGAACTGCACTAAACAGTTTACTAAGCCAAGATAAGAAACATATCTTAGCTATGACGCGTTGAAGTGTACATCAGCGGGAAACGAAAGAAAATATCGTCTTGTAAGGTTTCGTTAAGGATTACATGACTTTTCTCGAAAAACGGCCTACTTTCTATTATCCACTTTTTTTATAAAAAGTGGTAGACTATTTTACTAAACATTTTTATCTTGGTCTAAGGCCGGAAGCCGTGAGCTGCTTTATCCAAGTGAATGGTGCTCAGAGAACTTTTCTCACTTGCGTGAGCTTCTATGCCCAACGTCCTTTAAAAGCAAAGTTTGTAGAAAATCGCATTTAAATTTTAAGGTGATTGTAACATATTGCTGACCTTGACGGGCGCCTTTCCAAGCCTGTACCTCCAAAACTTAGTACTACTCCGATCAACTTGAAAGTTTGGGACAATATTCTAAAGATATTATAGAATTAAATATGACAAGAAGAAATTTTCTTTTTAAAGCCGGGAAAGCCACCTGTCTACTTCAAAAAGAAAAGCTTCCGAGTGCTGTTCTATGATGTTTAGCATGCTCGACGGTCATTGATATAAAGAGGAGATTTCATGAGGTTCTTTAATTTAGGCATTTTACATAAAGCTTATAATTAACCCTTAGTAACCGGATACCCCGGTACCCACCGCGGGGTATTTGTATGAATAGCTTAAAAAAAATCAATATTTTATTTTAAGCTCTCAAATCGTCGTGTTTAACTTAAAAGAAAGCTATTTGTGAGTTCATTTAATTGATTTATCTTTTATTTTTTGTTTTAAATAAGCTTAAACTCTAGCCATCGCCCCATTATCAACCGGGTACCCGGGTACCCATAGTGAAAAGCATAAAACATAAATTGTATATAATTTCTATTAATCCATGCCACTTAATTTTATTAAAAAAAAAATAAAGAAATTTTACACTTTATTTATAATTAATGACATTGAACACATTGAACACGATTAACTGAGTGCTCGTCACAAACAGGTTGGTGACAATTTGCACAGGCCTTCCGTGTCTTTCGCCGTCTTCTTATTGGCAAAGCATTGCAGACACATAAATTGACGACGTCCTGTCGTTTTTTTGACAATCATTTTATTATTACTTAATAAATTATAATATGCCGCTAGTGAAGAAATATCTAGCATATTGAGGAACATTGCCATTGGCCACCTCGAAGATTGTCCGCACCATTTGGTCCATTTTTTCAACTCCAGCTTTAGGTTTATTATAAAAATTCATTATATCTGCTTTTTGTTTAGCGTCATCACCAACTGATATGTCTGAATGCATTGCTTTATTTTTTTTTAGAACGTAGGCACACATGGTAACTTTTTCGTGAAATCCAAAAACTGTCGAATACTGCTCCCGTGTCTTATTCGCTCCCATAACACCAGGGATGTAAGGTTTAGCGTGCCAACAATGGTAAAATTCCACGACAACAAATGTTTAGCAACTGGTACAGTAGTAAAGAAGTTTTACATGCAGATGTTTCTACCACTACCTCGGTACGGAGCCGCCAATTCTTTCACTACTCTTTCACCCTGATTCACGATTCTACGTTGCAATTTTTTTTCTTTAAATTGTCACCGACTATTAGTATTTGAAAACATTTAGAAACATTTTTTTTTAATATGTAAAACAAACAAAATTTTTAATACTCAGATAGTGGGTACCCCGGTACCCGGTTGCTAAACGACGTCGGTAAAGTTGGTTACTAACATAAGGGTTAAGATTACTATAAAGTTAAATGTAGTTGCAGTTGGACTACCAACGTGATATAAAATAAAGAAACACCTGTATAAAAATAATGTTCTTTTGTTTTTTAATTTTTACTATTTGCTGCTTTCTATAACAATTTTTGGAGGAGCAATATTGCGCTTCGTTATGCCCGCCCTGGTTTGTATACGTGCTGCAGCTATTTGTGAGTTAAGATAGCTATTTTATTGGTTGCACATTTCAACATACGGCAATTAAATCTTAATTTTATGTGTACATTAACACAACCTCTAGCATTAAAAAATTAAAAAAAAGCAACTCCTGCTATAAATGTTTTTATTTATGTGCCGGCATTGTAAACGTAAATGTCACACACACCATGCAATTAACAAATAATGGTAAACAAACAAAATGATATGCGTGGAATTGAATTGTCGGAAGGTGAATGTTGATGACTATTTTATTATTTGTATTATTTCGCCACATCTTTTCAATTATATGGCTATAGGTTTTATTATGTCCTGAACAGGTTGTTAGATTTGCCCCGAAGTAGGTAACACCCAGAAGCGAACATCAGAGACGTAATGAACCTGCAGTCCTTCAGTTTTCGAAATATCAGCTTGAATTTAGCACACATTATTTTCTTCTTAAGAAGCGGCTTATTATTTCGAAATGCTTAAATTTGACCGATCTAAGATAAACAAGCTCCAGTTTTGGAAACGTTTTTCTTTATTTGACAAAATATTTGGACGTGAACATTACCTTCACAACGTCCGCTACCGTATAAACTGATCTAATTAATTAAAAGAAACATCTTCATATGACTTATTTTTTACTCTCACTGCATGTTGCTTTAATATTTTCGTTAACCTAAATATTGTTCATATCTTCTAGCTATATACAGCTATAGAGATTAATATAGTGTTATATACATTTATATGATCAAGATAATCCGGATGATTTTCTGTCCCTCCGTTCATCTATCTTGATGAAACTTGGTGCATATGTTTTTGGGCTTCATGCATCGTACAATTAACGGAATTGGGCCTCTACCACGCCATATATGCAGCACGTTGATATAAACAAGTAAGCAAGGGCTAAGCTCAGGTGGAGCCGAACATTTTATACTTTCGGAATTTACAAAGTTCAATTGCGGGAAATCAGTGCCTTTTCATCGCTTTTAAAACACTGTCAAATTGAGCCCCAGTGTTAAGTTTGAAATGAGTATATGGTTGACGAATGCTATATTGCATATTTTACATAACTATGATATGGAAAGTCTTTTCATGAGTTCTACCGTTCAGCAAAAGGATGGAATACATTTTTTTGTCAACTTCTCACAAATTTTTATGAATTCAATGTTTAACACGCGTTGCTTTTTTTTGGTCACGTCTTCGTTTGCTATTTGGTCTAAGACATTTATACTTAATTAAGCACTTGGGATTCAGCACGTGCCCAATACAAAATATAAAACGACCTGGAAAAGAATCAAATGGGGGAAAATATTCAGTGATGTTGACTTTAAAATATATAATATTTATTAAAGCGCTTAGCGCTTGTTGACTTAACACAATAAAATGGTAACAATTCAGAAGTTCTCTGAATGATAATAAAATATTTTTTTAAAGTGTCAGGAAGATTTTGTCTTGCATGAGCTTTAAGTTTTCTATATCTCACATCTGCTAGGTATACAAACTTTTGTGTGGAGGAACGAATTTGATCTAATCGACCAATATGAATTTGCATTTTCTTTATTTATAGATAGTGCTACTGGTAGTTTTTCAATTCAATTGATATAATTTATTATGCTTGCCTTAGTTTTTTTGATTACTTGAGATAGTATTGTGTAAACACACATCAAAAATGGACAGCAATAAAGAAAAATACGTAAAATTTTACAGGTTTTCTTCGATAAAGGCGAAATCGCAAGCTTGATAGTTGAAAATGTGAATAGTTGGGAAAGGCATAATACTCTAATAGTTAATCATAGCCAATTTTGGTTTTTTCGTTTTAATTACCTTAATTTTGTTGTCAAACATTCATCACGATCTGCTAATGCTAACCGCTGAAAGTATAGGCTTTTCTAAGGGTTAAGTGGTTGATAATCCCATCTACGGCGAGATTACACTGTTTAAATTTCCACATGAAGTATTTTATAGCTTTTATGTCGATAAATAAATAGTTCTTCAGAAAAATTTTAAGGCAACTACTCTGGCATAAAAATAATCAAAAAATTTAAAAAATTGAATGGAAATCGCTTATTTAATTTCTTTATGTTATGTACGAGCACGTATTAAAAATTTATACATAGACAAACTACAATCAGTACCAAATGGCACCAATCAAGTTGTTAAATTTCCGAAATATCCTTCAGTGCGTGTAATGATTGACGTTTAATGTCTTCACTTGACTCAAAACGGTTTCCCCGGAGCGGTCGTTTGAGTTTAGTGCATTCCCGGAAGTCGCTGGGAGCTAAATCGGGAAAATACAGTTTCACCACGATATTGGTTGAAAATTTGCCGAAGAACTCACGAAGAGGCTCATAATTGCGGCCTATTTATACGAATAGCTTCGCAAAAACTACGCATAACGCTAATATAGTATTTCTTGTTGACAGTTTGGCCGGCCCGAGGTTGTTGTTTCCTTTACTTGAAGGCGTTTGTTACGTGGCGGGTCCAAAACTCAGCGCACAACCCTGGGGAAGGATGGTTCGACTTCTCACTTTTGCTCGTCTTCAAACGGATGTTTTTAAGTTACCCAGATGATTCTTGGTCTAAGACCGGAAGTCGTGAGCTGCTTGAGTCATATGTAAAATTGTTTCTGCCCACTCATAGAACTTTTTTCACTTGCGTCATCTTCTACACGTGACTCCATCCTCCATCCATTGGAATCAGCATTAACACCAACAATGTCAAAAATGTCAGCCCAGAGTCCAACGCAGAATAACTCCTGCGAATAAGTGCTACTTGGATGAGTAGGCAATTGAGAAATAAAGTCCTCTCTCGAAAAACAAAGACCAATCTTCACAAGTCACTCGTTAATAATTGCTATATGGTCCAGAGGCATGGACGATGACAACATTTGATGAGTCGACGTTACG
This sequence comes from Bactrocera correcta, assembly GCA_027475135.1. Lineage (NCBI taxonomy): Eukaryota > Metazoa > Arthropoda > Insecta > Diptera > Tephritidae > Bactrocera > Bactrocera correcta. The sequence goes on from CM050323.1 coordinate 145,271,503, forward strand.
TGTTTTTGAATATATTATATTGAATTGGTGTACAAAACGTCAACCGGAAGATAGGAGTTAAAGATATTGAACACATATACTGTAATAGGCCGTCCGAAGATTTGAAAATAATTTAATAGGTATATGGGAGATAGGTGCAGTATTGCCTCGATTTTATCTATTTTTGGCATTATTACACATTATTAACAGAACAGATACTACTATATAAGTAGTAAAGTCAACCGTATGTATAAACATCCTAATATTAGATTTATCGCATATATAGGACAAATTTTCACCAGATTTAATCCAATTTAGATAGAGATGCTTTGTTATGAAAGAAATACGCCCACTTAATTTAATTCAGATAATTAACATATTGGCCGATACATCGGAGATAAAGTCAGCCGGTGGTTTGAAAATTTTTCTATTAGGCGTATGGAGGATAAGGGAAATATTTATCTTATTCAAAACAGACATACTATTATATGGAATGGATTCTCTCAAAATTTCAATAATATAGTCTGTCAATTAAGAGCGTGGTCGGGATAATTTATAAAAAAAAATTATTTTATGAAACTTTCATATTTGTATACAGATTATACATATTACAAACAATGATTCAATTTGGTCAATAATGTCTCCAGTCACCACCGGCGTCGATAATTGCCTGACATCTCAAATACATTCTTTCTACTAATTTGACGGCGTATGCTAGTGGCAAGATCCGACGAATTTCGTAAGACAACGGCTTCAGAGTGTGTGTGCGTCTTCCACGAAGCTTCTGTTTAATATATGCCCACACATTTTCAATACGGTTTGTATCGGGCGACTGCCACCAATAAAACGATGCCAGATTGAGATTTCCACTGAGTATAGAGCTTGCTGCGGTGTTTAGGATCGTTGTTTATTGTTTCTGATCAACCATCGTTTGGCAGATAGTAGTATATTTTCATTTTCTCAGCAGTTAGGTTGTCAGTAAAGAGGTACAAAGTGCCGAATCCCTGCTTTGAGAAGCAACCCCAAAGATGAACCTTTATTCCATGTTTTACGGTCCACTGACAAAACGTGTCCATATAGAACATTCATCACTAAAAATGACATATTCAAAATCTCTATCAATATTCTCATGCGCCTAAGCGAGTCGCTTTGTCACAAGTTTTTCAATCAACCGAGGCTTCTTCATTGTATTGCGCCATTTCAAATCATGAGTATGAAGAAGGGTTCGGATAGTTTCGTAGGATATATCTAAACCTTTTGCCATTAATTTTGCTTTTTCTTACCGCAGTGTTAAAGCGGGATTCCGCGAAAACAGATTCACTATTCTCTTTTCATCTTTTGTGTTCACTTTTCCTATCGAACCACGTTCTGGTAAATCATCGACATTTTTAGCCACTATATATCGCTGTATCCACTTCTGTGCAAATATATTTAGCAGCCGCTGATTGCGACATTTTAGTTCCTTTCGGGTGGATGCAAAGGAACACAGCCTCGAAGCGCGACGCGTACTTAGTACTCATGGCGTTTAAAGTCATTATCTTTCAAAAGATCAACGACAACTGAACTATTACTGACAATACATAAAGAACAGAGCTTCCCTCTATCGGCTCGCGAAGGAATTAGAGCGAAATCTTTCATTAACTGTCGGTAAAGTCGACCACGCTCTTACTTGACAAATGTATAGTATATTTCACACATTGACCCAGATTTTTGGCAAAAAATCAGCAAAAGGCAGTGAGATAACATTTCCTGTACTTAAGGGCTAGAATAGTTATAATTTAGTTTGGAAAATTTTAATTATAAAATGAAACACCTTAAACTGAGAAGGTAAAAAAAATATTAAAAAATTTGTCATTGCTTTTAACATATTTTATCCACCTTTCCGACAATACAAATACCAACAGAAATCTTCGTTTTTTTTAACCCCAGTTTTCAAATTTCGCGTATGCCGAAAAGGACCCAGACTAGTGAATGCGGCCGGTATTGCATCTGCTACCAGCCAAGTATTTTGGATATTTAGAATATATCCGATTTTACATTATCTGGAAAATAAACTACTTTGCCGTGTCGCAAGGTTAAAATTGATCATTTGTTATCTGTAGCGAATAGTATTACAAATTTCATCAGGTTTTAGAAGCTCATGATATAGCACACTCTTCTATTCCCGTCAAAACCTTCTTACCGAACCGCTCTGTTTTCACAGTCGGCGTTGTTGGTTGACCCAGATTAACTCATGATTCTATCCATTTTGGATTCCTAAAATAGAACTATTTTTCATCGGTAGTGACAATTTGATGAAAAAACAATTCGTGTCTTTGAAGAAAAATTTCTCACGTTTTTTTCGGTTTTCCATTTGTTTTTCATTAAATTTTTGTCAAATTTACATTCAAAAGAATCGAAATTTTTTATTGTGCAACAGTTTTCATGGATACTGCTTTCTGATCTGTATCTTTAAAATTTTTGGGTGCTCTTCCATATTTTTAATTTCTCACAAAAAAATCATATCTTTGAACCATTGAAACCATAATCATCGAGTTCACATATTCAGTAACAAGAAGTTTGAACAGCTTCGTTTTGATTTGTACAATTTCTACTCAAATGGTCGCCTCAAAGGAACTAGTGGTGATTTATATATTAAAATGTAAAAAAGTCAGATTCCGCTTATTTTTACACATTAATTACAAAATATAAGAAGAATGTCACGTACAAATTTGGTTGAAATTATTTGGGCGGGTCTCCCTGAAGCCCTCTCAAAAATCTCGGGTGCAAAATTTAATTTCTCTTTAGTCTAGTAATTTTTAATAGTACCGTTAGGTGGGGAGTGAGGGAGGTTTTATCCGATTTCATCAATTTTCACACTAATAATATATAATTTTCAATTTTACATAAGAAATAGCAAAGTTTCTTTACTTGAGCGGACAAGCCATCGTCATTTCAACAATCGATAAACCCAATCCTTCTGTTTTAATAACTACCCTTTTATCCTCCTACCCGTTTGGATGTCAATATTGCGGTGGAAGTAGACAGAAAGAAAAGTTAATAAAAACCCTAAGAAATGTACTACTAAAATGTCTTTCTTAACTCAAAAGTACATGCGTTGTTTTGTAGTCTGAAATGGCATAAAAGTCCTTACCTACAGCGTTAGGAACCATTCAAACCATTGCAATGCATACAACTAATTGGTTGGCTAAGAATCCCACATCCTCGGCCGTGGTTAGACACTTTCCAAGCAAGATAGCAGCAGATAAGCTTACTTAATTCTGCACTACGTTTGGCTTTGACAAATTTATATGTCTGTGCAAAAATTTATCTCTTTATTTATCTTACTCTCATTACGCTCATCTCGTGTAGCCACAGCCTGTCTGTGGTGACATTAACAATTTCACAAAGTTTTCACAGCAATGAAGTATACTTACCAGCTGCAACGTAGTCATAGACAGACATATGTATGTACGTCAGCATGGTGACTGAAAAGTGCACAAACGCAGAAGTCAAGAGAAGCCCTTTCGGAATATGCAGTTTGCGAAGATGAAAAGCTTAAACTTAAATATTGCTCGCTGCAATGGCAACAAATATAAGCGTCACATTAAACACTATAAACGTGCTATATCTACACTCGTACATGGATTGTTATGTGCACATATTATATGTGGCTGCATTAACCCTTAGAAAAGCCAGTGGAAATAACACGTGAAAGTTTTTCATTACTAACATAAACCTTCGCATTACGTCCTATACGAGCACATACCTAGATCTGAGGCGGTCTGAGAAATTTTGTACATTGTCGCTAGAGAAATTTACTATCATGTAGACTCTCAGACTTGTAATTTCATTTTGATCACTTGGAAAAGTTGGTGTATCTGCGAATTTTAGAAAAATTGAACTGTATCTGTCCTGCTTGGATCATATATTGAATGATATATTGGGAATAAGAAAGCTGTCGGCGCCATGGCTTCTTTTTTTTATTGTTTTCATAAATTCTTCTATACAACACCTCTAAAATATTATCCTAAAATTTCAAGTTGATTCGTGTATTAGTTTCGTAGATACAGTCTTGAGAACTTGTGCGCTCGAGACTAGCAAGGCTAAGTGCGCCGTCTTTAAACGCGGTTTTCTCGAAACTGTGTTTTTGAAGTCGGTTGGCAAGATTTCTCGAGAACTGCTCAACTGATCTTTATGAAATTTTGCACAGGTATTTGAGAAAAAATCCGTAAAGACATTGCTGAAGGATTTTTTTCGATTAAAACTTTTAAAAAAACCGAAATTGTAATGTCTACCAAAACTACAATTTTCGGTTTTTTTTTCCTTTGTCCAAATTCTAAATTAAGGTTCTAACTAAAACACGTATTTTTTCCATTTAGATTATCCTGTAAGCAGTTTTCTTGCCAAGTTTAAAATACTTTTTTTCCAAAGGTTTTAGAAATTCTTTGTTAAACAATAAGAAGTTATAATAATATTATTTAGTTTTTTAAGAGAAAAAAATGGTTAAAAGGGCTTTTTGTAACACTCAAAAGAAAATGTCAGAGACGCTATAAAGTTTTTGAGACATTGATCAGTTCTACTTTTACCAAAAAGCGTCTCGTTTGTCAGAATGGCCAATATCGGACCACTATAGTATGTAGCTGCCATACAAATTCGCCCGGATATCAAGGGTTTGTGTGGATAACTGTTTTTATTTTAAGAAATATTTTCACGAAATTATGGATAATATAATGTTAAAGGCAATGATGCAAACTCTTCAGAATTTTTTTAGATCTGATTGTTATTGTAGTGGCCAAAGTTCTTAGAAGGAATATTTTGAGTTTGTGAAGGATATTAATACTTTTGTCTGTCCGTCTTTCTGTATATATACGAAGTAGTCCCTCAGTTTTTAAAATATCGTTTTGAAATTTTACAAACGTCAATTTCTCGTCAAGCAGCTACTTATTTGTCGGAGCTGCCGATACCGGACCACTATAACATATAGCTGCCATACAAAACTGAACGATCGGAATCAAGTTCTTGTAAAGAAAACTTTTGCATTTGACAATGTATCTTCACAAAAGTTGGCACAAGTTATTTTCTAGAACAACAATGTAATTTCCGAAGAATTTGTTTAGATCGGCTGACTATAGCATATAGCTGCCATACAAACCGAACGATCAGAATTAAGGGGTATAGAAAACTTTCGCATTTGACGTTGTATTTTCACGATTTGACATGGATTACTCCGAAAAAATTGTTCATATTGTATTACATAACATATAGCTTCCATATAAACTGGACACATAGTTACTAAAAGAAATGCACCTGTGAAGGGTGTATTCACTTTGGTGCAGCCGAAGTTAACGTTTTTTCTTGTTATGTTTTAACTTAATATTTGTTATGGTTTCGTTTGGTTTTATTCTCTTTTTGACTTAATCGAGAACTTGCTTGTTTCATTACTGCGGTGCATATAGCCATTTCTCCGATGTTACTTCCCTTCAATTTATATTCACTGGCTTAAAAATAGCATTTCTTAATCTATAGGAATATAACATAAATACTTTTTCTTAACACGGGTTAAATATAGTACTGAGCAGCACTTAGATGGCATAAAGCAAAGTGCTACTGCCATTAGGGTTAAATATACTTTAATTTTCTTGACAACTTATTCATTCATTTTGTATTTTCGGATATGTAGAAGATTTTTTCTTTGCGACGCGTGGCAAACCACTCCACTTACATATTTTACTTTTGCCATTAAGCGAGCCTTCGAAGTGGCTATGTATTGTGACATTTTCGCTTATAATTTACTATGTGTTTTTCGTTAGTGGCATTTCAGTGCTGCCTCTTTGACTTATTGCTTTAGTTGGCTTATGGTTTTGGTATTTTTCAATATGTCACTGCATTGGAGTTAATTTTCAATTACTCCGCCTGTCATCCTGCCAAAAGTTGTTCATTCTTTCCAAACCTTTGACTTGTGTAACACATACATAAAAGGCACCCGTAAAAAGTAAAGTTATTCATATTAAACGACTCTTTTATTTTATGCACAAAGTATGCATTGAAATCAATCACACGATTTACTGCTTTATGGTATTGGCTAAAATCGGCCGTTTATAAAGTACATGCTCGTTTTATGACAAATAAATAAATATGGCTCCTTAATTTCCTTTTAGAGTACAACGTCTTCTAGCTTAATGACCATCAACCAATTCTTCCTGAGACTGAGTCGCTAATAAATTCGATTTCAATTTTTCTATATTTCCCATCATGAATTAAACTACTTAGGCTTCATGTAATTGCGGCACGAACTGTGTCGTGGAAAGTCTATCGAAATTTTCAGTTTTGCTAATTTCATTGAAGCCATATTATATATACATAAGGATACCCAACATAATTCATACACTGACCGACAAAGTCGACGTAAGATTTATTAGAAAAACGAAAATCCTTGTATAGAGTATATGGGAGTTGGGATAGTATCGATAGTTCTACCTATTTTTACCAATAAAAAAATGTTCCCTGGGTTTCTCAAGGTACCTCACATCCAACCACGAATCATATGGAATAAAGTCAGCCGGATTTTGAAAAATAATGCTGTCAGTTATATAGGGGTTAGGTCAAATTTTCGCCCAATTGTATTTATTTAAGGCACAACTATACACTGTTATGAGCAAAACACGCTTTCACATTTTTATTCATAAAGCTTACATATTGGCTGATATGTACGGTATAAATCACCCAATGGGGTGTAAGGGAATTATTGGTCCGCTTCAAAACATTTTTGACACACAGATTTATTCGGGTTATCCAAGGACTGTCTAAAAATTTGAATAATACATCTCACACATTGACGATATTTTCAGTAAAAAGTCAACTACCTAACATGTGCTTTGTGGTCCTAGGGGCTTGAACATTTTTCGTTCCATTTATACAATTTTAGGTCAAGAAGGCATACAAAGTCCTCATACGTGCTAAATTTTATCCCGTTATATTACAAGTAATTACTTCGTGGTTTGCATAATGGAATTTTAAATTTTCTTATATGAGAAATAGGCATGGCTGTCATCCGATTCCGCCCATTTTAACACTGCAATTTAAGAATTTCAGGTGAATATCACATCGCAAATTTGGTTGAAATCGGTAGGGCGGATTTAGAGGTATGTGATTTCACCTAACAGTTGAAGACGCTACGCGCATTGTCTAATTTCGCCTCTTTTCTCTTTACTCACTTGTTTATTTAAAAATACTAATAATCTCCAATTTTTTTTTTTTTTGAATATTCTGTGAATGTACTGGCTAAGAAGTGATTGACTGCAAAGTTTGAAAAATCCATAACCCAAAGCATTCACTTTTAAACCACTTCCAAAGAAAAATATGTAAACGAATAACTATATTCCATTCCCGCTAAATACTAACTTAAATTTTCTGTCTGGCTTAATTTTCGAACTCTGTTTTAAATTTAAAACAGTTTTTATTCGATTCGTTAACGCTGTCGTTTAACTGAGATATCTCCAAGGTATAATTTGCTACAATTATACTAAATACGTCTAAAGCCAACAATCCACAAGAGTACAAAGCAATAAATAGTAACCGCAAATACTTATGAGATCACGCTTTGGATTTGAGACCCTGTAGAAATTGTATGAAAAGAAATATGATTCGCTGCAAAGACACTAATATTAAATTTATGTTAAAGCCGATGCAAGAGGAAAATAGCATAAACTTTGTTATAGACATAATTCAATGAAAAACTTAAGTATATAATTAATTTCTCAAAGCTTTATTTTTGTAATTTAGTAGCTTTTTTCTTTGACGACGTAAAGAATTGATGCTGCTTGAAGTCAAGATGTTAAAAATTTTTATTTGGTAAAGTTAATTGAATACCTTAGATTTGAAGTAAACAATTTTTTTTTTACCTTTTTCCTGGTGGGTATTATCACACATTATATTGGTTTAACTGTGGGTACGTAAATATGCGAGCTTTTGTGAGCATGAGGGGTGGTCCTTTGGCTCGAACGTCGCGGAACCCATTTAAATTATACCTGCACACACATTAAGCGCCCAGACGCTTACTCATTGCGGGTGCCATAATTTGGTGGTCTCCGATGTTCCTCACATTTACACAAACGCTGTTATATATGTGTATGTGTATGCCTCGCATAGCAATGGAATTGTTAGTGACATCACGTAAATATTTTACACACCAAAAATGGCTGCGTGTTCCTCAGCTGCGGTTAAAGTTTTCGGCATGTCTCTGTTGTAAGCACTGGCTGCTCGTTTAACTGTTCACTTACCGTAAAGTCTATGTACATATGTTTGCATCAGACCAGTTTAACGTTATATGCTGAAGCGCATAGTACCGTTGCAGACATGGTTGCCACAAAATTTTAATGCTTATAAGATAACAAAATACAGGTAATACATAATAGTAAGGTGTAAAATATAATTTTTGGTTTGACCAGCTTTATGAAAAAGAGATAAAATATCATTAGCAACACAGCTTTGTAGTTGTAAATATTTCATTAATATTTGCGTACTTTTATAAATATTAAATGAAATTGAGACAATAATCACATATTTCATATATAATTTCAAACTTAAAGTAAAAGTTTTCCAGCAATCTTCATCGAACAGGGCAACCAACTATTAGCCATAGTTAAAAAAAAAATAATATTTTTTCAAAATTTTCGAAGTTACACTTTTACGCAGTTTAGCATGCTAAGCCGTTAACTGCTTCTTTTTAGCTGTCTACCTATCTTATTTTGAATATATTAGTCTTTGACATCCCTTTCTTAGATTAAATCTTGGGGAAGATAGCAGCGTCATAAATTATGGGATCTGATTTCGACAGTTAAAGTAGCGGATTTGCAATGCCAAGATATAGCTTGCTTCAACATACTTCGACGTATGTATCTACGAAGTGTCGTTAGTCTTTAAGAAATCTGTCGACGTGGCCAACTTCAATTCTAACAAATTTGGTTCGATTGATTGAATGTATGACATCCAAATCTTTCCACCTTAATTCTGCAAATGCCGAAAATTTCAGAAAAAAGGGCTCATTCTAACTTTCAAACAACTTTGACAATTTATTGGACAATGCCCTAAAATATGGTTCAATGAACTCCTTGCGTTTTATTCTAGGTCAGAAATATTGAAGATAGTGATTTACGATAGCAATTATTTAAATTTCACCAACTTTACACGCTTTCAAACGATTCAGGCCTATATAAAATTTTAATGAAAGGCTAGTTAGTTGCAAACACAGCACACTTCTATACTCAAAAATAGTTTATGAGTAAAGGGAAACATAATAATTAAATATTTATCTGGAGATTTTTGCAAAATACCTATGGTTTTCAATAAAGCAATACTTGTTTCGAAGTTACTCTATTTGACATTTGCGATGCCAACTGGTATATGAATCCAAACTATAGAAATACATATTGGTCACCGTTTTAAGCTTTTGTTGGCTTTTTTTGTTGTTGAGTTCAATATTAAATTCAACAGTATGGATCTAAAATTACACTTTGTTAAATAAATAATAACTCTCATTTATTGCTAGAGAATACTTCTTCCATTTTTACGTATCGCATCTCGAAATAGGTGTTACGTTTATCTGAAAAGTAGAAGACCGTATATACTTTATGACTGATTGATTTTTATAAGAAAGTTCATTTAATATAATTAAAAAAATGCTACAGCAAAATTTTACAAGAAATGTGAAAAAAGGCAAAAATAAATACCGTTGCAAGTAATATCTATACATAGTATAGTGACATGCTTGGAAAATACGTCTTCCATATACATATGTATAAAAAAATAGTTAGCTGACACCAACACTAAAATAATAAAAAAATTGTACTTTATTCTATCAATGTTATGTAAATGCAATTACACAGCTGCTGTGTCATCAGCCAACACATTGTAATGTAAAAACTTATTCATGCTTAGAATTTGTTTATAAAACAGTTTTCCATTTCGCTACTCAGACATCATTGTGCAATGAAGCTGCAGAAATTCACTACATGCCATGCATGGGTGGCAATGCAAGAGCCCACTCCAAGCGTTAGTGCTCAGCCAGCACCTTCGTTCTATACCTTTCGTTGTATGTGTCTTTGCAATTTACCTGCGCAGCATTAAAATTCCCATAACGTAAATGCATGGGAAATTGAATATAATTGCATTACCGATATTTTTTATGGCGTTTTAACGTTGAACGTTATCCAGGCTGTCGACAACTACTTTGGCACTACTTTCTTGCGGAACATTACTATCAGTGATGCCTTAGTTCTTACTATGTGTGCAAACTGTGCTTTTTGTATTTTATTACATATATCTATTTATTGTTTTTTCTTTCTCCTTTCTACTGTTTATGATTGGTTTATTTTCCAGTGTGTCCTCTCCTCACCTCATGAATGTTTGCGCTACATGTGAAATTGAGTTTGCTGGCTGTACGCTCTTGGAAAATGTTGCTTATTGTTTTTGTTGTGCATTCTATTTCTATACTCAACATGTTGAAATAAAGGATATACCTGTAATCATATCAGTAAATATATTATACTTCCACGTACATTGTCAGCATTTACATGCCTCTGAACTGTTATATATAACTTAAAAAGGGGGTTCAATATTGCTACCGTCCTATGTGTGGTCGTTCGCATTGTTAATAATTCTATAGAAACGTAGTTGAGTTTTATAATAAGTGTGTTTGACAAGGAAGAAATGTAACATGTTTTCTATGTGTTTTTTAAACAAATATACTCTCGAAAGATGGATGCACTTTATATTAAAATGTGGGATGGCATCCCTGGCAGAAAGGGAAAAACAGGAAAAGGGACAACATAGAAACGATATAGCGGGGGTTGCTCCGACTGCGATGAGAAAAAAGAGTTAGAGTCAGATACGAGTCGCCAAACTAAACGGACGTGCGCGGAAGTTAGAAGTCACCGGTCACAAAACCCAAACAAACGGACGTGCGCGGCAAAGAAATAACGTTGTATTATTGAAGAGTGTTAATAAGAAGTGTTTCAATTAAGAAGTTAAGAAGTAATATTTGATAATTAAAGAAAAGTACTAATAAGAAGTGTTCAAACTAAGAGTAAAAAACCCGCTAACGATTAATAAGAAGTGTTTTAATTAAATTAATGAATTTTCAAACTAAAAGAGCGTATTTATTTCGGACATAGTGAACTAAAGAGGGTAGCGAACCCCACAAATTGGTGTCAGAAGTGGATGTGCGGGTTTTTCCTTTTGAAGGAAAACTGTAATTGCGTTAAAAATTGTGTTAAAAAGTACGTCAAAGACTAACGGTTGTGCAAGCACGTGGTGAAAAGTACAGTCCTTAGAAGTTCCGAAATTTCTGGAAAACTGTACAGACGCGCAGTGGACCTTTAGAACCGTTTTTAAGTACCGCTATAAAGTAAGAAAAACGCAAAGCAGTGGTGACTACAAATTCGTTTTATAAAATCTGAGTGCGACTCAGACAAACGAAAAGCAAGTGGTGACAAAAAATTTCGTTTTATAAAATCTGAGTGCGACTCAGACAAACGAAAAGCAAGTGGTGACAGAAAATTCGTTTTTATAAAATCTGAGTGCGACTCGAAGAGCGCAAAGCAGAGTGACAGAAAATTCGTTTCATAAAAGCTGCGCGCGACTCGAACAGTGCGAAGCAGCAAAACAGAGAACTTCAGTTTGAATAATCTGAGTGCGACTCAGAAGTGTTAAGCAGTGGTGGCTGCAAAATCTGCTTGCGAGCAGTGGTGACAGAGAGTTTCATTTTGAGTAATCTGAGTGCGACTCAGAAGTGTTAAGCAGTGGTGGCTGCAAAGTCTGCTTGCGATCCGAACAGCGCAATGCGTGGTGACAGAGAACTTCAGTTTGAATAATCTGAGTGCGACTCAGAAGTGTTAAGCAGTGGTGGCTGCAAAATCTGCTTGCGAGCAGTGGTGACAGAGAGTTTCATTTTGAGTAATCTGAGTGCGACTCAGAAGTGTTAAGCAGTGGTGGCTGCAAAGTCTGCTTGCGATCCAAACAGCGCAATGCAGTGGTGACAGAGAACTTCAGTTTGAATAATCTGAGTGCGACTCAGAAGTGTTAAGCAGTGGTGACCGCAAAATCTGCTTGCGAGCAGTGGTGACAGAGAGTTTCATTTTGAGTAATCTAAGTGCGACTCAGAAGCGTTAAGCAGTGGTGGCTGCAAAGTCTGCTTGCGATCCGAACAGCGCAATGCAGTGGTGACAGAGAGCTTCAGTTTGAGTAATCTGAGTGCGACTCAGAAGTGTTAAGCAGTGGTGGCTGCAAAGTCTGCTTGCGATCCGAACAGCGCAAAGCAGTGGTAACAGAACTTCAGTTTGAGAAATCTGAGTGCGACTCAGAAGTGTTAAGCAGTGGGGGCTGCAAAGTCTGCTTGCGATCCGAACAGCGCAAAGCAGTGGTGACAGAGAACTTCAGTTTGAGTAATCTGAGTGCGACTCAGAAGTGTTAAGCAGTGGTGGCTGCAAAATCTGCGCGAAGCAGAGTATACAACAGGGGTGGCTGCATATGTGAAGGCAACAAGTGCGTACAGTGGCGGCCAAATAAATCCAGACAACGTGGTAACTACGAGGGACATCGTTGGACTTAGACAAAGCAGAGGTGGCGTTAAGCGTTGGAGTTCGTTGTACAGATAAGTTACTAAGAGTAGTTAGTTCTAACTTTATGAAATACTGTAAAATAATTTCATTAAATAATTAAATTTAAAGTTTTTTGTAAAGTAGTCACATAAGTATATATTTTGTATTTATACATTTATAAAATATTTTGAATTTGTAATTGCTGCGCGCGTAACGGACTAACATGGACCGTGAACAAATTTTTAGTTGGACAATGAACGAACTAAGGGAGAAGCTTGTAGAGCTGGGGCTTCCTACAAGAGGGCGAAAGGGCCACTTTACAGGACAGATTGTGCGAACTTTTTGGATTGGGAGTAGATGACGTTTCAGATTTTGAGGATGCATCCTCTGTAGTGGACAGTGGAGCAAGACAGACACTAGTGAATCATACTTCTTTCACGTTACGTGACATTGAGGAATCGTTGAGTCATTTCAGTGGAGTAGGTCAGCCGACAAAAAGTTTGGGGTTTACCGAATTTGAGGAAAATGCACTCGCGGTTAAATGGTCAGATATTCAAAAGTTTTTATATGCCAAACAACTTTTAAAAGGAGCGGCAAAAGTTTTTGTAAGAAGTCAGAGGGGTATCAGCAGTTGGTCTTCCTTAAAGGATCTACTGTTTAAAGAATTCGGAGAAAGGGTTTCATCAGCGGAGGTGCATAGACAGTTACGTAACCGGCGCAAACGAAGTAATGAGGGTTACCGCGAATATTTGTATAAGTTAATGGAACTAGGTTCCCCAATTGACCTCGATAAACCCCAGTCTAATAGAATATTTTATTGAAGGTATACCGGACACCAGGGTAGGGAAAAGTAATTTGTATCAAGCTAGAAACATTGATCAGCTGAAGGATGAAATAATAGTTTACGAAAAGATTCGGTCAAGTCGACAACAGGCAGACCCCAATCGACGCGGTGAAGAGGAAAAAAAACGAACCCATCGAGGAGAGGAAGACAACAAAAAAGAGACGCTGTTTTAGGTGTGGCACGGTAGGGCATTTAGCGAGTAACTGTCCTCAGAAAACGATCAAGTGTTTTAAGTGCGGTCAGAGTGGACACATCGCAACGAAGTGTGGAAAGTCGTTAGGTGCGAAAGTCGAAAGAGCAAATACGTTATCCAATGAAAGGTTAAAAATGTCTAACAAATGCGTAATTTTCAAGGAAGTGGTACTGAACAACATAAATTTGTCTGCATTACTCGATACTGGGTGTGTCTCTGTTTACTCCGTTATGATGTTTTAATAAGCTTAGGAGGTGTCGAGCTGGATAGTGACAAAAGGCGATTGATGGGAATAGGCAAAAGTGAACTTACAACAATAGGCTCATTTTCATGCCAGCTTCATGTCGAGGGGATAGACATACCGGTAGTTTTTCATGTAGTAGGTGAACGAGATATTTGCTATTCGGCAATCATAGGCAATAATATCTTAAAGTTTGTCGATCTGGAAGTGTCAGAAAAGGGAGTAAATTTTTTAAAAGAAAAAAGGGGATAAATCCGAAGCTAGGAGCGATAAGATAGACAAAAAGAAAGAGAGAACTGAGGAAGGAGTTTTAAATACGCGAATGGATGCACGAACTCAGCGAGTTTGGGGTTGGTAGCTGCAGAGCAAAGCAGCACGGAAGAGTTAGATTTACATCATTTAAGAAAGGATCATGCGGACGAATTAGCGAGGTTGCTTGGAGAATACTGTCCAAGGCCACATTATAAATCCCCAAATTGAAATGAAGATTACGTTAACGGATGACATACCAATTTATCAGGGCCCACGTAGGATGCCTTACGTGGATAAGTGTATCGGGGAAACAGCAAATAGGAAAGTGGTTAGATGAGGGGATTATACAACCTAGTTCCTCCAATTATGCGTCACCCGTATTTTTAGTTCAAAAAAAGGATGGAAGCAAGAGGCTTTTTTGCGATTATCGACGCCTTAACTTGAAGATAATGAGGGATAACTTTCCAATGCCTATCATTGATGACGTACTCGAGCGATTGCAAAGTGCTAGGGTGTTCACTACATTAGATTTGGAAAACGGCTTCTTCCATGTACCAGTTGGAGGAATTCGAGAAAGTATACATCTTTTGTTACTCATAGTGGTCAGTACGAGTTTTGTTTTGTTCCATTTGGGATATCAAACTCTCCAGCGGTTTTCTCGAGATTTATTTTTGCAATTTTCAGAGAGTACATACAAGATGGTACATGCGTGGCTTACATGGACGACCTGATCATTCCCTCTAAGGATGAAAAGGAAGGAATCCATAAGTTACGACGTGTTCTAGGGCGAGCAGCAGAATTTAATTTACATATAAAATGGAAAAAGTGTCAGTTTCTGATGGAGACCGTGGAATTTTTGGGATACGTAATAGAGAAGGGTACGATTAGGCCATCAGAGGCTAAAGTTCGGGCAGTAAAAAACTTTCCTCTGCCACATGATCGTAAATCTGTGCAGCGTTATTTAGGGTTAACGTCATATTTTAGGCGCTTCATTGAGGGATATGCAAGATTAGCTAAACCTCTATCAGATACACTACGGCAAGGTACGAAGTTTACCATAAAAGACGAACAAGTCGCAGCTTTTCAGCAGTTAAAAGCCGCTCTTATAAGTGCACCGGTTCTTCGGCTTTATAACCCGAAGGCGACAACAGAGGTACATACCGATGCCTCCATGCATGGGTATGGCGGGGTTTTGCTCCAAAAAGACGTAGACGATCAGTCGTATCACCCTATACAATATATGAGCAGGAAAACCAAAACCCGGGTGAAGAGAAATACCACGCCTATGAGTTGGAAGTATTGGCGATAGTGGAAGCCTTGAAAAAGTGGCGGGTGTATCTCTTGGGTATTAAGTTCAAGATTGTTACAGACTGCAATGCGTTCACTATGACCATGCAGAAAAAAGATATTCCTTTACGTGTCGCGCGGTGGGCACTTTTATTACAGGATTACAATTACGAAATAGAACATAGATCAGGCAGCAAAATGCGTCATGTAGATGCGCTGAGCAGGGTGTCTTGTCTGTTGCTTGAAGATACGTTGCACCATCGACTTCAGCAAGCACAGCAAGTGGACGACTGGGTCCGAGCAGTTATTAAGGTATTAGAAAATGAGGAGTATGAAGATTTTTACGTGAAGCAGGGTGTGCTCTATAAAGATCCCCTCAAGGAACTTATAGTAGTACCAACTTTGATGGAAAACGAAGTTATTAGAATTGCTCATAAACAAGGGCATTTCTCAGTCAAGAGAACAATAGATACAGTTGAAAAAACATTTTATATCCCAAGTCTGGCGGCAAAAACCGAAAAGGTTGTGAAGAGTTGCATCGAATGCATAATATCCGAAAGTAAGACCGGTAGGAAGGAAGGCTTTTTGTCACCAATTCATAAGGAAGATAGACCTCTTGGGACCTACCACATAGATCACGTCGGCCCTATGGAAACCACAAGTAAGTCCTATAATTATATTCTCGTAGTAGTCGATGCATTTTCAAAGTTCGTGTGGCTGTACCCCACGCGAAATACAGGTACCGATAGCGTAGTGGGAAACCTTAAAAAACAATCAGCCCTGTTCGGTAACCCCAAACGTATTATATCAGATAGGGGAACGGCGTTACGTCAAATATGTTTTAAAGGGTTACTGTGTAAGCGAGGGAATACAACATTTACTAATCGCCACCGGTGTTCCGAGGGGAAATGGCCAGGTAGAACGCATGCATAAGATCGTAATTCCGATGCTAGCAAAGATGTGTATTTAAAATCCGAAGTCGTGGTATAAGCATTTAGATCGGGTTCAGCAAACCATTAACAATACACCGCCGAGAAGTACAAGATTTTCACCCTTTCACCTTCTCACAGGTGTTGAAATGCGCGTAAATGCTATACCAGCACTGGCCGAGATGCTAGACGAGATAACTATAGAAGATTTAGATAAAGAAAGAGAGTCACAACGAAAGGAAGCGCAGGGAAATATTGCAAAAATTCAGGAAGAAAATAAGAGACATTTTAACAAAAACAGGAAAGAAAGTGTACAGTATAAAATTAACGAGCTAGTTGCGATTAAGCGTACCCAATATGGTACTGCTTTAAAATTGAGACCCAAGTTTTTCGGTCCGTACAAGGTAAAACAGACTTTAGGACACGACAGATACGAAGTAGAAAAAATAGGTGATCACGAGGGCCCCGGGCACACGACGACTGTAGCTGAAAATATGAAAAGATGGCAACCGTCATTCGAGGGCGAATGTAGAGTCAGGAGGGCCGAATGTGGGATGGCATCCCTGGCAGAAAGGGAAAAACAGGAAAAGGGACAACATAGAAACGATATAGCGTGGGTTGCTCCGACTGCGATGAGCAAAAAGAGTTAGAGTCAGATACGAGTCGCCAAAATGAACGGACGTGCGCGGAAGTTAGAAGTCACCGGTCACTAAACCAAACAAACGGACGTGCGCGGCAAAGAAATAACGTTGTATTATTGAAGAGTGTTAATAAGAAGTGTTTCAATTAAGAAGTTAAGAAGTAATATTTGATAATTAAAGAAAAGTACTAATAAGAAGTGTTCAAACTAAGATGTAAAAAACCCCCTAACGATTAATAAGAAGTGTTTTAATTAAATTAATGAATTTTCAAACTAAAAGAGCGTATTTATTTCGGACATAGTGAACTAAAGAGGGTAGCGAACCCCCCAATAATTTCCGCTTAACAATAATTTGTAATAACCTATTTTAATCGAAATTAATGTAGAGCTGTAAAAATAAATCGGGATTTGGAGACGAATTGAGGCCTACTAATTACGAATTATGATTTCTTGCTACCAATTATTATAATTAACCATATATTTTTCCCGGGAAAAAAGAGTCAATCTATATATCGGATTTATGGACCCAAATTTGTTTAAAAATTGTGCAATAATTCTGACACCGCTAACTTGAACAGTTTTAACATAATCTTAAGTCAGCAGTTTGAATTGAAATCAGACTTTCCCATGCACAATTCGCTTGTAATTCTATCAACAATATTTTACATTACATAAGATTGCTCTATCATGCCACGACATATGTAACAAATTGGTAGTATGTTTGGGTAGTAAATAGGTACTTTCTATAAAATGCATAAGATATTTATTGGGTAGAAAACAAAACTTGTGATTTCTATATAAATTTTATCAAGTTTACAGAAAGAAATTCTTTGAGTCAAATATGGACGATAACAGCTTATATAAGTATACTTTTGAATTATATGGAGTATGACTGTAATAATGACAGATATCTTCAAAAAATGTTATTACAAAAATTAAATTGGTACGAGGTGCGGTTTAGTGCTAAAAATTAAAAAAATCTATATGCCAAATATCACGATTACCGTCCTAACACCGTTTACAAATCGTTCAAATTTATTAGGACAGTTCAGGTTCTACATGTATAACATAACATATAACATGTATAACAAATGTTTTCATTATTGTAAAGTCGACATCTTTAATTAAAAAATTTCAAAATTAAGCTTGAATATTGTGATTACAGCGACATTTGGTTTCAACAAGACCGCGCCACTTCCCGCACATTGAATCAATTAATGGGAAAATATTGAAAGAACACTTCGTTAAGCAGATACTTTCATCTTTCCATAAATGTCAAAGAATATTCTTTTAAATGATAAACATTCCCTATTAAATTTGAAGCTTTTGTGCTTTTTTTTTTTTAAGTGGGTAACCTTGAAACAGATCAGCCTTTATTATTTTTACGAAATTAAGTATTTAATTTTCTCTAATTATTCCTGTTGCATTTCATTGTATTTCCGCAAAATGTGTTCGTTCAACATTCCTACCAAAAAAAATTCAAAATTCAAAACCACAAATACATACATAGTTATATTAAAAAAGTAAAATCTAATATTTTAACAACTTTTTCCCAATAAACATAAATGTCAATTGCAGAATCACTTATCTCCAAAATTTTATGTTGATGTATTATTGTGATATACTTTACACTGGATACTACATTCTAAGCTCTAGCAATTTAACTATTTTTAAACAAGGGGAAACAAAAAAAAAGCAAAAGATATAAATATATAATTGAAAATTGAAATTGATTATTTATAATACAAATTATTTTTATATTATAGATTACTGAACTTATAAGTATATATATGTATATATAATCGTATTGTTTATTTTTTTTTATATAATAGAATGTGTGCTAAGCGATAAATGAAAAACGCTAAAATTTAAAAATGTTACAACAAAAAATGCTGTTTTTCTCAATATTCTCCCGCATAATGTTGCAACAAACTTTAATTATTTTTAACTATTCATAAACCTTTAAAAAAATCGAGGTACATAATACAATACTATATCAATTTAATCAGGATGGCAAAAAAACATTTGCCTTAGAACTAAAATAAGCTTGGTGCTGCAGATGGACGGAATTGGAAAAATGTATCTTAAAATCAATAGTGCTCTTCATATACCGTAACGTCGACTCCTTTTATAGGAACTGTATTTTTGCTCCTCCTGAACAAATTTGTCATTTTTCGAATCGTAACTATTTTCTTAACCAACATAGTTGTCCAAGTCTATACCTACTTATTAACGTACAATGGCCGCGTTTGAGTCCAATAATGTATTGAGTCATCCCCACTTAAAGTGCTGGGTGGGATATGGCATGTGTTTTATTAAAAGGCTCTTCTACGTATTTATGCAAGACCTTTCGCTGATGGAAGAAGATACTTCCGCACCAACCATATTTAAACTGACAAAAACGTATTTTTAAGTCGTTGGAACTGAGATTCTTTGGTGTTGTATTGTTCGTCTCCAAAATCATCCAATATTGCGGCAAAGCAGCATAGAAAAATGAATCGGAATCGGAACTTTACTGCATGAAACTGATTACCGTACATTTATGTTCGTATGTTTATTGTTTAAGACCCAATATGCTTTCGTTGTGCTCATTGTAATTTTCATAAAATGTAAGTAGCCGTTTGTCTGGCAGTGTGTTATTACTACCAGCAGGCAGGTTGACTTCAAATTGAAGTAATATCTTCTGAAATATTCACGATTGTCTGTAGGCATCACACAGACACAGCCAAGTAAACACTTCGCTCTATAATCTATTCAAACACATTTTAGCAGTAACACATGCAACTGTTCATTTTTTTGTTTTGTTTACAAAAATGATAGGAAATATAAAATAGAGTGATGTTTTGCTTTTATGGTATGAAATCATACACCTCCATGTGAACGCCTTGCGTTTATTAGCTGGGCGATTCATCAAAGCACGCTTGAGTATATAAAGCTGGAAAATAATGATTTCATGGTTTATGCGAATAATGAGGATTATGTGAATTATTTCGATTACGGCGATCGTGATATTTATTGTTATTTCACAAATTCCTTATTTAAAAGTACACATACATATAAATAAGCATGTTTGTCAAAGCAAAGAGAATTTCATATCAAAATCGCCTTAATGAAAATGATGGAGATAAGCCTAAAATATGCTCTTAATATTCTGAATATTTCAGCTCTATTTTGAAATATAACAACTGATTCTCATTAACAGGCTTAAATATATATCTTCTGGAAATTACTATATAATATAAAATTTTTTGTTCTTAAAACCGAATGAGTTACACCTTCTTTAGAGCTCTTTTGTTATGGAGATTTATAACATATAAACCAAGTTCTGAAACAATAATTATTGGCTGTACAAGTGAGTAATACTTAAATCCAACCATAAATTACAGAATTGGATGAGACGACGTAATAATAAAACGGTCAGAGACGGAACTCAACCACTTTATTAGTGAGATGACGTTTTGCATAAAATTCAACTCTTTTTATGTATGTATATAATCAAAATATGTTTTACTTGTAGTTTCTGAAAAAAATAAATATTATAATTGCATAACATAAACAAATTAATAAGACAGTACACAAACTGTAATATTACCATTACAATAGTTGACTTAGTGGTCCAATGCCCAATTTATGGGCTATTCCCGTCCATTAGCTATAAATTCTTAACTAAGTTTAGCTACTTTGAAGGACCACCCTCAGAAACATATCTATATTCAACACTTATAAGAGTTATATTCTTAGTTAAGTGATTTCGGTTTCATACTTGGCAATAAGCTGCATACAAGTATATTACATCACTTCAGACGATAAAGTATCAAATTTATATTCGTGTGGCATATATAAGCTGCTGCTGAAAGCGCCGATTTAAATTGTAATCAAATATGTATGCTTTTATGAGTTTTCATGGCAATGTGTTTGTCATATGCCAAGCTTTTAAGTCATATGCAAAATTTAGATATGCCATTTAGATGTTAGGATTTTGGGGAGGATAATGGAAAAGGCACCGATATTTGTCTTTCGTATCAACATTTATACTTGATTCATAAATATGTAATAATTATATGGAGAATATGACCTTACAGGCAAAAGAAAATTAAAAAATAAATAAATCGCCTTAAAACTTCTTTAGAGAGCTTAATATGGATTACGATTAAAATTATTAGCTTATATTTTTTATTGAAGAGTCATAACTTTCATTGATTTCTCAAAATTTAAGTTACTACTTCAAATTTTCTAACAACCCCTGTAAACAGATTTCCACCCCAAGAATTTATTTTTATGGCAAATTATTACGTTTTTTGTCTTGAATAAAATCAATTATATAATCCGCCGCGACATTACTAAAAATATCGGCATTTTTAAAAACCAGAATAACATTTGTTTGCCATCTCCGTATTTTATGTTTAGAAAAATTAATATTTTGTAAAACAAAGTTTTCTTCTTACACATTCTGTAGTAAAAGCTTTCAAATTCTTTTGAACTTATTTGCATTTTCAAAATCTTTGCAATTAGTGCTTCCGTGCTCATTATGTAAGGTCACAGTAATATATCAAAATATATATAAGACTTTCTTAACTAAAGTAAGTTCATGTGAATATTATATAATATGCGACCATTAAAAAAAATTAAATATTAGTTGTGTTTGATATTATGCATCATTTTAAAATAAACCATGTACAGTGAGCAGAGGATATAGACTTGAGGACAATTGCACATTTCAGCTTAAATGTTATAAGATTCAAAAAGAGCTTTCAATTGCAATGAAATCAGAAGAAAAACGTTGCCGAACAATATAAAGAATGAAATATAAAATCGAAGCATCAATTAAAGAACATTGTGAACTTTTTCAAATCAGCTATAAGAAGTATGATTTTAATATACAAGTATGTAAATCACGTATACGCCAAGGTACTCCCATTGTTGATAGTGCTATTAGGGAAAATGTATTAAAATCAAAGAAAAAAGTGTACCACAATATAAAAAAAGGAATTAAGTATATATATTTTTTTTACTTTTTTAAAGAAAATCAAAGCCAGGAAAATACCATACTTACTGGTAAAACCAATAATATAGAGTATAGTCAGCCGGATGTTCGCAAATCCTGATATTAGTAATATAGGGTCTGGAATAAGTTTTCGCTCAAATTTATCGATTTTAGGCACAAAGATACACTGTTATGAATAAAACACGCTCTCTTATTTTCATTGGAATAACTCACATATTGATCGATATGTGCGGTACAAAGTCACCCGGATGTCCGAAAATCTCTTTATTAAGTATATGGAAGCTTAGGGAAGTGTTGACCCGATTCAAATAATTTTTGATAAACAGAATTACTATTCTCAGGAAAGGATTTTGTCTGAATTTCAATTGTATATCTCATACATTGACCAACGAAATCGGTTGGTCGGTCGGATTTCACTAAAAAGAGGGCGGTGCTACGCACATTATCCAATTTTCATACTGGCTCTCATAAACCTTTCTCAAACCACATCGGTGGAGAAATATAATGTCTCCAGCGTATTTGGTTATTGATTTAACGTGCTTCTAGTAGTTTTTAACAGTTCCGTTATATGGGGATATAGCGGTTTTGTCCCCCGATTATCCATTTTCACACTGTCGGTAGAAGTTCTTATATGATTTGTACTTAGCAAATTTGGTTGTTGCGGTGTGGTATGGTAAGTGGTTTAGAAGATACGTACATTAAGCTTTGTTAGAGTGTCTGGCCATGGCCACTTTTTCAAAAATGTTTGGCCAAAAGTGCGTCGACATGGCAGATTATAGTCGTTTGACATGGTTATTGTTTAATGCAATGGTGCACACTCTGAAGAAACTAGAATCAAGTGCTTATATGGAAACCTTTTTCATTTGACAAGACATTTTCAGTTTATCTCGTGTTTCTTTATTTTTGAATTTTGAGTACAAGAACGCCTTTATAAACTTTTTAATACGAAACCATAGTATAATACAGGGTATTCTTTAATTTCCGTACATTTGGCTATAGAAGTTCGTAACCATTTACTATGTAGAAAACAATTTTTAATGCATTTTCCAAGTTAAAAACATCTGTTTCACAGTTAGCATACCTTGTTTAAGTTCTAGCTTATATATTGGGCTGTGTCATTCTGAGGCAACCTTTTTTTCAACTGAAGAACAGTGAAAAAAAAGTCACTCAAAAGATGAGCTCTTAATATTAATATTAAGAGGTGCCTATTTCAAATTTTCTATTTCCAATTTAAATATCATGGAAAAAAAATCATTTTTTGTTGTGGTGGATATTGTGCGGAGGTTACTATATGTGCACGCGATGGCTGCTAGTAGGGATGGTAAACTCCCTTGCCGAGAATTGAGTTTTCTCGTAAAATAATCGATTTTTCGGAATCAATCTTCAGAAATCGAAGTAATCGACTATACATACAATAATAATTCTGATTATATGTAATACCAGTTTAGCAACTTTTTTTAACAATATACGTAAGATTATGAAACAAAGAAATTGCAACAGTGCGCCCATGATCATTTTTAATACAATTTTCCTAAGTGATATTCTGGGTCGAGGAATATTTTTATAGTAAAATATGTTGAAAGAGAATTATAATCGCCTCAACCTTTTTAATAGACGCGATTATGTTTTACGTGCATACTTATCTATCTACAGTCATGTATTGTTCACACACAATTTTTTTCACTTTAATACTTGTTCAATAAACGAGTACACAAGCAGACATATACCCAAAAGCGAACACTGATTTTTCTCGAATTACTCTGAGTATAAAATTTGTTACCGAGCAGATTTTACCCTTTAAGCTCCACCTGTTTATCACATATTGTGCCAGATCTCACCTGCTGTGAACACTTTTGCATGAGTGGATGTGTAGTATAGTTGTATGTTCTGGTTTCTAATTTACTTTCGACTTACAAGTGTAGGCAAACGTTGAGGACATTTTATATTGGTTCAATAAAAAATTTTTGCATATGATATAACAACAAAATAAACACAAAATTTAATAAGAATGATCGAATTTAAAGTAAATATTTTCTGACAGTATATTAAAAATGTTTTAGCATTGTATTTATTAACATTCTCATACTGTAAGACCGTTACCAGAAATGTCCTTAAATTTTATTTAATTCATTTGACCACCAAATTTCCAATAAATCAATTTACCAACTTAACTTTTAAGTAAACCTGAAATTCACATATCTTCTCCTGCCCAATATACTGGATGTGAATAATAGACAGATCCAGAAATTAGTTGTAACATTTGACTGTCTTATTAAGTTCTTGCTATGTGCACCCAATTGATTGGCAACAAAATAACTAACGTCTCCGTCACATCCGCTTCCCGTTCATCGCTTTACTAGCTTAATAGTGTGCTTCCATCACTCCTTGTTCTCGCACTGAACCTAGTTTGCTAGTTGGCAAATAAAGCGAAAAGAATGAAAGAAGCGTTCGATTTCTCATCGCCAAGCGGCTATAAAAGCGGATGTTGGTTCCACACAAATTGACTAGCTTCATGTGATAAAGCGGAAAGGTTGTGTTAATTTCGTTGTACACATAACACCATTAACTACATAACTACATTCTTATGTCGTAACTCATATTCCAGTTTGAAGAGTGGTTTCAAATATGTTAGCAAAAAACTATCGGCCCCACTTGATAAAAGATTCAAATCAATACCTTAAAGAATTTCAGTAAAAGATTCAAAACATTACCTTAAAAATTTTGGTAGAAATTCCCACCACTAGTTTAATAGCACTAATTGAAAATAGGGAAGGCAAAATATAAACCTTGTTTTAACAGATAATTTTTTTGGTTGGAAAATATAATAGCAGCGATATAACGACATAATTCCTCGTTGCAGACCAGAATGTATGCCGCTAAAATCTAACTGTGCCTGTTTTTTTCTAAAATGGATGAAGAATTGTCTCCCTAGTTTTAATTCAGTAGTAACCGCTTAGTTTAATAGTAAGTTCACTTTAATTATAAAAATTGGTAGACATTACAAAATAATTGCGGTGTATTAGATTAGCTAAGTAGCTTTCACATAATAATATAATGTGTATTTTCTCTTTACAGATCCATTGCGATCGATGGATTTCGCTTATATTCAGTACAATTATGAGTGAAAATGTCCTCTTTTACTTGATATTAAAGATAAAAAAGTAAGAAAGAGCTAAGCTTGTGTACAACCGAACACTTTATACTCTTGCAGGACAAAGACAAGGTAGTACTCTAAAGTGTAAAACCAATCGTATGGAGTAAAGTCAGCCGTCAAACCATTATATGGGGAGTGAGCGGGGTTATCTTCCGATTTCTTCCATTTTCACACTGTCGGTAGAAGTTTTTATAAGATTTGTATTCAGCAAATATGGTTGTTGTTGCTTAAGTGATTTGGGAGATATGTACACTAAACATGTTAGAGGGCGGGTTGACGCCCACTTTTTCAAAATATTTTGTCCATAGATGCTCCTTGCTACTGCAATCCTCTGTACCAAATTACAGCTTTGTATCTTAATTTTATGCTTAATTATGGCTCTTTATATGTTGTCAGTGAATGGCGATTTGTGGGCGTGGTAGTGGTCCGATTACAGAGATATTTGCTTATATTATTTGGATATCTGATATTTCACGATTTCGATGCATATTTTGTGAAGGATAAATTCCCTACGATTTAAGGTTAGACTTTAACCAAAAATAATTTGAAGGAGTTCACTCAGAAACAATTTTAATGGACCTTTAGCCTATAACGATAAGTTTTGATTTGTCATGTACAATAATTTGTTTAAATGCAATAAACAGCAAATAAAATAAGAAAGTATTGCTATGCTATATTGTACATGGGAAATTAAAGACCACAATATGTCAGCTCTTAATATAATATCTAACTTTTTCGGAATATTTTTGTAATTTTGAACGATATTATCACTGTATTTAAGAAAACAAAATTAAGTATTTTAATTAGGCCCTCCATAATATAAATATACATAAGACACGTTGTGTGAATTGTATTTTGTTTTCAAGTGGAAACATTTTCGCCAATTAATGTGTTCTTACGGGTATTTAGCGTTGTAAAAATAATTCACAATGATATTGAAGTGCAGACACTTACACTAGCTTTGGCTGAGTGCAGATTAATCGCATGTGTTTCGAACTTATTTTTATTTATAACCCAATCAATTTTATTGCAATGTGGTAAATGAGAAGAAGATTACCCTTATGCGAAATATAACATATAAGGGGTTCGCAAATAGGGATGACAAGATTTCTAAGTGCCGTTTCGGCCATTTTGAATACGCTATCATATATAATATATTTTCATGTTATTCAGCAAAGTTTACAACTTCATCACGTAAAGATATATGCAAGAAAAACATTTAAAAACAATTGTTCTCCAATTGCAACTTTTCGTGCATTTTTGAAAAAGAATTTGGACTTGCATTTATGTAAAATATTTCTCACTCAAGAATTGAAGCCATTGGACTACCCTAAACATAGTGAGTTTGCTCATTTTGCCTTGGAACAACTTGAAAATGATAGTCGTGTGGTTTTGGTCTGGTGGAATCATCGGTCCGTACTTATTGTTATATATATATTACATTATATTATATTGAGATTATTTCACCTTGTGGAGAGTACTCTGGGTATACACTATTTTAAGATTATTTTTTTCTAGGGAGGTAAAACAATACACCTTAATTGCATGAAATTTTGTTGGTTATAGCTTCTTAAGTAATTAAAGAAAATAAATTTACAATGGTATACACTAGGTAGAAAAAGTCTCCGCTCATCAACCGTAACCTGTTCTTAAGTTAAATAAAATCTGCAAAATCGATTCAAATTACAAAAATACCTTACTTTATTAAAATATACATTTTATGCGATACAAAAGTAGCTTAAATTATATCCTACGTGTCGAATAAGGAAAAGAAATTTACTTAGTTTACTTCAATACTTAAACTAAGAACATAAAAAGTCTCCGCTCATTAAATTAAAAGCTGAACATTTAAACGAAGTAACAAAATTCAATAGCTTGTGGGATATCCACGTCGCTTTAAGACTTCTGAAAGTCGGTTGGGCATAGAATTAACGAGCTTCCTTGTTTCTTCAGAAGATATTTTCGCCCATTCTTCCAAAATAACTGCTTTAAGCATCTGTTTACTGGTAATTGTACGAGTGCGGATTCTACGCTCCAAAAGTGCCCACAGATGCTCAATTGGATTGAGATCTGGTGATTGTGGGGGTGTATGAAGTAATTTTGGCGCATTGTATAGAAGCCAAAGGCGAACAACGTCGGCGGTGTGCTTAGGGTCATTGTCATGTTGGAAATGATACTCATTAACCAACTCCAATTTCTCAGCACTTTGTTTCATTTGCCTCTTCAATATATTTAAGTAATCAAATTTATTCATTATACCATCAATAAACTCGATTCCTCCTACTCCGCTTGCCGACATACACCCCCATAGTAGTACTCCTCCGCCACCATGCTTTACTGTTGAAGAGAGATTGTGGGCTTCTAACGCTGTACCCGTTTTTCTCCATACCAACTGCCTTCCTTTGATCCCAAATATGCAGTATTTCGTTTCGTCAGACCATAATACCGATTCCCAAAACGATGGAGGTTTATTTATATGCGCATTCGCGAACGCTAAACGCTTCATCCGGTTTTTTAATGAAACAAATGGTTTCTTCCGTGCAACGCGACTTTTGAAGCCAGCCCTTTTTAAGATTTTTCTTGCGGTATCGTTGCAAATTTGTTTTTGGAACTGTTCCTTGACATTTTTTGCTATCTGTAAAGCTGTAATGCGTGGATTTTTCTTCACCAATGATATGACTTTGCGCGTTTCACGATCTGTTAGTTTCTTTGGGCGGCCTGACCGAGGTTTTGACGTAATAACTCCCGTTGTTTTAAATGACTTACAAACGTATCTAACAGACGACTCGTTCCTTTCAATCATTGAGCCAATTTCGCGAAATGTTTTGCCACTTTCTCTCAATTTTCAAATTATTTTTCGCTCGTCAACGCTAATTTCTCTTCCTTTCTTATTCATTTTGAGTAAAGCTAAATATTTTAAAAAATCTCAGCGTTTAATGAAACTTCTAAACTTTAAATTGCGAACTTTTCGTTTTTCTAAACGAAAATTAGTCAAAACTCCTATCTTCGCGGCGCTAAAGTAAGAATAAACTAAAATATATGCGATGAGCGGACACTTTTTCTGTTTGTTTTGTTCAAGACTAACGGGAAAAGTGCCGTTAACTTGGCACCGGCAAGCCCAAGTACAAAAAAATTTTGCATGCAATTAAGGTATTCCTGTCGACAAGTCATGTTAGTCAAATGTTTGTTTTGGGTATGATTTCGGCTGGTATTATTTCGCGAAAGTATATTTTCTGCACCATGAGCGGAGACTTTTTCTATCTAGTGTATGTATATTAGACTGCACTTATGGTAAAAGTCAATTCTGATAACGTTCTTTTCCAATACAATGTAGTATTTATTTAGAATCTTGAGGGCTTTTTGACGCACCTCCTTCTACATTTTATAGCACTACCTCCGCTTTTCAGCTTTTGTAAGCAAAGTCGTGTTTATTTACAGATACAAAAATAAGAATTCATATTTAAAAGGCAACAATAAACATACTTGCATAACCATTTAAAAAAGCACGCCTTCGGCTGTTTGCAAGTAAATGTATGATTAATGTCACACTTACTTTCGATTTATAGACTGGAATTGATGCGAACATTGCGACCATTGTAATATTCCCAGCACACAGTAAACCTGTCATAAAATCATTCGACTAACACTAAAAATAAATAAATATATTAACTAAATGTGGAATTAAAATGTTGGGTTATATTTTATTGATTAACAATATGAAAATTGTAAATTCTTTACCCCCAACTTATTTCTTAATAAGTGTAAGTTAAGTTAAAGTGAATGTATTAAATGAAATGTGGTCAATTATGGAATTATGCTCACATGCTCAAATGTAAAAACGTAAGTTATCATATATTTAAAATGCTTTTATGAAGTCAATTGCACTTGCCAATTCTGATAGCAAACAAATATGCAATATAAATCTCAATGCTACTAAAACAGTACAAACAAATTACGCATCCAATTGAGCGTAATAATCAAACTTCATTATATCATTGTTATTTGATTAGGTTGAGTAGAAATAAACTTCCTTTCAGCCACTTCGAAACCGTTGCAAATACGAGTATTTTTTAATAATATCGCATGAAAAACAGTACATATGTTTGCGATGTTTGATTTCCTTATAATGACAAAAACTTCCTGAAAACATGTAAAGATAGATAATAAATGGAGACATGGTTCTAAGGGACCTAATTTTGCGTCTGCAGACTGCTGTGAACTCAGTTAGTAGATGGTCTGGAGTTTCACCTCTTAAGCTTCGATAATATCAATTCACTTTTAGATGAAATCACATTTCTTGGGACCTGCTCGACCGATTTCAACTACATTTTCATAGTGTGAAAAACGACGACATTGGACTACAACCATACCTACTCCAGATATTACCCAATTTTAAAAAGCTGCCTTCGGAGAGCTTATATTGAGTAAATTATATTTTTAAACTCTTCCAACATGTTGCTTCAGAGTATAATAAGTTTTTAGTTTCACTTTACGGCTGTTTGTATCACCTAAAAATAATAAAGATAGATATAGAGTTTAAAATATACTAAAAAAATTATCAATATGACGAAGAACGAGTTGACTCTCGAGTAACTGTTTGTCTGTCCGTCTGAACACCTGCGCACCTGTTATGTAGCACAGAGGCTTGTATTGACAAGGTGTATATAAATTATAAAAAATGGAAGTGGACCCACTCTCTATTAAGTTTAGTGTACCCGTACATATCTCGTAAGCCACTAAAACTAGAATAACCAAAAAATCTAATTGGCAATATGAAAATGTGTGAAATGTGATATTAACCCCGCTCTCTCCACATATGTATAATGGTTTTGATAAATCAATAGCTAAAAGCGGTAGAAAAATTACATTTGATATGGTACGAGAGGGATATATAGCAGCTAAGGTCAAAATTTTAAAATTGGCTTTACGTTAAATCTTATACCTCTTGACTTGTTAAACCAATTGCAACTAAATCCTGTACATAACATTACCTTGACTTGCTTTTATGGTTAGTTGAGAATACGGAAGCAATCGGACTACAAACCCCGCCTACCTCTCAAATAGCTCGATTTAAATCCCATGTGATTTTTCCCTTTCCAGATCTCAGATCAAGCGCCAATCAATATATTCGTACACTTTGCACAAATAATGGCTTTAAGCAAGCTAGCCGGAAGAAATTGTCAAATTTAGACCATAACTGTTCAAGTCCCTGTGTACCGAATATGTGGGCCCGGGTGTTAGACTTTTTGCCTAAAATATCGATCTATCTGTGATATATGTTATTGAAGTTCGAGGGTTGTTTTAATAATTATTTACCCATGTGTTGAAATCGGCTGGATCGGCTAAATATTTCCCATTATGTATTAAGTATAACTATACCTAATACAACGATTTTCGAATTTTCATGACACCAATTTATATTAATCTATTTAGGGGACGCATTTTTCTAAAGGCGGTATATCTTTGTGTCGAAAGTTGTTAATATCGTGTGAAAAGGATTTGCACCTGAAGGTATTTTCTCGTCTGTGATCCTGGCAAGTTGAAAGACTGTGAAATGTTCGGTTACAGCCGAACTTTCTGATCCTTCGAGCAAGTGCGATAACAGTTCACTCTTGTGTCTAAAGTGGATAAAATCTAATGGGAAGTTGTCTTAAATCCCATATAGCTAACAAACATGGAAGAGGATTATTTTGACATAGATTTTAAGGAATAAATTTAGAGTTTAAAATTATAAACAATGTCCTACTATTTTTTGCTCATAGTAATAGTTATGATTCGGATATAATTATTTCATTTCCTAGCCTTCACATATATCTATTATATTAGCTATTTGTACATTAAATGTTTCCGGTATAACCTCTCACAAATAAATCATCCTCTCACTCAAATAATTTGACTGAGTCGGAATTTCAATGCTCACCTGCCAGTTAGTTTAATGTTTACTTGGGCGGTCAATTGGATTAAATTTCTGATAGAATGCCAATGCAACTATCAGTGTTTGGTGCACAAGCTGTCATTAATGTACCATGTACTGCGGGACTTATGTGCCTTCCGGACTAAATGGACTGATTATGTGGCGCATTGAAACTATAAATTTGATTTGGTTTGCAGTTGTTGCATGCTGAATTCAAGATTTGTGATTCAAGTTGCGAAATTCGACGAGTATACTGCCATATATTGAAATAGTCATTTTTCTTTGACTTCTGTTAATCTTAGTATATAATATTTGTCTCAATAAGGGAAAAACAATTAACGAAAGTATGTATAAATATTTGTTTTGCAAAACTGCATAGAACACCAAAAAATGTGGCTCAAGAAGATAGGTAGGGAGGTAGGAACAGATATTGTCTGGCGACGCTCCTAGGCATTTAGGAGGTCCATTGTGGAAGTTATAAACTTTTTCTCTTAGAAACGGTCCAGAGAAATTATTGGTCAAATGTTTTCCATTTATGAAATTACGACATGAAAAGGTTCTCTCTGACTTTGAATAATTTACTAATCTCACGTACCATTTTGGGTGTAAGTTTTTACTTCTGTGACGCTTTTATTTATTGAGTTAACGCACTTTTTAACCTTCTGTAAGGAATAGGCGTACTTACAATCTGATCTGCTCTCACAGCGTTTGAAGAAATTCTTTAACACTTTTTTCTAAGTAAGTTTGTCTGAAATAACTTGATTTGTTTGTAGATATGTACATTAAACCTTCTTAGAAATAGATCACACATCCACTTCTCAAACAGATTTAAGCCACAGGAACCCGTTATATCTCCGATGTCTTGCATTAAATTGCAGTTTTGTATCTAGTGTAATAACTCGGAATACAATTCGTCTTTTCAATCTGAACATTAATGTATATCTATATAACTTTACATATTTTATAAATTACAAACAAGTGTTATTACACTCTGTAGCAACATGTTACGAGGACAAAAAACGAACATAAATTTATAAGCAAATCGCTTAACTAATTTGAAATTCCATTTGTTTGACTAATTTTATATTCGCTTTGACAACATGACCTAGCCAGCGGAGCCGCTGTCTTTTAATTCGCTGAACTATGTCAATGTCGTCGTATATCTCATACAGCTCATCGTTCCATCGAATGCGATATTCGCCGTGGCCAACGCGCAAAGGACCATAAATCTTTCAGATAACCTTTCTCATGAGAACTCGTAACGTCAACTCATCAGATGTTGCTATCGGCATCGGAATAATGGGTGAAGAGGCTGACATTGTTGTTGCCATTAATGCTAATAAATGAACTTATCTATAAATTCCAAGTTATGACTGTCAACAGTAACGTGGGTGCCTAGTCGCGAGTACGACGACTGTTTGTTTGAAACAGAAGATATTTCGTCTTGCCCTCGTTCACTGCCAAACCCATCTGCTTAGCTTACCTATCTAGTTTGGAGAATGCAGAACTAACGGTGCGCGTGTTGAGGCCAATGATATCAATACAGCAGCAGCTGTACACTCTTATAGAAAATTGTACCTGCTCGATTAATTTCTGCAACTCGATTTATTTTCTCCAGCAGCAGACTGAAACAGTCGTATAAAACGAAGTCGCCTGTCCGAAACCTCGTTTGGTATCGAAAGGCTCAAAAGGGGCTTTAAAATCGACGAAGAGGTGGTGTGTGTCGATTCTCCTTTCACGGCTCTTTTCCAAGATTTGGTTCATGGTGAATGTCTGGCCGGTTGTTGATTTTTCAGGTTTAAAGCCACAGTGATAAGGTCTAATCAGTTGTAACCGCCATATTTTTTCATAGAATTTACTTTCATTATACCTATAGGCCAGCTTGTCAAGCTCTTCGTAGTCACAAGTTTCGGCCTCTCTCTTTTACCGACTATTGTGCCGAAGATACCTCAGTCCTACCCTCAGTACTGGACCCGTCGATACGGGATGATTATACGATGATTATTTTCCCGAAAATATCAACTGACTGGGCAGCGGTTTTTGCCATATACATACATATAAATAATATACGAGTATGTTTTCCGAACGCAGTAACAGCACCAAAGTGTTTGGTAGAAGGCTATATACTATACGTATACGTCTCTTTCCATATTTTGTTTTGTGTACTTGAATTATTTTCATTGTCCTCTTGCTTATATTTGTTCACTTAATAATGTGGTAACAGTAAGTCATATTCTATACAGCGGTTATTGTTATGTTCCAGCAATTTTTGCTGTCGAAGCATTATTCATACTTGTATACTTAATCGTGCTTACCACAATAGTAAATAGTTTTAGCAATTCACATTTCTTCAATGCACAATATACTGACGCAGATAAAATTGGTTCCATGTTACTGCTCTTCCCTTTATGGCTATCGTCATGAACATCACATACCTATACGGTAACATATTTGTATTGTATATAACTCATCATTCTTTCTTTACGCTGCGTCAACTCAACAGCTCTCGAGAGATTTAATAGTATCACATAATAAAAAGTAATTTTCTGCTTGTAATCCTTATATAATTAAAATTTACTGCATCTCTAATTGTTCTGCTTCGAGTAAACTCCTATTGTGTCTAAAATAGAAATAAATGGTGCGTTAATAAAAGCTTTCCAGTTTTAGCGACCTAAAGGAAATAACAACAAGTGACCTTTTAATAAGTTGTGGAAATCCTAAAGCATACATACAATATAACATAATACTCTTATAATATATATTTTTGGTACGTATGTACATACAAGTGTGCAGAAAAAAATTCTTCACTTCCTTTTTGGGTGGAATCTTACTGGGATGAAATTCAATTATAACCTTGAATACAAATATTTGATTTCCATAGCGACTGTTCATATTTTTTTATAAATTCAATTCTTTAAAATTTATACGCAGTTAAAATTATGTATAAAAAGTACTTTATTCATAAAGTACACCATGTCGTATGAGCAATACAGAATGTCACTTGAATGAATGGTCGGCACATTGACGTATGGTCAGTATAACGAGGTTTTAAGAAAGTTGACAACGAAGATTCATTTCACGCAAATAATTTTTATTTCGCCATTTGCGAAATTTGTGAACAAAATAAAATAGTGAATTTAGTGAACAAAATAAAATAACAAAACGCTTCATCTTATGACACGATTATGTACCCAAAGAACGATAGAATGGTATGAAAACAAGCTAAAGTGTACCACATAAATATGCAGTACTCAGTAAATATAAATTTAAAAAAAAATTAAAAACTTCACCACAAACCAATTTTTACATTTTCAAAGAACACATGTTGAAAAATATGCATATTTAAAATTTGTGACCAGAAAGTGCAATTGGTTATTATGTCCGGAAAAATATTAGTGATTTACAGAACATCTTAATAAATGATTACAATACTTTTGTAGGTTTGAACAATCCAAGTTTTTGCATTTATTTCAAGTTGAATTTTCAGAATTTGTGATATACAACACGACTTAAACATGAAACTGTATATGTAATGTTGGCAACACCCTGCGTGATGCTGGCAAGTAGCAACCAACTTCACATCTCAAGGCGTAGCGAGAGTTGGCGATTACAGTTGTACTAAAAGAGTTGGCGAACACAGTGGTAAAAACAGAGTTGGTGAATACAGTTGGCGCAGCGGATCATATATTTTTCCATTTAATTAAATTTCAATTCATTTATTCATTTTTATACTCTCGCAACAAAGTTGCTGAAGAGAGTATTATAGTTTTGTTCACATAACGGTTGTTTGTAAGTCCTAAAACTAAATGAGTCAGATATAGGGTTATATATACCAAAGTGATCAGGGTGACGAGTAGAGTTGTAATCCGGATGTCTGTCTGTCCGTCCGTCCGTCCGTCTGTCCGTCCGTCCGTCTGTCCGTCCGTCCGTGCAAGCTGTAACTTGAGTAAAAATTGAGATATCATGATGAAACTTGGAACACGTATTTCTTGGCTCCATAAGAAGGTTAAGTTCGAAGATGAGCAAAATCGGCCCACTGCCACGCCCACAAAATGGCGGAAACCGAAAACCTATAAAGTGTCATAACTAAGCCATAAATAAAGATATTAAAGTGAAATTTGGTACAAAGGATTGCATTAGGAAGGGGCATATCTTGAGGTAATTTGTTTAGAAAAGTGGGCGTGGTCCCGCCCCCTAAAAAGTTTTTTGTACATATCTCAGAAACTACTATAGCTATGTCAACCAAACTCTACAGAAACGTTTCCTTCAGGCATTTACATATACAGTTCAAAAATGGAAGAAATCGGATAATAACCACACCCACCTCCCATACAAAGGTTATGTTGAAAATCACTAAAAGTGCGCCAACCGACTAACAAAAAACGTCAGAAACACAAAATTTTACGGAAGAAATGGCAGAAGGAAGCCGCATTCAGGCTTTTTTTAAAATTGAAAATGGGCGTGGCGTCGCCCACTTATGGACTAAAAACCATATCTCATTTCAATGAAATTCGGTATATAATATTTACTTAACACTCTGATGACATGTACAAAATATGGGTGAAATCGGTTCACAACCACGCCTTCTTCCAATATAACGCTATTTTGAATTCCATCTGATGCCTTCTCTGTATAATACATACAAACATATAAATTAAAATACAATTCAATACTCAAAGTACACAAATTGATCTAATCTAATTAATTTTACAGCAAAATAAAAAAATATGTAAATGACGGATAATAAATTCTAGATTATCACTTTATCATGCGAGAGTATAAAATGTTCGGTGACACCCGAACTTAGCCCTTCCTTACTTGTTTTAATTGTAACTTAAAACCATTTTTAATAAACAATATAATCACTTTTTACATATATGTTTCTTATACAAGGTGGACTCCAAAAGAAACATTTTTCTAGTCGATTAATGCGTTAGAATCTGCTATCTCTATCGATTGTTTAGTGATAATTCCACGACATTTTATTAATTTGAAGTGAAATTATTGCGTTTTAAGTGTCAGTATATTTGTGTTATCGACGCGAAAATGAGCTTCGAACAAAGAGCAAACATTAAATTTTGTTTTAAAATTAATAAGACTTTTACTGAAACGTTTCAATTGATGAAACAAGTTTATGGAGATGATTGCCTATCCCGTAGCAGAGTGAACGAGTGGTTTCAATGTTTTCAAAGTGGTCATGAGGACATAAATGACGATCAACATGTGGGCCAATCAAAGTTCTTAATAACCGGAAATATCTATAAGACTCGACTTGTTGACTTACGACCACAATTTGCTCAGAATCCAACATCCGAAAGACAATTATTTGACAAAAAATCACATTTTAACTAATAATCAGCTGTGGAATTTACCTGATATGGCGGCATGCGACTTCTTCCTTTTCGGAAAAATGCATATGCCCATGAAAGGACATGCGACATGCTTTTGGACCAAAGCTGTATTGAAGCAGAAGGAGACTATTTTGATCAAAATAAATTGGTTTTTCCGAAAGATCATTTGTTCTGTGTTTTTTTAAGTCCTGTTTACTTTGGTACGCTCCTTGTATATTATATTATATACAAATAACAGGTACAGTGTTTCTGTGTTCAGAAAATATATACAAATAGTTAAATCTTACGTTAATACAAAAATAAACAAAATATAGTAGAAGATTTTTACATTGTGACCTATTTTTGTATACTTCTCGAGATATTCGACTTTTTAAGTAAGGCAGTATGGGATCTTCATAGACTTTTTCCAAATATCTCGAGAAATATTAATGATAGCGGTTTTGATCTTTTTTTAGCTAATAAAATTTCCTATTAGTTTGTCATGTACATTTTTTCTATAGCTCTTGTCATTTACGCGATATATAGTATGTACATATAAAAAAAATACAAATTTCGTAGAAAAAATCAGGATTAGAGCCCCTACTAACTCGCCGATGGTTTCGACTTTGTTCAATTCTAAGGAATATGCGTTTAAAATCAAAGTGATGCCATAAAATTGCTCAGAGCTATAGGGATTTAATGATGAAAGACGGTTGTCGTGTATTTTCAATGGGGAAATTTTACATGCCTTCGTCCAGTCCTTAATGTTAATATTAAGGGCTCAAATTTTTTTTAGGGTATTTCCAAGGAAATTTCATAATGGGATTGAAAACAATGAATAGTTATAAAAATAACACTCTAAATTATATATATATATATCTATCTTGCTTAGTTTTAGGTGATACTTACAACCCTTAGATGAACGAAACTATTTTTCTCTGTAACAACATTAGCAGTATTAAAATAATGATGTAATATTAATTCAGTTTTATTATTTAACTAATCAAAAAAAATTTAAGAGTAATAATATAATTTAATAATTTTTTGAAACTTTCCCTTAGATTCCAGTAATTTGGCTACTGCTTTAATAAAGTCTACTGAGAAAAAAAATTAAGACATCAGCCGAAAATATTGGATAAATTAATTATTGCTTGCCATAAATATTACAGTGCCGTTACATAGATAAAATAAATTGTGCATTATGGTCCGCAAAAGCAATTATGAGTGATTTATAGCGACACCAAAACAATTACATTCAGTACTTTTTAAAATTCAGTATTATGTATTATTATTAATAGGAAACAAAACTATATACTGATTTCGGGTCAAACTTAATTGCTGGACATAGTTTCGATGTACGAAAAGTGTGTGGGTAAACACGAAGGCGACGGACAGTCTGTTGAGAGCGAAATCTATACATTAACTGAGTCGTAGAAAGTAGCGAGTACATATGTGTAGTATATTTTGGGTGTTGTCATGGATTGAATGTCTCGGGAATGTGATATGTGGCACCGAAGTGAGTAGGCAAATATACCCTTATAATTTAAAGTTATATCCAGGAAGTCAAACAGACAATAAATAACAGGGAAAGAATGTTTGTAAACACTCTTCAAAGTATACTTGTTTACAAAACTATAAATCCATCAACTCCAGATGTGCAAATCTCTGAACATAATTTTGTGTTCTTACGCGTCTTAAAGCCACACCAGCAATAAGTGTATAACTGTAGGAAGAAGAAATACACGTATCTACATATGTCCACATACTGATGGCAACAACTGAGAATTTATACTGTAATAAAGAAGCAAGAATATTCAACCGAAATATAGTAGTCTGCAAATCTGAGTCGCAAAATTGCAATGCAAGGATTGTTTTGAGGGAAACAGCAACGGCAGCATGATTACAGTTCTCAATTTGAGAACAAAAAGGACCTTTTTAAGACTTATTCAGCGTTTCAAAACATTCAATTAATCTTACAAATCGTCAACGATGTAGGTAGGTAGATAGATGTGCTGTGACCCTGGGATTAATAAGCGAAGGATGCGCCATATCCATGTACTATCGTAAAACCTTACGAGTATAATACTGCCGTACCGTTACGCTTTTTGATGATAACCATTCAAGGTTTGGTGCCAATTGGGTTTCAAGTATTTTGTGTCGGGTTTGTGATAGAGCTGAGCATTCACAGAGTAGGTGGAAAACTGTTTACTTATTTTGCTCTAGTTTGCAGCGCCAACAAAAGTTATAAGACAGTCCTACTTTTAGCGCTTGCTCTGCAATAAGTCAGCTTTAAGTCTGTATAGAAAGAGCTTTCCAATGTAAACAGGACTTTAAAAAAAAAACAGAACACATGGTTTTTTTCGGACAAATCAATTTATTTTATTCAAGATAGTCTCCTTCTGCTACAATACAGCTTTTTGCACGGTCCAAAAGCATATCGAATGAGTGTTTTAGCTCGTTGGCCGGTATGACCGCTAGGATACCGGTGCAAGCCTTTTGAATGACCTCTACGTCTGCATAACGCTTTCCATTCAAGAGCAAATTCATTTCTTCGAAAAGAAAGAAGTCGCACGGTGCCATTTTAGGTGAATACAGGGAGTTGTTAATGGTTAAAATGTGATTTTTGGTCAAATAATCGGTCACAAGGTGTCCTTCGAATATTGGATTCTGAGCAATTTTTGGTCGTCAGTCAATTTGTGCGGTCCGAACCATACATATACCCTTCGTAAACCCAAATGTTCGGTCAAAATGCCATAAATAGATATTTTTGAGATGTTCAAATCCATTTCAATGAATTTAAATGAAGATTTTGGCTGAGTTTTGATAAATTCACGCACAGTTTCGATGGTATTTCCGGTAATCACGGATTTTGATTGGCCCACATGTTGATCGTTATTTATGTCCTCACGACTACTTTGAAAACGTTGAAACCACTCGTGCACTCTGCTACGGCATATAAACTTGTTTCATCAATTGAAACGTTTCGGTAAAAGTTTCGCCAATTTTAAAAGAAATTTTAATGTTGGCTCTTTGTTCGAAGCTCATTTTCGCACCGACAACACAAACATACTGACACTTAAAACGCAATAATTCATCTCCATTAGATAAAATGTCATGAAATTCTCACTGGAAAATCGATAAAGATAGCAGATTCTAACACACCAATCAACATATAGATAGCGTCACCAGGGGAAGCTAGATGTTTACTATGGAATGCATCTTGTATGTACATTATTTCTGGACCTAAATCATCTCAAAAAGAATCCTACCCCTAAAGTGACTATCGTATTGGAATTTAACCTTAAACTACCCTCTGATTTGCTTATGTTTAGCACGTCCAGCTCTGCGCTGTGTCCACAATATTTTCTGTTCCAACCTCTTAATTCCACTTTCTATAGATGTGTAGAACGACTGTCAAGGGTCTGGCTTTGTTACTTCTTTGTTTTGCTTCTAGATAACAGTTTTAGTCATAAAGGGTGATTTTTTAAGAGCTTGATAACTTTTTAAAAAAAAAAAACGCATAAAATTTGCAAAATCTCATCGGTTCTTTATTTGAAACGTTAGATTGGTTCATGACATTTACTTTTTGAAGATAATTTCATTTAAATGTTGACCGCGGCTGCGTCTTAGGTGGTCCATTCGGAAAGTCCAATTTTGGGCAACTTTTTCGAGCATTTCGGCCGGAATAGCCCGAATTTCTTCGGAAATGTTGTCTTCCAAAGCTGGAATAGTTGCTGGCTTATTTCTGTAGACTTTAGACTTGACGTAGCCCCACAAAAAATAGTCTAAAGGCGTTAAATCGCATGATCTTGGTGGCCAACTTACGGGTCCATTTCTTGAGATGAATTGTTGTCCGAAGTTTTCCCTCAAAATGGCAATAGAATCGCGAGCTGTGTGGCATGTAGCGCCATCTTGTTGAAACCACATGTCAACCAAGTTCAGTTCTTCCATTTTTGGCAACAAAAAGTTTGTTAGCATCGAACGATAGCGATCGCCATTCACCGTAACGTTGCGTCCAACAGCATCTTTGAAAAAATACGGTCCAATGATTCCACCAGCGTACAAACCACACCAAACAGTGCATTTTTCGGGATGCATGGGCAGTTCTTGAACGGCTTCTGGTTGCTCTTCACCCCAAATGCGGCAATTTTGCTTATTTACGTAGCCATTCAACCAGAAATGAGCCTCATCGCTGAACAAAATTTGTCGATAAAAAAGCGGATTTTCTGCCAACTTTTCTAGGGCCCATTCACTGAAAATTCGACGTTGTGGCAGATCGTTCGGCTTCAGTTCTTGCACGAGCTGTATTTTATACGGTTTTACACCAAGATCTTTGCGTAAAATCTTCCATGTGGTCGAATAACACAAACCCAATTGCTGCGAACGGCGACGAATCGACATTTCACGGTCTTCAGCCACACTCTCAGAAACAGACGCAATATTCTCTTCTGTACGCACTGTACGCATTCGTGTGGTTGGTTTAATGTCCAATAAAGTAAACTGAGTGCGAAACTTGGTCACAATCGCATTAATTGTTTGCTCACTTGGTCGATTATGTAGACCATAAATCGGACGTAAAGCGCGAAACACATTTCGAACCGAACACTGATTTTGGTAATAAAATTCAATGATTTGCAAGCGTTGCTCGTTAGTAAGTCTATTCATGATGAAATGTCAAAGCATACTGAGCATCTTTCTCTTTGACACCATGTCTGAAATCCCACGTAATCTGTCAAATACTAATGCATGAAAATCCTAACCTCAAAAAAATCACCCGTTATAACTTCCATTGAAGGCTTTTAACATTTGTTCTTAGGTTTTGAGGTCAACGCTTAACGGTGTAGATTGATTTGAAGGATGTGGTTAAGATCTGTTTTTATCTTTTCCGCCTTTGTGTCTAGTTCTTGAGAAATTGCGATTTTATTCTTAAACCCACTTGTTTCTCACCGTTTGTTGCTCTCTTGGTAAAATACTGCTTTATAGGTTCAGGGTGCTTTGGTTGATATCCGCTGCATTCTCTGGTGTGTTCTCTGGCGTACTATGGCTTGAGCAGTCTTCATTGGCACCGGCTTAGAGGTGAGGATGGTGTCTACGGGGGACTAAGCTGGAGTCGTCAATGGTCGTAAAAGTATTGGTGTTTGCTGCTTTTACGATATTTTGTTTATTTTCTGCTTTAATTTTTTGTCCCACGAGTAGGGCGGAAGGAGTTTGTCACTGATAACCGAGACTGTATACTTAGAGAAGGCGTTTCATAGCGCACTGTTCGCGATTTATTACCTCTCGTTGACCAATCAGCCATCAGCACGAGTACCTCGTCACATTGTGTAGGGATGGTTTCGGTATGGGTGTCCTCACACTTCTACACAAGAAGATGCGTGTAAAACCGAAAAGCCATCACGGTAAGGTGACCAAAGCTGGAGGAGTTTCTTAGATGTAGCAATAGAAAAGAATTAAAATAGTTGCTTTTTAAATATTCAATCAGATTACTTTAAATCTATACTCATTAAAATTACAGTTTTCTTAGTTGGTGAGCGTATATTAAATAGTTTTAGTCATTATCGATGTATGTATATGTTAGAAACTATTTATTTTTGATGTGCGAAGTCAGACCCACATCTTGGGTTGGTTTCATGTGTCATGCAAAGGGGTTAAACTAATGTTATCACTCATTGTATGCAGAACATATGATAGATATGGTATGTCAAAATTGATTCTGGATAAGTAGGACATTTACCTTCTGCAGTTGCACCACAGAATCTGACTGGAGAGAAGTTCGTTGTGTTCGTCAACCGAGAACATACAGGCTTTGTAAGTGTTATTATAAGAAGTGCAGTTTACTAGCAAGTGTATAGTTCCTTGTCTATATTATACTGCATCGAGGTGAACATGCTGGCCCTAACTAAAATTAATATTTTTTTGGCACAGAATTCATAAAAGTTCGTGAAGTGTGAGCTTTTAAGAAACAAAAATTGCCAAGCTCATAAAACCACGTCTTACACGTACTTAGCACCTGTTTGAAACCAAAGTAAGAAAAAATACTGCTAAAATGTTATCCTGCTTCAAAACAAAATTTCAAGGAAATATGTATATATATATATATAATGTATGTGTCGGTAAGCTTAACTCATTTAGCCAAACGGTTCCCACTCTCAATGGATGAGTTTGGAAGATATGTAGTTCCAATTTGAAGAGACATTTTTAACGCCATTCTCCATAGCGTCATGGAAGCTTCTTCTCTTTTTTGAAAACTTCACATTTTTTTCTACGAAAAACTGTCGAAAAAGGAACCAAATTCGATACTTTTTGTTCAATCCGCCGGCATTTTGTCAAAGTTCAAAAAAAAAACGTCCATAGCGCAGATAAATAATTTTGAAATTTTTACCTTAAATCAAAATTGCGGCCAAAATCGTGGACATCGTACAGGATCTTTTTAAACGTTTCATTTCAACAATTTATAAACCCAATAAATAAACATAAAAAAATGCAGTTTTTAATCGTCATAAATATATTTACTTATAAAAAAACCGGACCCATTAGTTAATTTTAACACTAACAAAATCGCGAAAATCAGCGATTTTTCGGAGGGTCACACTGAGACGATCCCATCAAAAAATCAGCAAAATGCTAACAAAGTTTATGTTATTTGTACTTATTTTCTTATGAAGTACTAACTAAATTAAAAGCACTCAAAGTTAATTGGCGGCTTATGATTCCGTCAAATGTTTACGTGAAGCTATTCCACTAACATCAAAACAACGCTTAATTGACTGGAGACTGATTTACTGCTTAGAACTAAAAAGTGCGGCGAATCCCCAAAGAAAAAATAATCTATTCGCGGAACGTGTATTAGCAAAACAAACTGGAGCTGTCGCAGCAGAATAGTATGAAAAACTGTAAGTAAGTTGATAAAATGTTAAAAATAGCAAAACTTAAAATAGGCAAACACTTCAGTATAATCAAGACTAATTGAGCGACGAGAAACTTTCGACGTTGTCAACTTATTCTACTTATTCAATAGAGGCACGTGTAAAAGAAGGTATGGTGCGTAGATATGTGCACAGAAGTGATGCTAAAGTAAAGTGGCCGCAATGTAGGCAGCACATGCGTGTGCTGAAATATATTTGCACATTGTGCGCGTGTTAAGTTATAAGTTTCACGTCTGTGCGGACAGAGATGTCGAGTATACATTGCTGTGCTCACACGAGGAGTAGTGTTAGGGACGAAAAATGAAGCCATCAGCTATAAATTGACTACTACATTTTCAAGATATAGGTAATGAATCAGAGGATGTATCATTGATTGAGATCCCAGACATTGTCCGGTGTTCCGAGTGAGCATAAATTTTTGGCAGGAAATTCAGTGCTGCATCGTTAAAGAATTGAAGTTCGTTTGAGAAACTTTTAAGCACGCATATCAGGAGGAGGGACACTTAATCCCATTTATAACGATTATATAAATAAAATGTGTTTTATTTTTTTTAAAGCGAAATTTGTCCACTTACAACATTTACCGTACAAGTAGTCGGAAGTCGGTAGCAATGATTAGCATTTTAATAACCTATATTTCATATTTTTAAGGGGTTGTATACAGTTGGAATTTTCAAAATTGTGTACATACATATGTATATTTCGGAATACACACAGAATTTTATATCGTCTTGGTGAGTATTTTCGAAGCCACACGAAAACTTTAAATTTTAACTTTACAGAGTGCTTGAAAGTTTATTCGAAACTTAAAAAATGTATTCCTCAAAACGGTGTTATCAAAATCGTTGACCAATATTACTCGAAAATGGCTAAGCCGATTTTAACATGATCTTCTTAAATATATTTTTTAGTAATTAAACGAAGATTTTTTCTCACTGTTTAAATTTTTTTTTATAAACCTTTAAGACCGAAATTTTGGTCTTGAAACAGAACTGGTTTCCAAAAGTAAATGCGATCGGTCTGTTTGAAATTGAAAAATAATTTTGTATTCATACTTGTTCTTAACTGAATGTCAGAATTAAAACTTCGATTTAAAGATTGGAAACGGACTTTACCTTTTGTGCTTTAAATAATTCAAAGAAGTCGTTATTGATATATGTAAGATCCGGTTTGAATGAAGGAGGGGTAACTTTTATAACAGCTGACTTTCAGTCTTTTGTCTTTACATCGTTGAGGGTTGTGAGTTTTGCAAATTACCTTTACTTAACTTAAAAAAAAAAAACAAA
Source organism: Bactrocera correcta (assembly GCA_027475135.1). NCBI lineage: Eukaryota > Metazoa > Arthropoda > Insecta > Diptera > Tephritidae > Bactrocera > Bactrocera correcta. The sequence goes on from CM050323.1 coordinate 145,316,061, forward strand.
AAATGATTAGATTACTTTAACTTCCTGGCTTACATAGACCCACCTACTTTCTGTTTCCTTTACTATAATGTGACTTATATTAACGCCTACGTATAATATTTTTTTCTCATTTTTGTTTTTTGTTTCGATGCAAATATTTAATGTAAACGAACGTAATTTCGATCACGGCTTTTGGTTCGAAATATAAATGACCACAAATTACTTTACAAAAACGTGACGAAATTTCCCGCTACTTACAAATCTTTTAAAGGTAAGTGCGAAAAAAAATAAAGGTGAAGAGAATTGGAGAAAGATGAAGACTATGGCAAGTCAAAAGCACAATTTTGGAAAGGGGGGGGGCGTCGGTGTTTACTGATAGACGTAAAAAATTATTGAAAATATTTTGACATCTTTGAGGACTCCTTGCAAATGCTTTTAATATTAGTGTATTTATTTTTTACTTGCTTTTTATTATTTGCTTACTGGTGTGCATTTCTAATGAAAGCGCAGAAATAACGGCAATTTAAAGCAATAAAAAATAAATTTACAGCTATGTGGTTGTTATTTTGGGTTAGATGGAAAGTGAGCAAGAATATATATTTACCTTTCTAATCGTTCATCTTTTATTTATTGTTGAATGGTAATAAAATGACAGCAGCATTACATTAAAAATATATTTTTATATTGGCTATTTTAAAAATATAATTTAAGCTTTGATTTGAGTGTTATTTCCAACCACGGCCAAAAGTTGTTCTTCGCTCTTCGGTTCTATTAAACAATAGTTAAGCTCATATTATTTTATGGAAGTTTTGTATGGAGGAAAGAGCTGGAAAAGACTAAACACACGAAAAAATTGTCGAGTTTTCAACGAGCTGCTGTCAACTGTATTTGTGGTGCTCTATAAATCACACCAACTATGGCACAAAACGCCTTGTTGCATAAAACATATGTGGACAAAGCCACAAGGAGTATGGTCGCTATAATCCTAAGACTCAGAGGATTTTTGTATTTAGGTGACTTCTCGGCCTTCCACTCTGAAATCCTTGCACATTTTGATTTCATTTCAAGATACTAACTAAACGAGGCTGTCCTTTTTCTTGCTAGAAGAGAGGGCGGTGAGCTATTTTGTGAATAGATCAAAGCTAGCGGGGAGCTTTAGTTGAGATCTTTCTAATAACTGCAGTTTTAGTCTCCTGACCACCACAACATTTTTCAAGCGTAGCTGCAATAACGGTAGCATAACATCTATTGCTCTAAAGTGCAGCCTCCTTCATAGTGAAGACTATCCACTCCAATAGTAGGACAGTGAAATTAGAATTAACTTCGCTGACTGTGCGCTCAAGACTATTGAAGGGGGGTTTAGACTCCTCATCTCTAGCATGACAGCTGTACATTTCCTACTGAACTAAAACACGCAAACATATACGTAAAAGCGTATATAAGTAGGTATAATCTTCCCAAGTCATTCTTATTTGCTAATACTAATCCATAAAGTTAGTGTTGACATTTGCTATTTTCTTAATTTATAATTCTATTTTAATACCGTATATGTCTTTGATGTCATTACTGTCTGCAAGCCCTATCCTTTTTTGGCAACCTTGCCATCAACAAAAGTGAAACTCTCCTTGGTTATGGCAGTAAACATTCTTTGTTTGCTTGTTTATGTTCATACATTTGGGTTATTTTTGTTTTGTAAGTTTTTGTGGTGCCTATCGCTATGGTCTTATCACATTTAAAGTTTATTTTGGACTCCGGTGCCCAAGTTTGGCGCTAACATATGTAGATAAATATGTGTGCACAAAACAACAACTAAAATAGGAGGATGTGGCAAAAGTTTCAATATGGAGCTTAATGAAACTGTTCGAAGCTTACTAAACATATTCGTCCAACTCATGCCGCTGCTCCTTCACCCAACAAATTTAATTTTTATATTCTCACTCTTTTATTTGTCCTGTGTGGAACTATTCTTTTATCTTTTTGAGGAATTTAGTTATGATTTGACGTACTTTGCATATGAAATTTCAAACTGACATAGTAATGTGGATATGATATTTTTGGAATTAATGCAATCAGAATTAGCAACTATTGTAAGTTAGTGACATCGACTAAATTAAGCTTTATTTGTTTTAAGAATAAACAGTTTTTTTTATTTAAATAAAATTTACTATAAAGAAGACAAATTTGCGTACAAAACGCATGATTCAGATACTTCAGTTTGTATGGCAGCTTTATGCTTTTTCAAATTTATGTCTTACTTATAGGATGCTAAAGAGTGTAAAAGTTTGTTCACCTACCAGTTGCATCGTTGCATCAGTAGTGCAAAAGTTGAAACGCAACAAAAACTTCGTAACTGTCAACCAGCGCTAAATTCATTTGCGACTTTACTCGACGGGGCGTATAAGTAACTTTTTGTTTCTGACGCAAGCTATATAAAAGTCTGTGCTTGTTAAACACCTGACAAAAATTTTATCGAATATACTTTTAATAGAGAAAAGGAAGATTAGAAAATACAATAGTGCAAGTAAATGGTGGCAAAACAAAGAACTAATTATTCTATTCGCTCCTCTTGTCATGTGTTGTGCAAGCAGTTTTCCGGTTCTTATCACCCATTATTGCATTGTTTCCCTGCTGTGTATTTGGTTGCAGCGAGGTGTTACATATACAATAAAAAATGCAACAAGTCTCTTATAAAGCATTGTTGCTGACAAAACACATAGCACCATCACTGTTAGACAGCTCTTGAGAGCGTCTACGTGCCCTTGCACTAAAAGGTTACAGTCCGCTAGGGAGCGCACTGCTATTGCAGGTGCCAAAGGGCAAAGCGTAAAGCACGCTTAAGCAAACGTCATTCAAAAAGTGCAATTCTTCTGGCGTAGCAGTAGCTGCGATAAAATATATATTTCTGTATAGTTAGTGTGGGCTGAATATAGTTTACAGCTACGTGGGTCATTAAGAGTGGGCTTTAGTTGGTTAACAACCACTAGACCTTATTTTTCGCTAAAGATTTACATTAAAAGTCTTCGGTAGATATTACATTTACTTTCAATTAATATCCATTGGTTTATATTTAAGTCAGTTTTATATTGAGCTTTTGATTACGCATATTGAGTTTTTTACCTTCAGAACGCGATTTAATTGCATAATTACATTAATTATTCAACTTTCAGGCATTTTCTGTGCCGGAGCACTTGAACTCATAAAAAATCTTTACCTCATTTGGGGTGGATAGCTCGTTAACTATTGTGCAATTAAAGCACCAGATTGAATGTATATACAACGTATATATATGGAAGAGCCTTCTGTAGGTCTTCTTTTATGACAAATGTTTAAAAAATTAAAGTAACACCCCCCAAAGGCACAAATTGAAATTAGGTCAAGGACAACGGAATTGAGAAACAAACAAATTATAAGTTCTGGACTAATAAGGGTACTTACATAAAATATATCTTAGGTTGTCTGAATCAAAACAAGAAAGCTATAATACCCTTCACACATACAAAAGACTCGTTAGAAGAACTTCATTTCGATCGTTCACCGTGGATGGAAGCCGTATGCTATAGTTATCCGATCTGAATAATTTCAAAATTTTCTATGCAAACACTTGTATCCGATCGCTCAGTTTTTATGGGAGCTATTTGCTATAAAGGTCCGATATTGGCGGTTCCAAAGAAGGAGCTGCTTCTTGGAGAGAAAAATATACGTAAATAATTTCGCTGCTCTGTATGTATTACTTTGTCAAATATGTCCCTTCCTTTTTGCTCTTTATTCAATGTTTATGAAAAGTGTTAAAGTAATCGGATTTGGTTCAAATATGCGCCATTTCGTTCGTTAATATGTTACCATCTAGACGGTAACTTCAGAATACCCCCTTCGTAGAAGCTCCCCTCCTTATTTGAGAAGAACTCGGACAGCCACTTTTCACAAGCCTCTTTTGAGTTCAACTTTACACCAATAAGGGCGTTCACCATGAACAGGAACAGATGGTAGTCATTTGGCGCTATATCCGGGCTACATGGTTGATGCGATTAAGCCTCCCACCAGAGCACCCGTAGCCTCTGACGAGTCATCAACGAAGTCTGTTGTCTGGCGTTGTCCTGGTGGAACACTACACCCTTTCTGTTGGCCAATTCTGGACGCTTCGGGTCGATCGCTTGCTTCAAGCGCTCCAGTTGTTTGCATTAGGTGGAAGAATTAAGCGTCTGAACATATGGGAGCAGCTCATAGTGGATGATTCCCTTCCAATCCCAATAAACACACAGCAAAACTTTCCTCGCTTTCGATTTCGGTTTGGCCACTGTTTGGGACGATTCACCAGAATTCGACCACAACCGTTTTCGCTTGATATTGTCGCATGTGATCCATTTTTCGTGGCCAGTCACCATACGCTTCAAACATGAGTGGAGTTCCTTCCGTTCCAGCAGCATAACGCAGGTGTTGATTTCCTCCAGAAGTTTTTTTCGCGTCAAAACATGCGGTACCCAAACATCAAGTATTTTGTGTATCCAGCATTCTGCAGATGGTTTAAAATGGTTTGGTGACTAACTCCCAACTTCTGGGCGATGTCACATGCCGGATTAACTCGCTGTTTTCAATGATTTGTTCGGTATTCATCGTCACAGGTCTTCCGCCGGCTGGCTTATCCAAGGTGTCGTTTTCATCCACTCTGAGTCGTCCGCAGTTCGAAGTGATAGAGTACCATCGCCAAAAAAAACCATTAATCTCACGGAACGTTTCTCTAGCGGATTTTCCTTTAACGTTGGAAAACTTTAAAATAGTCTCGCGGTTAGTGAACTCCATGTTTACACGTCTATAACTGTTGGACGCAATATCCAAACTAATCATGCATAGCTTCGTTTTGTAGATTATGTCAAGAACCTTCAAAGATGTACAGTATTCCCATATTATAGCTCAGTAGCGCTTTCTACATAACTGCGAAATTCAAAAGGCAAACAGGCGGAAGGGAGATATTTTCGACAACCTAATAGTTTACAGTTACAGCTTGCGCGAACTGAGAGACAGGAAGTCACCCGAATTTCATCTCGTCTCATCATGCTGATCATTTATATTTATATAACTCTATATCCACCTCCCTTAATTTAAGGTGATACAATACATACATAGGTTGCTATATATATTTCTGGACTAGGCAACACTAAGTATCTGACATTTCCATTGGAAAGTTTGACATTTTTTAGCATAACATCACTCAGAGCGTTTTATCATTTAATCGTGAATTGTTTTATTTACAGGGAATTAAAAACTCATCTCGGCCAAAAAGTGGATCATTTTTCACAACTTTCGACGTGGATTATCACGATAAGAGTGCATTGATAAACTAAAATCTTTGCATGGCTTTGAAGCACCATCCTAAAGCACTGTGAAAAGCTGTTACAACGAATTCAATCGTGGCCGATGCTCGCTCAAAGACGAATTCCGTGAAGGTCGTCTAAAAACAGCCGTTGTGCCAGAAAACATCGATGCCGTACGTAAACTGATAATGCAAGACCGTCATGTAACATACCTTCAGATAGAGGCATGCCTATGCATTTCTCCCACCAGCATACATTCGATATTGCATGAACACCTGGCCGTAAAAAAAGGTTTGTTCTCGTTGGATCCCGCACAATTTGACAATCGCTCAAAAAAAGGCTCGTGTGGATTGGTGTAAAGAAATGCTGAAAAAATACGAGCGCGGTGCTTCAAAAGACGTTTATAAGATCGTCACTGGTGACGAATCATGAATTTATGCGCATGAGACCGAAACAAAACAGCAATCGACCGTGTGGGTCTTCCAACACAAGCCAAATCCAACCATTTTCGTTGATAAATATGCCTATTTACATTATTAGGCCAGAAATATATATAGCAGCCCTCGTACAACCGTTAAGAGAACAAATTTATGATACACTGTAGGAACATGATGCAAAAGTATTAAAAAAGTAGAATATATACAACCAGAAGCGGAAATAGCTACACAAAATACAAGAAGAATAAAAGAGAAGTAAACACATTTACAGTACGGCAGTAATAGCCGTAATAGAAACGGTGAACAGACACAAAGTGATAACAACGTTTGCCTGCAGCATTTTGCGCGCCAAAGGATCGTCGGTTGACCCAAATACTGTAAAAATTTAGCACCTAGCAATGTTGAAATATAGAAGTCGGCAGCCATTAATAAGTACTTGGTAGATGGTGGTATTTTTAGTATCCGTTGAAACTATTTTCCATTTCTCAATTTCAGCAACACAAGCCCGAACTTTGTACTGGTGACACTAAAAAAATTAGTGCATTCTCATTATTGAGTAATAACAGACCAATAAATATGTTTAATTTGGTAGGGTGAAAAGATGTTATTTCCCTTTTCCACCTTGGTCGGGTCCCTTTCACCTGGCCATTTGAAACCAAAAAAGCTTGTTTTGATCTATGTGCTTTTAAGCACCGTGGGGTAAGGCCTTCGTCGGCAGGTAATTTTATTATAATGCTGTATTATTTTATTGGTTTGCGATCACATTCCTGCATTATATCCAGAGGAGTTTTCCGTTGCATAAAATGAAGATGTCTGACTTGTCAATTCGTGGCAGTGGCTCAATATCCCACAATATGCATTTTAAATTAATTTCTCCATAATGTTAATTTGTCTGTTCGCATACATACTCAATCCGTCCATGGAAAATATTCACTCAGTCCCGTAGTAGTTTTCTTTAGATACTTTTACTGTGCCTTTCAGTAATTATGCGACTATTAATTGTGCAAGTTTGAAGACGAATTTCGAATTCCATAGTCGGTAATGAAGATCTTCCGCAAAGAGTTGAAAGTTTTCTATAGAATTAAAGTCGTAAATACATGCAGCATGCATGCTTTAATTTTGGCGCCTTCTCGCCGAAAGTTTAACTTGTTGTGCAAATCACAAAAATCACAAAATATTTCATATTAATCCCATCTGAAAATTTGCTTTTGAGCGTTTTCTGTATATCATTATTTGTGCACAAATAATTTTGAATTCACGGAAAATACTCACACCCACTGCACGCAACTTGCGGCATGCGAATCATTAGTTTTGGCTTCCAAACAATTAAATAAACTCTTTGCATATAAGCAGCTTAGAGTTTGACACTCTTTGTGCCAGAGCTTTAGGTGGAAATAATGCAAAGTTTTAGCAGATTATGCACAATCAACAAAATTTGTTAGAAAATGCTCACACTCAGAGCGATGATCAGGATTTAACATAATGTTGAGCTGGGTTACCGTAGGCGAGCGTTGGTATACTGTGCCGAACTGCAGCAGATTTGGTGACTAAGTACTAGTATGTATTAGAATTTTGCATAACCAAATGGGGTGAAAGAGCTTAGTACAGCTTAAAACTTTTTAGAATGTCGCAGAAGCCAACAAGCTATCGTACCTGTGTATAAGTTGATATGGGTGCAATTCGAGTGCAGTGTTGACGATATAAAATTTTAGCCTTAAAATAATAGTAGAAATTCAGTTTTTTTTATGGTAGTAAATATGCAGCGTTTTGTGCTTAATTGGAAGGAAAATTTGAAGGTTTTCTTACATTTACCAAATTTTTTGGAGTTGGTGTTTATTTCTTACCTATGCCAAATCGAAATCATATCAGTTCATAAGTATTAAAAATCGAAACCATATTAGTTCATAAGTATTAAAAATTCCAAAGTATTTCCAAACAAACTTTTATACCTCTAATAGGGTATATTTAGATTGCTTTAAAGTTTGTAACACACAGAAGGCAATGTCGGAGACCCTATTAAATATATACACATATAAACGATCGGCATGACGAGTGAGTCAATTTAGAAAGGTACGTCTTTCTGTCTGTATATCAATCAGTTTTTGAGATATTGATGTGAAATTTTAACACTTCCTTACCTCTGTAAAGAGATACTGAAAAGTTGTATTTAAGAAATTCTGTACGGATTATTGTCCAAGACAATTAGGTGATCTCAAAAAATTTTCGCTCAGTAAATCCGCGATGCGTAGGAAGTAGCGCCGTCTTGTTGGAACTAAATGAAGGCATCAAAAAGTAGTTTATTGCGACGCGATAACGGACGTGTTGGCGATTGCGTTCTCAACGTTGATTTTTCTGGATAAAATGGCAACACTCTCTCTTCGTCCCAAGTGTGGCAATTTGGCTTGTTTACATACCCATTGAGCCAAAAGTGGGCCTCATCGCTGAGCAAAGTTTGACTCAAAAACGTCGGATCTACTTGGAACTTTTCAAAAGACCAAAGATCGAAGCGGTGTCGCTTGGGAAAATCGAGCGGCTTCAGTTTTTGCGCAAGCTTTATTGTGCACGCTTTCAATTTAAGATTTCAACGTAAAATGCGCCAAGTCTTTCCATCTTCGTGTTTACTCTCAGTTACGGCTACTTTAATTTCTTCACTGAGTGCTGGACGTGATACATTCGATCAAATATTATCCAATAAGGAATGTTAGATCTGAAGATGGGTGATGGATTTGAGAATAGTGAGCTCAATAGGCCACTTATGTTGACCATAAGTTGAGCGAAGCGTGTAAAACAAGCAAAAAAAAAAAGCACCTTTACTGGGATCCAGTGGCGTAGCTACAACTTCGGGCGCCCGGGGTCAAAGATGTTCTGTCGCCCCCCTTTATCTACCTACCTGCAAGTTTCATAAAGTGGTTTGAACAAAAGTGAATTTTTACAAAATATCTTCGATATTAAGTATATAAAGAACTTTTAGCAAACTTAAATTCCTCAAATCTTACTTGAGATTGACCATGAGTCAGAGTAGATTCTCTCAATATAATGTGAAACTGCTTCAACTATAGATTACAATGATATGATATGTGATTTTGCAGCGACCAAAGCTAGGAAAGTGCATCTTTATATCACTATTTTTAAGAAAGATATAAGCCAAAAGATATTAGACAAATTCAAAGACTGAAGAGTATTCGAGTAAAAATTAATATTTTTTATTGTTATTCAGGTTATTATATTGTGAGTGTACAACTCTTTATCTTTTATAATAAGTGTAGTAAAAAAATTTGTTGAAGTATTTTTAAAAAACAGCGGAGATCGTTTTGCCGCCCCCAAGACGTTGCGCCCGGGGCGACGGCCCCCTTCGTATAAATGTTATGTAATCTTACATAAGTACCACTTCTTATTTCCGTTCGGTTTATGCCAAATCAGTATCTTCCGATCACCATTTTAGTATTATTTTAAAAAAGAATACAAATGGAATTTAACATTCGAAGCAAATCAAAGCATTGAACGGAAATCTTTGGACAAAAATTTACTACCTTTTCAATGAAATCAATATATCGCGATATGACATTTTCTTTTCTCTATTATTTCCAGCTAATACAGTATTTCGTACTTTTTGGGCTATCTATCTTATGAGAGTACCAAATAAGAAAGACATTTTCATCATCCGGTAGTGCAGGCAATAGTTTTCGCAGTTTTTTGTACTCGTATATATTAATTCAAAGATTGACAATTTACAAAAATTAACCAATTTCAACCATTTATGGATCATTTTGTAAAATTTCTCTTAACTTTATTGGGTCATATTGAAAGCAAGCGCGAGTGTGTTCCAAGATAAAAAGTGTTTTCGCTTCTCAGATGTATTTTTATAGCATAAAATGATATAAAATAATCTATATCTCGAGTTTGGTCAGTCAGTCTGTTTGGTAGCTATATGCTATAATTGTCCGATCTTAACAATTTTTTGTGAGAGTGTAACAATGCCTTGGATAATAATCTATGTCACATTTCCTGAAAATACCTTGTTAAGTAAAAAAGTTGTCCCCAAAAAAGTTCGAGTTGCATTGGCATACTATATGCTATAGTGGTCGATATTGACGGTTCCGATTAATAACCAGCCTTCGACAACTCAAGCACTGAGGGATTAGTTCACGCATATACAGGCGACTCAACTGGTCATACTGATCTTCTATACATGTACATAGCTAAAGAGTGACCGACGGTTTTTTTTAGTGTTACGAACAAAACTACAAACTGATTATAACTGTTCAGCCCATATGATCATGCCAAATGTATACCATTAGTAACCACAAGCGGTCAAATTTACTTCATACTTCAACATTTAGCTGTCGAAATTCAATTATGAAATCTTGTTCAATTTGCTGCGTATTTGCTCTCTAATTCAATAATGAACAGACTGCTGGGAAATCAGTGGTTTGTGCCCATGAGCTCTTGCAAAACAAGTGTATAATTTAATGCATCATATTGTTCGCTGAATTACAATCAAATTAGAGCAAGTTTACCTGTTGGGAAATATATGTGTCTTGTAGCTAATTATGTGGAATCAGCAAGTGAATGTGGGTCAATTATGAAATATCTATGTACATGTTTTGGTTATTGAGTTTGATTAGAATTCTATTGAATTTCAATTTCCAAAGTAGTGTTTGTGTACAAACCTTCCAATAAATGAAATTTCACACCTTTCGACATATTTCGCATCGATTTGGTTACTCGTGAAGCGATTTTGAATCTAATAGCTTTTTCCACACTGAAGTTAGACACGAAAAAAAATCTATAAAAAAAGTATATAATATATAAATAATAGCATGTAATTCAGTTTTTGGTATATATTATTGTGCGTACATCCCTTTTTCCCAAAGGAGCTGTCAAAACTGCCAATATCCGGCCACTATAATATGAAGCTGCCATATAAACTGAATGGTTGAATACATGTCCTTAGATGGAAAACATTTTAATTTGAGGAGTCATGGCATTTAGCTGTCGAGGTATAAATGGGATATGATAGATATTCTGCGTATTCAGCCACAATCCGTACTACTGCGCTCGCTTCGAACATCCGAGAAAACATGATCAAATTTGAGTGAGTTGCGGTAACCAACCCGTACGAATCTCAGAATCCCGCTAAAGAGAGAAGGATCTTTGACGGGGCCACCCCGAAGCGACTCGTTATATAAACGAGAAACGAAACTTTTTCCTCAGCTTGGGTTGCGCCGCTGTATTTGTAATATGGCTGCGAGTAATAGGCACAACAGCTGCCTATAGATATAATAAATCGTTTTAAGCTTTTTACAAATACAGGAATGGAAACCTGACAACAAACATACAGTGTACACATGCCCAATGATTGGAATATGAATGTACTCTGACGTTGAGCTTAAACATCCTTTCCGTCAAAATCGGGCATGGCCTTTCCGAGCTGTTCGATAACATAGGGGTTGTAGAGTCGAGTCGTCACCATGGTTAAGTCATGTCTTTCACATGGAAGATGATACTTCAGGACAACGGGTTTGACCTCGCAAAGATATATAGATATATATAAAGACAAACTCTTTGTGTCCTCGGCCCAGAGCGACCCATGGTTGTACTGACAAAAAAGAGGAAGAAAGCAGCGACATAAAGTAATCGATTAAATTCCAGTCATTGTTAGGTAAACTTTTGTATATGTAGAGATATCATCTGGAAATATGGCATGGATTCTTTCTAAATTTAAAGGTATAATCTCCGAGGAAATGGTTTGTGCAAATATCTTCTCATACCCTTTAATGCTATAAAGAACACACCAATTGGTATTAGAGACTTTATAATGGCTAAATAAAATAGGCATTCGCGTTACATTGAACGCGTCTTGAGTTTGATGAATTTTATGAGATAGTCTGACAAAAGTAATTGAGAGAGTTTTCAGAATATTATGACTTCCTTAATTTCATTATGCAATTTTCGGCGAAAAGCTCTAATAGTTTTAAAAGTGATCCATAATTTTACTTAACGGCTGTAGAATCATGCCGTTGGTTTTCGACTCCTTATCTTGGCTTAGAATTTCTTCGGACATTTTCCAAAAAAGTTGCTGGTTCAATTTAATCATCTTTCTAATGCTATGTATTATGTCTATATACTTCTAACGCATCTGTAGGTAATTAGCCGACAACACAATTAATCCCATAAGTGCTCGGTTTTAATATTTGGTTCCGAACGAATTTTCCATTTTCTTTGCAATTTTATGTCAGATTTACATTCTGCAGTTTGCCAGCGACATATTTCGTAGAAAATTATAATAAATTACATTTCGTTGTCAAAGACATACAACGAGCATCATTGTGAATGCACATACGAAATCTTTTTCTTATGACGATGACTTTACGGCAGTTGTTTATCAACGTTAGTCATTTTAGCTGAGTTAAGGAATATTATGCTGCTTTGAGTACACTCCCAGTGAATCTGGCACCAGCAGTCATAAACAGAGTTATGGTGCTTTGGTTTAATTAGAAGCAGACATTTAGGAATCAACGGAATGTCCGCTTTAAACAGTTCACTGGCTGTTAAATGCGCGTTTAAATACGGCTTGTATTTTTTATAGTTTCAAACACATACACAATGATTTAATTAAAGGATTTGGTTTAACATAAGTTTTAAAATCAAATTTAATATTAGCAATATTTCATATTTGAAATTATATTTGTGTATACTATATACATTAGGGTGATTCAAAAAAAATTTTTTTTTTCGATTGGTACTCGGAAAAATAAGTTCCTAGACACCTCTAAGAAATCCTCACCACATATGAGTTTTTAATTGTAGCGGGAAGGTCCTCCTACATACAGTTTTCTATTATTTCTTATTATCAGATAGAAAAATTTAAATCTCGCTTCCAACTACTTGAAAAAATATCTTGTTCCTTAGCTTTTGTAAGAAATTTAATGCCCTAAAAAAAGGTCTCCCATGATTTTTTCGAAAACCAACCGTTTAAAAGATATTAATAGTTAAAGTTTGATTATTTTTGGGAAAATTTTTATTTCTTATGGATTTTATAACTCAATGAAAAAAATCATTATGAATGATGAAAGTTATTTTTGAATATCAAAACTATCAAATTATGAAAAACCAAAAAAATCGATTTTTTCAAATTTCTAGACTAGAATACCCCCTTAAAGCAGTTAATCACCACTTCCTTCGATATTCGATACTACGACTTTAATAAATAAAATGTTTGTTTTTGGATTTTGAAATTTTTTTTTGGATTTTGAAAATATTTTTATCAGAAAGCTGAGAATTTTTTACATAAAATTGGACAACTTAAAAATTTTTTCACTCAATTTTGAGGTCGTTAAAAAATAAAAGAAAAAGTCATTTTTTTGTTTGATCTCAATTTGAAGTGCGCCCCAAAAAACAATGGAGCAACTTTGACCACTAAAAAGTTAACAGATTTTATTCTATTGGTCTATATTATGATATTCCTAAAGTTTTGTCAAAATCGGAGAACCACGGGTACAAAACCATGTCGCCAATTGATGGATGGCTTATATATAACAACAATATTAGCTATAATAGAAATTTAAACATTTTTTAGTTACAGTTTTTTAACTATTTATAAATGAAAATATTAGGAGTAATCCAGTAGCAATCAAGCTATAAGGTTGCTTGATTCTGTTGCTATTTCTGTTTTTTTTTTAAATTAAAAAATTTGCTTGTACTATGAAACTAATAAAAGTTTATAAGATTGCGTTTATACTCTTACAACATGTTACTACAAAGTATAATAGTTTTGTTCACCGAATTTTTTATCTATTACCTAAAACTAAATAAAATATATATAAGGTTATACATATATATAAAAGTTCTGGATGATAAGAGGAGTTGAAATACGGATTGAATTGTAACTTGAGAAAGAATTTAAATATCTTATTAAAACTTGGTACACGTGTTCTTGGCGAAATTCGGCGAACACCCACAAAATGCCATTAATCAAAAACCTATAAATTGCCATATTTAAGCACTAAATGATATATTGCAAAATAGACGTGGATTCGGCCACTTTTGGATAAAATCAGATATCTCGAAATACGCCTAATTGTTTTCAACCAAAATAGGTACCTGACCTCCAGTGCCTCCAGAACTGAACACCGATTATAGTAAAGTTCAAATTTTTAAATATCACATGTCTTTAAATATATGAATTTAACTTGAATATTGTTTGTTATAAAAAAAAATAATCTTGCTTTATAATTATTTAGTGAATACTTCGAAATTCATTATTAAAAATGTTTATAATGCTGGTAAGATCTTGGTAAGTCAGGTGTAATTCTACTCTTCTTAATTAATCTCTATGTCCACATTTTGTACCATTATGTATATGTTACGTTAGGACTTTTTTAATCTCACTACAATTTATATTTTGTCTGATTTATGCAACATTGCATAATGCAATGCAAAAGGAACAACATTTCAACCAAGCTTCGGGCCCATAGATGTACGCCACTTTATAAACACTTAAATTTCAAAATAATTAAAGCACATTTTTCTTCTTAGGACAACGAAAACTGTTTTCAGCAAAGCCAATAAAGAGCTTAATTTAAATAACAATTTCAATAATATTTGTCAGCAGCCATAAATGGCACTCAGTTAATTTCATTATTAATAAATATAAGCTTCTTAAATGTAATTCTGTAAGAAGTTTCCACAAAAAGGCACCATGACATAACAGCAACAACACTACAGAACTCTTTAAAAATATACAAACCGTATATACTTATAATCACTAAGTAATGCTGTCGAAGAGTGAACACAGCTCCCTAAGAGGTTTATGGGAGCGTAATTATACTTACATATGTGCACATATGTGCAGCATTGCTGATACTTATGAATGCGAATGCTTGAGGTATAGTAGTCACCTGAAGGGAAATATCGGCCTATAAAACAACATTAATCAACATTAGAAAGTACTACGACTAAGCTCCACAATAATATACATTTTTATTTAGGACATCGATTTACATTAGAAAGGGGTATCGATAGTTAAAAATTTTTTTTAAATGTGGACCTGTCCTTAATAAGTTTAATATACATATCTCCTGAACATATCTCCCATTCTAGCTATAATAACCAAATTTATTGAGAAAATATGCCCTAACCACCAGCTCACTCCATATATAACGGATTTGCTAAAAACTACTAGAAGCTTGAAAGTTTTACACCCGAGATGCTATGAGAAGACTTAATAACAGCCGGGTAAAAACTGTACAATGGGATGGTTAGCCCAAATTTAGGTAGAAACCCATATCTCAGGACCGATTTCAAAAAAAAAAAAATCATAAGTAATATTATCCTGATATTTCTACGTTATAGTACGAGGATGGGAGACATCTGATGAAAACCGTGTGTACCAAGTTTTTTATGATTCATCTGAATATTTAAATTTTTAGTATACAAATCAAACACCAATCAGTGTATCCGAATAAAAGTTTTCACGAATAATACTTTTGAGATGCGTCACCTTGAGAAAAAAATTTGTTCACATTAAATCGAATAAGTGGACCCTAGTTCTGATTTGGAATTTTTAATTGAAAAAATCGGTAAATAGGTGAAATATATTGTAAAGATACTCAGAAAATCGCATCAATAATTCTCTTAGCCCTCTTATGGTATACATAATAGAAAAATTTTGGAACTTCTGGATGACTTTATTCCGCATATATTAGGGAATATATGAGTTGTAAAGATAACTTCTAAATCACCCATATTCACTAAGTATTTGGGTCGGAAGAAAATCCGGGTCATCTACAAGTGGATTTGGATCCAGCTCTTTTTGAATTAGGAGTGCCACCTATGCTGCCATACTTTGGTGGTCTTGTTGTTCTTCTCTACTTTTGCAGATACTGTTTTGCTGATAAAATATATAGTATATAAAGCTGAATATAGTCCGGAAAGCACTTATTACGCGAAAGCAGAAAGCCCATGCACTGAAATTAAGTGTTTTTATATCCCGTGCCTGTATTCATTCATATTGGTGCTGCGTACAATAAACGGAACTCATTGCTTTTGCTACTAAAAACGAAGGCTGGAACGCTCGTAGCCTCTATTCTCAATAGAGCATTATAAATTTTGTTTGCTTTAACGGGAACAAACGCCAGGCGTTCCTTAAATATTATTACTCCCAGATAATTCAGTTGCGGCTGTAAGTAATCTCGCATTCTGCTGTAATGAGCTTTATTCGTTCTTCCACCTTCCTGGTGCTTACGAGTAAAACTTCTATTTTGTGCTCCGCCAGTTCCAGACTTACAAACGAGAATACTATTTTCAGAAACCATACCTCAGCAAACAATTAGTTGAGAACTCCCGTCGATGTGTAAGTTCAGCCCCTAGCTACCTACCTTAAATATAGAATATGTATATCATTAAAAATATGTTGCGCTGTGGACAACTCGTAATTGTAGGAAAATCTTTAAGATAATTATACTCACTTGTATATCGTAATTTCATTCCAAAGTTTCACTTTAAAAATTATACTAGACATTTTCTGCCCCCGTTTACTTCTAGTGTAATGATACGAATGCAAATACATACATACGTGTAAAATTATCAACACATAAGAGTTTTGCGGAGTCAATGGGGGAGTGTAACCGTCTGCATCAAGTATGTTAACAATTGCACTTCAATTACCAACCAGAAGGTAGAAGTTAGCAAGGTAAAGTAACGTGCATTTTGTTTTTTTTTTTTTTGTTATCGATATATCTGATTGAGTGCTTTAATCGAAGCTTTAAAGTTCAACGAAGTGTAGAGTCTGCAGATGCAACATGGGTCAACGCCTCTAACTACTGCAATTATGTAAGTGGTGTGCGTTAAAGCATGAGCTCTTGTTCGAAATAGTGTGCGTAACAAACCCATAAAAGCAAACGGAAAATAGAAGCGGCAAAACATCTACATACTTAAACAAATGCATTGAATAATATACATACAATGAGCAAGGGATGAAAAAATTTGAAATAGGATAAAATGTGAATGCTTTAACGTGCAGGGAATTGAGAATTCAATAGTTAGTGTTAGTAAAATTGTATTGTGTTAAGTTATAAATACAAAATAGAATTCATATGATCTGTAGTTAAATCTCAAAAATGGTTAAATGGTTCTGAGATGTGGTGATGTTAATTCGAAAATAAAATAAGTAAAACGGAAGTGTTAACAAAAGCAATATTTTATTATTAAAAACGCTGCGGATACAAAAAAGTGCTTTGGTCAAAATTGCTTAAAGTAGTAGTCTGATAACTTGGGTTCAAAAAATCTAAGCATTTTTTTTTGCTTAATTTGAAAGCACAATGTCTTGAGAATATACTGTGAAAATTTCAAACAGAAATTCGAAATATTTCGGGAGTTATAACAAGTTTCCTAGAGCGCCTAGAAGTCCTCGCTCTCGGAGTTGTTGAACTTTAAACGCGTTTTTCCCAAAACATTGCTTTTCTGGTCGGCCCGGGTCCTAACTTTTTTTCTACTGAACCGATTGCTTTCAAATTTTAACAGGCTATTCAACACACTTATAGCTCTCGTCGCAACTAACGAGATTTTTTTCACAACTAACTTTTTATTTTACAACCCTTTCTTTGCTAAAATAAAATGACTTTTTTCATAAATTCCGCCATTTTTTTACTTACCCTTGAAATTTAACTTCAGTAGTTCCGACCAGAATGACATGTCTACAGATTAAGAAGATTAAATTTTTTTGTTTTTAATAAAAACACTATAAATATTCCAGATAATTAATTTTTATTTTCCTATAAAAAACCACCCTCCATAGAAGTCATGAAAATAGGCATAAGTTACCAGCCTACTACCTTAAATTACGTCAGGCGAAGAAACTATTCTGAAGCGGTTGACTAGAATACTCAGAGGAGTACAGAAGGTCACGCAAAAGAGTATGAAATTCGAAAGAAGGCGTTCCTGATGATTATATCAAAAAATCAAAAAAAAAAAAACAGTTTGATTAAGGGGTTAGGGGTAGTCAGAATTTTCAAAAATATTTTGTTTTTTTTTTTTTTGCATTTTCGATAATTAGTTTTTGAGTTATTCGATAAATAACAAAGAGAGCTCGGGCACTCAAAAGCGCTAGTGTAAAACTTTTAACGCGTTTTTCTCAAAACTATGTTTTTTGAACTGGTGACAACTGTACCTCGAAAACCGCTCAGTAGATTTTAATGAAATTTATGCAGCTTTTAGAATACATAATAAACTCGAGCCTGATCGAAGGGTTTTTTTTTCAAAAATTTCGATTTTTTAAGACCAATTAACTGATGATTTTTTCAAAAATTAAAAAAAAAAATTCCTCAGGCCGCAATTTTGTTAATTTAAAAAAAAAAAAATCCTTCGATCAGACCCAGAATTATCTATTTATAAAACTTTTTTTTTGCCCAATTGATTTTAGGTGAATCTCCAAGGACTTATGGTTTTCACCGCAAGTACCTTTTTTTTGAGCAACTATAACTTTGGAAATTAATTTTTTTGTTTTGAAATTTTCGTGACTTCAAGTCAACACATTCTATAATAATATCATATTACTTTTTTTTTTTAAATAATACGATTTAATAGCGAAAAAAAAAAACTGAAAATTCTCATTTTTTTGTGCCTTTTGGGTTTGGGATAGCCCTTTAATACGACTTTAAATATATAATTTTTAAATAGATGGCAATAGTAATAATATTTGTTTAAGTGTAATCCGGTTACACTATATGGCTTTAAAAGATAAAACTCAGATAAATTTAGATTTTCGCGCTTTCTATCTGAGTTATCCATTTAATACGAGAAATATGGACCAATAATTTATTTTTGGTGCTGTATCACAATATCTTTAACAAATATTATTGCCTAGTATTAAGCGAATAGATGTTTTCTTGCATTTTTTGTAGATACTTTACATGCTGACCGAAGTATTGGTTATAAAGTCTGCAGTCCTTACATTATGTCTATGGAATTATCAGAAAAATGCCCTAACTTTATTCATTTTTGACGCAAAGCCATCCTCTTAAAAAAATGTTCACCAAGTTTCAATATTAAACACTAGATTGACTGATTATTTCCATGATGTCATTGACTCTGGATTTCTAATAAATTGTAAAGTAAAACAAAAGAACGGATCTGAATCGATTATCCACGGTCTTCATGTTCACTCTCAGCTACGGCTGCTATATTTTCTCCCCATTAAAAACCTGAACGTATTTTCATAATATATACATGGTGTAGCAGAATAATAACTACTCATAATATGCACCACATTATTTGCTGATCTTGATATTGATGGCTCAATCGCTAACATTGCGAATTAAGAACTGCCGATACCAATTTAATGACGCCTATTGCCTTCCCACTGACCCTAAGCTTATAAAGCATAAATTTGTAAACCGTTTCGCGATGAACTCATGGTCTCTCTTCTAACTTTGAAATTCCTGAACTGGGCATCAACTTTCTCTCACTAAGGAGTGCATAAAAGCTCCACACCCTTTAGTATTTTATCTGCCCTGTTAAACTTCCAATCAGATTGTCCGTCTCTGGGTAAAGTTCTAAGTATGTATTGCTCAATTAAAGTATCTGACATTATCACTTTCCTAAACACCATGCCCGATTCAAACACAATTTAGAGTGAAAATTGTAAACTGTTATTATCTACACAGCTGGCGGCATTAAAGTTTCGCTTGTCCCATGTCAAAATGTAAATTTGGTGCTTAAAATTATTTAATGAAATTTCCTTTAGCTCCTGGCTATCAGCTAAAATTGTTGTCAGAGGTGTTTGTATTAGATGAACGCTGACTTCATTATCTGCACAGTATTTACTAATGGGCAAGTTGGAATAAATTTCATCAAATTGTTATATTGTTGGCAGTAATTTGGTTAGCCGGGAGGGAAATGAGTATTAAACGTAATTTGTCCGTACAAACAGAGAGATGTTGAGACTGATATATGTATATGCAGTATGTGTAAGATTGCTTATGTGTTATTTTATTGTGCAAAAAGGGAAAATAAGGAGAAGCTACTACTTCTGAGTGAAATTCAGTTTTTAGTGTGTTTTTATTGAACAGCTACAAAACGTCAGTTAAAAACTTTATCTAAAACATGTTTCCCAAAGTATGACTTAAAATCAATTTTAAACCTGTTTATGTATGTTATGAAATTGCTTTCGCTGGTGGAATATAGATAAAGAAAATTATAATTTCGAAAATAAAACTAGATATATTATTTCCTATTGTTAGAAAAAAATAATATTATTTAGATTGAATGCCTCCTTTTGACAAGATTTCACAGCAACAAGTACATTTTTATAAGCGTCAAGAATAAAACAAAACTTCACTCTCAATTCAAATTGTGTTAAAGACACTTTATTATTAATAATTGAGCTTATCAAAGTGCATCGTCATAGGAACAAAATATTCGATGCTGAACTGTCATATTGAATTGTGATTTTATACAAGTTTAGTTTAACAAGTTAATATATTCTGAGAAATAAACTACAATGCTAACGTAGAAACTCATTTAAAATTTATTAGTCCAAGTTCTTGATATTTTATTGTTATTCCGCATTCAAAATAATCTATGGCATTTATAAAAGATAATATTAGAAAATTGGCATGTTCTAACAATACTACTAGATTTAAATTTTGAGAAAGTTACATTGCATTCATAATCAATACATAGTACAAAACAAAGTCGCTTTTTTAGTCCCTATGTCCCTTTGTACGCATAAGTCCTTAAAACTACGCAACAGATTTTGATGCGGTTCTTTTGAACAGATAGAGTGATTCAAGAGAAACGTTTATATGTATAATAACATGTCTTTACATTTATTCCGCTTACATTGCAAACACACGCTGAACCCAACGAGATTTACAAAAACAATGTACTAAGTATTGTACACATTGAAAAGGCCTAAAGAAACTCCGCGATGGTATATGTATGTCTAACTCTTAAGGCTAACCCTAAATAAAAGTTTTTTGTCATTTACATTCTACGACACTATTTAATTTTCGAGACTATTTTAACCAATTAATTAATCCTTTCCAATTAAATATCTTAAGTATAGGAGGGGCCATATAAAATTTTAAATTTCGAAAATAGGGCGTAAAAGATTGAGTGTAGCGTTTGCTGTATGGCACGTGGCGCCGTCCTGCTGGAACCAAATGTTGTCCAAGTCTTCTTCTTCAATTTGCTCGAAGAAAAATTCGGTTAGCATTGCGCGATATCGCTCATTGATGGTTACGGCGGTTCCTTCTTCATTTTCGAAGAAAAATGGGCCGATGATTCCACCAGACCAAAATCCAAACGAGACATGCGGGTTTTCTGTGTCCCAAATGCGACAATTCTGCTTGTTAATGTAACCATCGAGGTGGAAATGAGCCTCGTCCAAAAAAATGATTGACCATCCTCGGTTAAACGATCTTCTGCCTAATCTGCGAACTGTAGAATAGTTAATAGCGACCCATTTCATAAACTTTCGACTTTTTACTGAATATTTGTCACTTTCCGAATGGTATTTGACGTTTCCAATGTCGAAATATGGATAATTTAAATTAAAACGTTAGATGGCCCACCCTATACATTGTTGATTTAATATAAATCTGTATGACCCTTTGCTGCATATGATTTAAATGAATACTTTCGATGATATTAAAGATTTAAAAATTTCGCACGCGTTTTTGGTGGTAAAGAGAGCGTGCCTATAAATAACTCGTCGGAAGCCGCGGTTCTCCCTATAGCAATTTGAATTTAGCAGCGTTTATTATCGGAGTTCTCAAACGAGGAATATTTAAATGAAAAGGAAGAAGTATATGTGCCCAATTTCAAAGTGATTATTCCTCAAAAATAACACAATTGCTAAATATTTGAAATAGTAGAATAGAATTGCAACCAAAATACGTAGGGCAATGGATTATAACTGGCTCCAAAAGTAAACAGGGCTTTTTGAATCTAGCGTCTCCTTGTGGCGTCATCTATATGCCGACTGATGCGTTATAAATTGCTGTTTTTATCGATTGTCCAGTGAGGCATTTCATGACACTTCATAGATTGGAAGTGAAGTTATTGCGCTTTAAGTTTGTGGGTCAATCAAAATCCGTGATCACCGAAAAATCCATCGAAATTGAGCGTGAATTCATCGAAAATCAGCCGAAATAATTATTGAAATTCATGGAAATGGAATTGAACATCTCCAAAACATCGATTTATTGCATTTTTGTCGAACATTTGGGCTTACGAAAGGTGTGTGCACAGTTTGCTATGCACAAATTGACCGACGATCAAAAATTGCTCAGATTCCAACATTCGAAGGACGATTATTTGACCAAAAATCACATTTTAACCATTAACCACTCTCCGTATTCACCTGATATGGCACCGTGCGACTTTTTCCTTTTCGAAGAGATGCATTCGCCCATTAAAGGAAAGCGTTATGCAGACGTAGAGGCCATTCAAAAGGCTTGCACCGGCATACTGGTGGGCATACCAGGCCAACGAGCTAAAACACACCGTGCAAAAAGCTGTATTGAAGTAGTAGGAGACTATTTTGAACAGAATAAATTGATTTTGCCGAAAAAATCAGTTGTTCTGTTTTTTTTTTAAGTCCTGTTTACTTTAGAAAGCACTTTGTAATTTACCCGCAAATCAACGGCTTGAATAAAATACGGTTCCTTATCAATATTTTGCCATGCCGTTTTACATTCCACTCTGTCGTTTGCAATAGCATTCGATTTGTGATTAGATTTCGAATTTAATAAATTGAAGTCAGTAAGTTTGGAAGCGGCATCTACAATGTATTGTAATTAAATTACGCTAAACAGGAAAACTAAGTGCCCAATTGCCCCAAGCACATTTAGAAAGTTTGGCGAATTCATATTACCACATATGTACTTGTATGTCTGGTACACAGTTAGTGCAGATGTATATACATTTGAGGAGGCCACTTCAACACACTCACATTTTAATTTTCAAGGTATTCAGTGATGACTGCCGGGGACGGCGTTCTATATTTACCTATTTAACTGACGCAGTAAATTTTCTTTCCAGGACCAAAATTTTAACAGGGCTATTCACAGGTAAGATTCTCCTAACTTCGACTTATGTAAATGTGAGTAGGATTTACTTTATGACAGTTTTTCTTTGGGTGAATTTCAAACGAAAACCATTTCATGGTTACCTATTACCTATATTTTTATATCTCGTAATATGAAAGTAATTTATAAAATATTTCACTTTTCATCACTTAACACTTAATAATAAATATCGCAATAAAGGTTATTCCCACAAAATAATAAATACCATATATCATATCTATAATAACTACTTATTGTTACCGACAAAAACCAACTCCGCAAACTCAATTGCTTGCTACTTATGCGAAAACTTTTCAACTAAAAGCTCTTATCATGGCTTTTTTTCTCTTGCTTTTTTCTTTATTTATAGCTTTTAATGTAAGACTCGTAAAAATACCCCTTCTATATTATTACTCCAACGTCTAGCCATTCACTGATAATTATACGCTGAACAGAGTAGTATATATTAAGTTTGTCACGAAGTTTGTAACACCCAGAAGAAAGCGTCGGAGACCCTATAAAGTATATATAAATGATCTGTACCTTGAGCTGTGTCGATTTAGCCATGTCCGTCTGTCTGTCTGTCCGTCCGTCTGTCTGTCCGTCCGTCTGTCTATATATATACGAAGTCCCTCAGTTTTAAAGATATCGTTTTGAAATTTTGTCAACGTTATATTCTCTTCAAGAATCTGCTCATTCGTCGGAACTGCCGTTAGCGCACCACTGTAACAAATAGCTGCCATACAAACTGAACGATCGGAATCAAGCTCTTGCATGGAAAACTTTTGCATTTGCCAATGTATGTTCACAAAAGTTGGCACACGTTATTTTCTAGGGTAACAATGTAATCTCGGAAGAAATTGTTCAGATCGGCATACTATAGCATATAGCTGCCATACAAACTGAACTTTCGGAAAAAAAATCTTGTATGGAACTTATGCATTTCAATAGATATATTTACAAAATTGGGTATAGGTTATTTTCTAAGGCAACAAATGTAATCTTCGAAAGAGTTGTTCAGATCGGATTACTATAGCATCTAGCTTCCATATAAACTGAACACTTAGTTACAAAAAGAAATGCTTCTCTGAAGGGTATATTGCTTTGGTGCCGCCGAAGTTAACGTTTTTTCCTGTTTTTCAATAATAATAATAAACTTTCCTGTGCTTTAGTTTTAGCATAGACTTAGTTTATACTTGTCTTTAATTTTCAGGACCATAAGATATATTTGAAAATTTAATTCTCTCAGACATTTTAACACTAAAAAGTAAAGAATATCCTTTGTTTAAGCGGATTTTAAGCTTCATCTTGGTTTCCAATATTTTTCACTAAATAATTATGCCTAATTAAACACTTGGGACTCAGTACGTGTTTGCTGTTTGAATTGAGCGGAAAAATTCCAAAAAAGGAAAACAATTAATGATTTTTTTACCGCTGCCGTCTTGGCTTTTCAGTGGCGATGACAACTTAAGTGACGTGGTGAATAATAAAAAGTAAAATAGAATGACAACAATTTGCACTCATTTGCATAGATATTAAAAATTAATGTGGAAGTCATTAGTACTCATCAATCAAATTATACCATCATGGAAAAACATAAATTTCTTTGCACCTTAATATATATATGCACAATAGGAGGAAATTGTTTATCAAATCACAAGTGAAATGTTAAGCACGTAAGATTTAAATTTTATTAAAATGGCACTAGCACACTACTCATTATAGTGAAGATAGCATATTCCTGTTGTTTCAAAACAACATTAATTTATTTTAAAATTTTCGTTGGTGCACCGCAATAACCAGTCTGGCTACGTGTGCAGTTGTCCATCTTGCTGGAATCAAACGCCTGTATTTACGATACAACGACCGCATTTGTTTCTTAAGCACCAACATACGGATATCGATGGTATGACCTTTTTGCGATACTTCCACATTCTGCAAACATGTTTACCAACCACATAATGATCAATTTACTAGGGGGACTGCCGCTAAAATCCTGCCTGAATTCTTTTTGGAAGGAAATGACAGAATGCAAAGTATGTTACTGCTGCACTATCTAAACCCTCTTTTCGGTATCCCAAGCATTCATTCTTAAAAAACTCAAATTAACAAATAAAAATCAACTTGTTGTAAACTCACCCCACTTTGTTTATGACGTGTCAATACGGGATGAAAAGAAAAAATCTTTCCATAATTAATTAATATCTAATAGTTGTATTTCAAAGGAAAAGTTTCTAACATTTAAGGATTTCCGGTTGTATTTTTCCGGAAAATTTGATAGTTGGTATGATAAAAGCATGAGAATGGTTGTTTACTTGAAATCCAAAAGTTGCAACTTCGTATTGCTATTACTATTTTTTTAATAACTCTTCCCAAACAAATAATCACAGAATTCTGTTTCATCTACCAACTACATATGCGCTTACAGAAATGTCTGTTTGAGTAGGAGTGCAATAATTCAAAGTATGCAAGAGCAAAGTGAAAACCGTAAAAAACTCCCAAAAGGAAAAAGAGTGGAGAAACTAAACTTAATTTACGCCCGAAATTGAATTAAAAGTTTATTAGCACAACTGAATACAAATACTCGTACAATGACTTTGCGTTAGCCTGCGCTGGTTTGCTTCGGATATGAATGCTTAATTGCTATACACCTGGGAATGTTTCGAATTTCGAATACACGTACGTATATAGCATGTTTAGCTGTGAAAAGGTGTATTTGTTTTGACCCTGTAGGAAATCTGGTAATATATTCAGTAGTCGATTGAGAACTTAGCATGCAAAAGCTTTGTAAATCGTGGATACAAAACCGAAAATAGTGTAATAGTGTACGAATTTTTATATATAAGGAGATTGCAGTGGTGTGGAGCTGCGATTGTTTTTTTGTTCAATACAGCCTTTAGCCAAAATCGCTCACAATTTCCAAAATAAAAGAATAATTTTTCAAACTATTGATTTTTCATTTATAATCATTAGATAATTTTTTGTATTCTTCTTAAAAATTAACTACATAATTTTGCTCTCATGGAAATTTTGCTTACAGGATTCATGCTCAACTGTGATAGTTGTTTCACGTTCGGTTTCAATATATGCAGTACAATGTAGGAATGTTCATACATACATAAGTACCTTTTAATTTGAGGTACCTTTTTATTACGAGGTTAGTTCAAAAAGTATCATCCTTTCATGGGCCTCTTCACTTTTGGAAATGAAAATGTAACAGAAGCCAAGTTTGTGTTATACAGTGACTGTGGCATTCATAGTGTGTTGTTTTTGGCCAAACCATCGCACAACTTGTAGAAACAATACTTTATTGACCTACGAATCTTTGGTAAGAACTGATAATGCACGTTGCATCTGCAATCGAAGAAAACTGTTAGCAAACATTCACATTCGACCTAACTTTGTTTCGCTTTTTTCGATCTTGGCTGCCGAATGCGAGCTTCCATTAGGATAATTGGTTTCCTCATAAACATCCAACAACTCCTGAGCAATGTCAATGCAACACTCAAATCCGAATCAGTGGTTAAAATCGAATGACAGAAGCCAATCGATATGTTTAGTTCATCAGCAATTTTTCTATTGGTAATTCGAAATGTAGTAGTAGTTTCTTCATCTCATTATTGCTTTTGTCATTTCTTTACGTGTTCGGGCGTCGGGCCCGCTCTGAGAACTATTTGTACTACCGACAAAAGACGTCCAAGCAAAACTGCTATTAAAAATTAACTTAATATTCAAAATTGCCGACCTTGTCAGCATAAATCCGCGATACTTTTGTACAAAACCTATTGCAAAAACCTCTTATGTGCGAAACCAAGTCAGTGTACAAATGCCAGCACCGTTGAATAAATATTTTAACAGCAACACAAAAAGCGAGTGGTACTATGAGCTTACAATATGAGTACATCATGCTCACTTCAGAACGCCAGGTATTATTGTTTTGAAAATGGAGATGATTTTCATTTACTTGCATGTACAAAGCCCCCAATACGAAATCGTAAAATTTTGTTCATAAAAAATCTAAATTTTTAGCCTTTTAACACTTCCCCTTTTTAATAATATTTATAGTATTGAATTGAAAGACGCTCCTGTATTTTTAATCGTTTTAATAAATTTTGATATATTCTTTTATTTTCACTCATTAAGTACATCTGGATTTTTCTCATTGATATCAATATGATTTACATTAATTATTACATTCAAGACATCTGTTACAACCAAAGCACAAACAACCATACTGCCAATTACCTTTGATGACTTGAGGTCCGTTCAGTCATCTAATATGAGAGCTCGTGGTTTATTAAGATGAACTATGTGTAGATAAACAGGTTTTGCATTTCAATGGCGGTGTAAATGTTCAATAAGATATGCCATGTGTTGCATTATGGACTGATGCACACAAATCGATTGAAAAGTCCCCGACCTATCAAAGTACAACATAAGTTTTTTTAGCAAAATACGTTTTTGATGATTGATGCTACACTGGTTAAAGCGTACCCCTAATAATTTTTGCGAAGCACGATTTATGGATTTTTACCATGGTTTTCATTAATTTGTGACACGATGCATTTTTTGGTGAAACATCACTTGGGTTTTTTTTAAATTTCAGACTATGGATGTATATGGTGCTGCCATACATATCCTTTATTCTTCTATTATATAAAACTGTCTTGCTTTTCGAAATCAGTCGAAGTGTTAACGCATTTATGATTATATATATATAGATACGTAATATGTAATAAAGCAATGTTGTAATTTAGTCACAGTGAACACACTGATTAAAATGACCCAATGTGGTTTCCAACAACTTTCGCTGAGTAATTAATTTTTCAAGTCAGGTAAATTGAAACCAATAAGTTTGGATAGGTCGTCTACAATGTGTTTCAATTCAATTTTGCTAAATAGGAGAACCAAACGTGAAGTGGCATGCCGCAGAGTTGTCAAATGCTGTCAGTTATACTAAATTCATAAACAAGGGCCGTTCTAAAGTAAACAGAAAACTAGCGCCTCCTGGTGGCGCCCTCTATATATCGCCTGTGAGAATTTAATGACGTTTCATTGATTGGAAGTGAATTTATTGCATTTTTAGTGTCAGTATGTTTTTGTTATCGGTGCGAAAATATGCTTCGAACAAAGAACCAACATTAAGTTTTGCTTTAAAATTAGTACAACTTTTACCCAAAACAACGCTTTCAAAATGGTCTTGAAAACACAAATGACGATCAACAAGTGGGCCAATCAAAATCGGTGATCAAAAATCAGCCGAAATCCTCTTTGAAATTCATGGAAATGGAATTGAACATCTCCAAAACATCGATTTATGGCATTTTGACCGAACAGTTGGGCTTACGAAAGGTGTGTGCATGGTTATTTCCTCACAAATTGACTGATGACCATAAACTACGCAGAATTCAACAGTAGAAGGGCATTATTGTGACCGATTATTTGACCAAAAATCACATTTTAACCATTAACCACTCCCGGTATTCACCTGATATGGCACCGTGAGACTTCTTCCTTTTCACAAATGCATTTGCCTGGTAAAGGAAAGTGTTAAGCAGACTTAGAGGCCATTCAAAAGACTTGCACCGCCATACGAGCTAAAACATTCGTTCGACATGCTTTTGGACCGTGCAAAAAGCTGCATTGAAGCAGAAAGAGACTATTTTGAATAAAAATAATCTAATTTTGCCGAAAAAACCATTTGTTCTGTTTCTTTTTTTTAAGTCCTGTTTACTTTGGAACGCACCTTGTATGTACACACATTCATTAATATGTTATATTACAGTAGTAAGGAAAAGTCCAGTTAACGACCAGAATTGCAAGCCAAAAAGGGAAAAGTGATGTACAAATAAAGAATAACACAGAGCTTTTTCAGTGTAATTGAATTTATATTACCTTTATTGATCAAGTGCTCAATTGATAGTAATAACTTAATCCTAATTCTATCCACTAAACAAAGTTCGAAGCTCCCATCGCTCAGTATAAGAGAATAAATGCAGTAGAAACCTTTGGGAGTGCACACGCTCG
This sequence comes from Bactrocera correcta, assembly GCA_027475135.1. NCBI lineage: Eukaryota > Metazoa > Arthropoda > Insecta > Diptera > Tephritidae > Bactrocera > Bactrocera correcta. The sequence goes on from CM050323.1 coordinate 145,344,885, forward strand.
TCTATATTTTTTCGTTGCATACATATGTATAATATATTGTATATATGTCACTTGTATATATATGTAATGTATATCTCTCATCATTGACTAGTAGCTTAAAGTGTAGTTCAAACAATTGTAAACTTGTTCACTGCTAATTGATAGCTAAGATACATCTTTATTATATCATATTAGTATTCTTTTTTAATAAGTTCCTTCCTTTATGAATGCGCTAATGTATTAAATTGAATTTTCTACTTGTGAACATTTCTTTTAAAAGCTCTTTACTAGTACATTCAGTTATTATACTCACATAAGTATAAGTAAAAGAAAAAGATGCCATCACATTAATAACTTTAATCATCACCCATGCATTGAGGGCATTTGCGCGCTTTTACAACAATATCTAGGTATGCCACACTTGTAATTATTGCAAGCAACTTGAAAAGAACAGAAAAAAGAAAAGTGTGGTCTTTTATTCTCACTGTAAACAGTTGTGATATGAACTAACTGCATATAAGTACATTTAGAGCTTATTTGTATTAACTGTACTTCCCATTAAATAAAAAAATTTCAATTTCTTTAACAATTTTTGTGGCTTTTTTTTAAGAAATCATGCCTCTCTTATTGGGAAACCCTGTAACCCACCAAACTTTCCCGCATGAAGCTACCGTATGAAGGCTCAATATTCAAAAAATTTATCAATGGGAAAATGGGCGAAAACAGACTGCAACCACGTCTACTTAGAAGCAATTAATATAACGAAATAAAACTTTGTCTTTGAGATATTTCACCTTACGGCCAAAAATTGCTTAAGGGGTTATTCTAGTCTAGAAATTTGAAAAAAATGGAAATTTTTTTTTTCATAATTCGATAGTTTTGATATTCAAAAATATCTCCCTAAAAGGATTTTTCAAAACTCAAATCTAAGTTATAGCCATTTTAGTGACGTGGCAACTAGACCGGTTGAGCGAATATCGTACTCATATAACGTAAAACTTAAAACGCGTTTTTCTCAAAACTCCTTTTTTTGATGCGGTAGCCGCAATATCTCAAGTTTTAATCAGTCGATTTTTCGAAAATTGGCATGAATTTTCTTTAAATATATCTCTACCACTAGAAGCAACAAGAAATAGAAATTTGAAATTTATAATATTTTTAAAAAAATCGACAAAATCGAAAAATTAGTGAAAAAATCGACCTGTTATTTTGAGTAGCCGCCATTTTATGAAAAATTTTTCTTTTAGTTTTGCTGTTTCATGATATAACGATATTCGTACTCATTAAGAATCTGTCATTGTTTTATTTTTCAGATGACCGCAAGGATAGAAATCATGGCGATGAGGGCACGGCATCTTTTTTCTCCCTTTTTCTTCAAAGACGCATAACTTTTATTTTTTGAAATTTGTTTTGTGTACACATCTAAGTTTAATAAGCAAATGATAAAAAAACGTATAGTAAAAATACCTAGCCTCTAAACTAGAATACCCCCTTAAAACCTACAAAAACTGTTGAATTTGTGAGATATGTAATTAAAATGCATTCCTTTCCGAATTAAACGATGTCCGTCTGTCAAAAATGATTGTAACCAATACTTACTGTGCTAAATAAAAGGTAACCTTCCGATAATAACCTTCCGATGTTTTTGGCTGTAATTAGAAAAAATAAAAAATGAAAAATTTTGATTCTGCTTGTAGATTATTTTTATTTGGTCTTTTACATTTTTTTACATCAAGTCTAGATATTATATGATATGATATCACGTAAATGGCCGCCGCCACAGTTGATTGTCATTTGAGCCCTTTTTATGGCTATTGTCTTAAAGAGCTGCAAGAGTCTGAGGCTTGTTGACATAAACCCGCGAGTTGAAAAAGCCCCACAAAAAGAAGTCTTTCCACGTGGAGTGTGTGCTCTTGCACCGTTATGTTGGAAGTACATATTTTCCAATCCCAATTCATCAAGTTGCGATAAAAAGAACTCGTTGATCATTGCTCTGTAGCGTTCACCACTCACGTTTGGCTCGTGACGTATTTCAATTTAATCAACAACATCAGTTTACAGTTTTATACGTATTGGAAGATATTAAAGAGTTTACAGCTGCAAATTATATACTTCGGTGAGAATGTGAAAAAATGGAGCCATAATCATGTTCAGCAATTTTATCTTGATATCTTTGAAGTTTAATTAACTGCTGAAAACTCGTTACCATTTCTCCCGCACTTTTTATACAAAATCCAAATGGGAGCCAATTAAAGAGTATATATAGTATACTACCTATGTATTGTATGAATGTACACGGGATCTCTGTAGACAACTATGCTGCAAGTGTCTCTGATTATCTCTTGACTGAAAAAAAACTTTATGCACACATACAAATTTTGACTCGAGTTTGAAAGCGAAAGTAGCAAAAGTTTAAAATTCTGTTCCTCTTTACAGCGTGTTTTGGCAAAGAATAATCTTCACTTAGGTAACCTAAAGATAGAAACATTTCAAAAAGTTACTTTTACTTCCTGGCACATAAACATACGTACCTACTTGCTCTGTTTCGCTTCTTATATACTTAAATGTTTTTGTTTACCTCGATACTTGCTCCGGCGATACTGTTTAACTGTGCATTTACGCATCTTCGATCACGTCGTTCTGTTTGTGTTTAAAAATTACTACAAATTACTGTAATAAAACGTGACGGATTTATTGCTATCAGCATCGTAAGGTGAGTATGACGTAAAAATAATGGAGAAATGGTTAAGTATATGGCAACTCAGAGTTCAACACAATACTTGTGGGAGAGCCCTTCTTACTGAGGAACATAAAAAAATGGTTGAAGGAAAAAATTTGTACCCTTTCGTGGTTGTTTGTTTATTTTATGATTAGCTTGCACTTCTGAATTTTTAATGAGAGATCCGGCAGTTTGAGATATGACATGTATTTATTTTCTGTTATCTCAGTAAGTAGACAGCTAAAATCGTTTTTTTTTATATTTCAAGAAGTTCTTATTTTATGCTAATAAAAAGGTGGCGGTAAAACTGATATTGTCACGAACTTAAAATATTTTTGTATAAGTTATTTTCGCATACGAAAACTTTTTGGACTGTAAAAAGGTTATCTGGAGATAGTCATTTTGTAAAAAATTGTCTAAGGACTAAGAGAGTGCATATTTTTAGGAGTATGTTTATAAGGTGTGTATGGTCAAATATCAAAGCTGTGGTTTGGTCATTATTAACCCTACATTGATAGCGTACCTAAATGTAACTTCTTTGGTCGTTCATTTTATAACTAAATAATTTTTTATAACTAAATGACTTACGTAATAAACTAAAAAAGAAATTATATAGAAAACGAAGGTTGGAAATAGGTACATTATGATTGTCATAAAGCTTGTAGCACACAACGTATCTTCAGGAAATAAAAATTATTGTCTAAGGTAGCGGTTCCTACTTCAAACAAATTGTTCAGATCTTACAATTATAGCATTGACAGGTATAAAATGATGAAGATATGAATGTTTATATTCTTTTATGATATAAAAAATGCACATATGAGGGGTATTATACTTAGGTGCATAGCTTTTTAGTTTTAATTAATTAATGAATAATTTAGAGCACCAGACAACCAGTATATATCTTACCAACTTGAACTTGCTAGTTAAGTATAGAAAATTTAGTAATTCTAAAGATGAATATACAAATTCTTTATGCACATGCGTATACATACATATGTAAATGCTTATAAAAGGATAAAATTCATGCCATAAAATTCCCATGTGGCTTATACATTAATAAAGCAAATTGCCACGACAAATTTCCTCTTCACAAATTCTCAAACGAGGTGGCCATAAACAGTTTAAATTACTCAGCAGCTGACAAGAAAACACAAAGTGGTACTAAAGGGCAAAGCGTATGTACTCTTATCAGGCAAGCTCTTGTTATGACCGTTTTATTCGTACTTAATGTGTATATGTTCAAAAGTTTTACACATTAAAATAATTTGTAAGGGTAAAAGTAACAAATTATAAATTGAGGTTAAATTAGGAAACTTCTTTTAAGTAGTCGCCATAAAAAATTGAGGCTGAGTTAAGCAAAAAACATAAGAGTTTCACAATCAAAGATTGGAAGAAAGTGATGTGTTCTGACGAAACAAAAATAAATTTTGGACCAGATGGGAAGCAGTAGGTGTGGCACCGGAAAGGTGAACCATTATAGTCGAGGCCGTAAGGTCAATCTCAAAACTCGGTTCGTTGATGATATGGATTTGTATGAATTGAAATAGGGTCGGAAAATGTCACAGTATTCTAGGACGAATAATTGCATTCGATTTTATTCATATTTTGTATCAAAATTTTTGACGAAGCTTGAGTTAATTGGATCTCACTTTTGAAAATTCAACTTTTCAACAGTATAATGACCCAAGCATATCAAAAAAGTTGGTTCCGAGATAAGCAAATTAAAGTTTGCTATTGAGCTTTGCAGTCACCGAACCTTAACCCAAATGAACACCTTTGGGGAAAACTCAAAAAGTTCTCAGAATATGTAGGCCTCTCAGAAACTAATAAGTAGCATTCTTACCAATATAAGAGCAGTTTTGCACGTAAAGGGATGGCAATACAAAATTTATTATAAGTTGGGTTTTGTTTTATTTTTTCAGTAAAATATGTTATAGTTTTTGAAAATGTTAACCTCCTCTTTTGTTTATAAATTTTTTCGATTTGATTTTGGTTATGTGATATCTTTTATCCATGAATAAGTTAACATACCGGAAACAATCGATAAATTTTTTGAGGAACTATATACGTATATTCATTATTCTCGTTTACTATAATAAAATAACACCGTACGCGTGATTAAATTCAGGTAATAGGATAAGATACTTTATTTGTTTGCAAACTTTTCCATACTTCTTCTTATTGAATGGCCAAGCAGGTGCTTAAGTTTTCACCCACACTAGTTTAGACTCACCTCACACACTCTCATAAATACCTTTGCTCTCGTGAATTAATTCTGCTCAATTAAACGTTTGGAATTCTGGAAATGGCACGTGTCATTGATACTTTCGCTTAAGTGATAGCATTGAAAGCATCCAACCGTGTTTCAGTTTGTATGGAAAACTAAGTTCCCTTTAATTTGCGTAGGCATTAAAAATATTGCTTTCGATGCAAAGAAGAATAAGTACAATATAACGTGTTTTTAAATAGGAACTCTACAAAAAAACGATAGGGACAGCAAACGGCACCATACTTTTCCAGCTCTTTTGACATTTCACTCTCTCGCATCATTTTCAAGCCTTGGGCATCTCTGTGACGTTTGGGTGTGCATCCCAACAAAATTACGGTTTGTTGCGGTTGTTGGGCCGCTGGTGTCATTGGGCCGTCCTTTTTCAATGATGATCAAGACCGGCACGTTATTGTGAATGGCAATCGCTGCCGCTCAATGTTAACCAAATATTTTTGACCCGAATTGAATGATTCATTAGTATATGAAACGAAATTTGCGGAACCGGATCAAGTATTGATATCCAAAGCATTAGCATAGCATTTTCTTACAGGTAATGTAGTAAAAAGTCAACGAACGAAAATTATTGCAAGAGATTTCTCAAAGTTATCAAATTCATCATCTGTAGGCTTATTATGATTTTAAATGCCGATTTTAATAATAAGCACCTTTAAAAACTTAAATCATAAAAATGTGAAATCACGTTCTGATATACATATTTGTTCTCGTATAAATATATAATTACCCAGCGGCAATGGAGTTGACGGGGTTATAGTCTTAGTGCAAAGGCGGTTGTTATTTCCTGAGCAATCAGCTTTGCTAAATTTTCAATTTCATATACCCCGAGGCTAGCTAATAATCAAAGCTTCCAAAATGTTATATTTTTTTTTTGCTTTATTCTGTCTTGAGAGATTGAATGTAGGTTAAAGATTTGAGTTTAATTTTAAAACAGCGAGCGTTGAAAAAATGTGCAAAATTTCTTTCAAACAAAGTTAATTTCCAAAATGGAAATAATAATGACTAAATTATTTGCAATAAAAGATTTTGCAATATTTAAAGTTAACATACCGACTCAGCTGGAAAAATTTATGATATTTTTATAAAAAAATGTTTTGGGACGCCTGCATTTTTGCTTTCTATCAAAAATGATAATATAATTTAGCTCACTGAATATTCAAATAGTATTTAATCAAATTGTGTGCAGTTCTGTAAAACGTATATTGCGCTGCTCAATTGGATAAATAATTATATATGTATATTAAACGCAATTTTCAATGCAGATGGAAGCTGTTAATAACTACACACGGCATTAAAGTTTTCCTTATCAAAATAAAAATTTTGTGTCTTAAATTATTTGATGCAAATTCCGTTTGCCCTTTGCTATTACCTAAAATTTTTGTTTAATGGTTGTTAGCACTAAAAAATATTTGTTTTCACTATCTGCGCAGTTTTTTATGCAATTGCCAAATTGTTGACTCTAATTCTGTTATACAGGTGCTAAATTGTTAAATTCAAAAATTTACAAAGGAACATTTAGTCAATACGACACAAATCTTTGAAGAAAAGCAACTTAAATTATGTTTGTTTACATAAACATCTCTTAGTAGAGTACTGAGGAACGTTATTTGAGAATAATTAGTAATTCAACCTGACTTTAAAAAGTCAGTTATGAATTTTAAATTATGTTTTCATTACACTCTGCTCGGTTGCCACGGAATATTATCCATGATCAATCGAAATGCAACATTCTATGAAATCTTTTGAATCTAACTTAATATTTTCTATAGTTTGTTTATATTATATTTCCCATAACGTTTTAATAACAGAGTTTTTGTGGCATTACAAACATAAAAAGACAAGCTACATAGGTACTTAATGGTTGTACAACCTGTTTTAAGCAAAAGATTTGCAGTAGTGGCTGAGCAGTATGCAAGTGCCACATGGAAAAATAAAAGTGTTGTTTTCCTCTAAACATGTTCCTTATTGTGAAGAATATTTTTTTAGATATGTAAGGAGTGAGCTTCTTAGAGGTTTAAATTTTTTTTCCAAATGAAAAATATAAAATTTAAAGAGATACTCAAAAGCAACTACTGTCATGAGAAATAAATTATTTCTTTTAATTTTGGCATAAAAAATATAAGGACTTTTATTAAATATAGTTCTAGTATTTGAATCAAAATTTAAAACACAGTCCATTGCTCGTTTCCATAAAGATATAAGAAGTTATTTCTGAAATGACTTATACATTTTTTCAACTGCTCAATTTATTATTCCCACCCTTCTTTATTACAATCACCGCATAGTCTTTTAATAGGCAGCTAAATTTGGCTGTAAACTAACAGTTGATTTCTGCCATTAAAATTTAATTCGTTACTAAGATAAAGAAAACCCCACACCATCTAACCACTTATAAATATTAATACTAACCGAGTTACGACATTTTAGCCGTGGGTTGATTCGAATAAAATAAACTCATAAAGCAGTCAAAGTGTTGTGAAAAGCTGAGAAATTATGTTTTAAAATGCCCAGACCGAATTTTCGTTACTATGAGCACCGAATATTAACCCGTTTTCATCACATAATTTAATTTTCATTAAGGACACCCAGAGAGAATGTAATGAAAGAGTCATAAGAAAAGTGTAAAAATATGTTTGTAAACTGGGCTATTATATGGATAAGTTTCTTTATATATTCCAAGCTAAATTTAATATATTGGGCAGAAAATATCTATCAGGAGATCGGAATTCAGTATGTTATGACATCAACTTTAGAACAAGGGCTAGACCAATTTAATTGAAATTCTACGCTAAAAGACATTACTTCTAAATGCAGGTGTTCACTTTTATTAAATAATATATCACTCAAGCTGACTAACACAAATACTTAAAAATCATATGAAAAGTCAAACAGGATATAAAGAAAATGAGAGTATGCATACCTTTAATACACAATATGTGTGAGCGTAATTTAGATACTAACAAAAAGGTTGTGTATACGAGTATATCTATATATTTTTGGGCACTAATACAATTTTTTATTCAATAACGAAAACGACTTTAATTTGACTACAATCATGAGCCATATATTATAAAGTTTAACACTTCTTAATATTTCAATTCTAATTCAATTGCGTTCCTTTCTTATAGTCGTTATCTTATTCTTATTGTCGTTATGATATTCATATGATTATCAGATTACATGACCTGTATAATTTGGAACCATAAATGTATGAAATCGTGTTTGATCTTTCCCTACTGATAAATTCCCAAGATTTCATAGTATTTCATAGCATTTATAGTAAATTTCTGGCTGTTTTTTTTTTCGTGCAGGATTTCTAAAAAATTTTCGACGATGGTATAAAATTAAGAAAAATCAGTGCATGAATTGTCTTACTTCAATCCAATATATGAAATATTTCTATTAAAGATTCAACATATGCAGATACCTTAAAACCGTACGTGCATAGATTGCCGATTATGGCGCGAGTCTATACAATGTCTCACTTAATATTCCCGAATACGTTGTTGTTGATCAAAAATTAATAGTTATACTTATGCGTTGGTTTCTTTTGACATTTCATTTGGGAGAAGATTTATTGTAGTTTCCATGCAATTTAAATTTATGAGAAAATTTCAGGAAATTAATTAATTTCCACACAAGTCATTTGAGCCAAACCACATACAAAACTTAATTGAAGTCAATTACTTTGTAAATGCTGATCACTGAAACCAATACGCCGAAATAACGGGGCAAAATGTTAGCACATAATTGAGATGACAAGAAGCTATTTTAATAAACTGAATGGTAGATTTTTCTTTTAACCGAAAATTAATTTCAGAATTTATTTATTTCCTTTTCAAATAACCAGCTCTTGCTCTACTTTTAACTGAATATCGAAATTCCTTTATCTGTAGACCTTTAGTGAAGGGTTTTAAAATAGAAATTTTGCACAAGGTCAGGTAGAGAGCGTTGAAAATTATATGGGTATTTGGCAGTGTGCAAGTCAAGCGTAGTACATAAAAGTAATGCATAATCATATAACATATGGAGTTATATTCTCTAAAGTAATCCCCTCCTGCTGCAATACACTTATGACAACTAATTTTCCAGTCATCATAGCACTTGGAAAAATGTGATGGCCACCAGAGCCTTCTTCGATTCTGTTCTCGGAATGGTCATGGGAATTTGCTTAATAGCCAGAAGTTACACGAAGGTAAATCAGCCCAATGCGGTGGTTGCAGTACGATATTAGTTGAAAATGTGGCGAAATGATCATGATCGCACTTCTTTGTTCAATAAATTCATACATAGTAAAAATCGAAGAATTCTTTTTCATAGCCTCACAAAACGACGGGTATTTCAAATATTGAGTAATATTAGTAAAGATGTCACCAACAGTACTACCAACTTACAGAAAAAAATATACTGATTTGAAAAACACGTGGTATGAAGTATAAACTAAAAATTCACCTTTCAATTTGATGAGAAAAAATAGCGAAACATTGTTCATAATTTTAAAATCCTTAATTTATACTTCAAAATCTATATTTTCTCCCTCAAAATAACCGATTTGGCCCCAATGCGGTCATTTTCCAGAAGTCACAAGGAGCTAAATCAGCGAACACGGTGGTTGTGGCATGATATTGGTTGAAAATGAGGTGTAAAACTCATAACGTAATAGCAAAATAGCTTTGCAAAAAGGACGTATAACATTCAAATAATATTCGCTGTTGACAGTTTGGCCAGTAGAAATGAAATGAAAGTACACCACACCACGATAATCAAAGTAAGCTATCCACATTATCTTGATTGTTGTCCTGCTTTCACGTGTTTTTTTTCGGATTCGGTTCAAATTTGCCGCGATATTCTGCCGATTGATCGTCTATTTCTGGGTGGTAAGCATAGATCCTACACTCATCGCCAGTAATGATACGTTTCATGGCATCCTGGTAGTCGAAAAGATTTGTTTCACATACGTTAACGCGGCGCGGTTTTCGAAAAATTTTAGTGATTTTCGACCTAATTGTGCTTTCACTTTTCTTAGGCCCAAATGATATTTCATAATGGTTTTCACTGACCTTCCCGATATTCCAACGATAGTAGGTAAGAAAGATCTAATTTCGGGTATAACCGAATTTTTCATATTCTTGCAGCCTGAATGGATTAAAGCCTTAACTTGTTAGTTATATAGGTTCTAGGATGAGTTTCCAAAGGAAAAATCATTCTAAGCACGAAACTTATTAGAAAGCGTGCTCTCTCAATTTTATTAAGATAACTCGTATATATGATCGATTTTGGTATGTAGAATTAAGTCTTCCGGAAGTTTCAAAATCTTATTATTAGATATATGAGGGCTACAGGAAATATTAATCCCATTTAACCCATTTATAGTACACAGATATACTACTATCAGGAAGGGATTATCTCTGAATTTCAATTACAAATCAGACACATTGACTAATTTTTTTCGGTAGAAGGTCAACTAAAGGTACTGGGGTTCAATTATTCGGTAAGTAGGTGCCTCAACAGTTTTTGTAGGATTTGAACCAAAATGAATTTGTGTAAAATTTTATCCCATTTTTTTATTTTTCCTTGGTATATACACTCTAAAGGAAAGAAGGAAAGAATCAGATGGAATATAAAATTGTATTGTATGGGAAGCAGTTAGTCTCCGTTCTCAAAATATGTGTTTTCACCTAAAGTGAGCGGTTCCACGCCCACGTTAAATTTCGGCCCTGGCTCCATTAACGCACTGTCATAGAATCCTGCGAGTAAAATTTTAAGTATTTATTTATTGATTTATCGCGCTTTAAATAGTTTTTAACAGTGCCGATATACAGTATCAAGTTTCATCACGGACGGACAGGCAGACACCCGGATTTGAGCTCGTCTCCACAACTTGACCATTCATAGACATTTAACCATATATCTATCTCCCTTAGTTTTACGTGATATGCACAACGGTTAGGTGAACAAAACTATTATATTCTGGAGCAACATGTTGCAAGTACAAGTATACTAATATTTGCCTTCATTACCCATAACACTATGGAAATGGCTCAATATACATCAGTGTTACCACTTTTGAACAAACAGAGCAACGCAAGAACACCTAGCGCATGTGCCAATAATCTATCATACTTAATGATGTTATTGATGATGAGATTTAAATGTAAATTTAATGATCTGCACAACTGGATTTATACGTATATGACATGTGTATGTGAAGAAATATAACAGCAGTTGTGTCATAATGGCCTCTCTGCAACGTCCGATAAAAACATCAGTAGGCTTACTCTTTGTACTGCTCAGGTGATAAATGACAATGAACGGAGGAATGATAAACGCTTTTCGAGAGTAGCGTGCTTTGTATTAAACTACAAAATTGTATTCGTCATTAATGGATTTTATTTGAATTAAAACTTTTAAAATGATATAAGAAGAATTTATTATATTAAAAGCGGATAAATCACATTTTTTTACGAGTATTAATTACTTATCGGTTTGACCTTTGTTCACATGAGCTATGAGCGTTCCGCAGCATCCCACATCACATCATCACATCACCACATATCATCACACATCACATCATATCACGTCACAACACCTCATCACACAACAGCTCACAGCATACCCCAATACACACACACGCATCAAACACCGATCATTACTACAACACTGCAACACAACAACCATACGATCATCAACGAGACGACTCGTAATGTCAGCTAATTTCACCACCCAAACCATCAAAAGGGATTGATTCGACCGGGATTAGCTTCTTACCGTTTCATCCGTGAAGAAAAACAGTCGTCCGGTAAATTCCGCTTTTACCAATTTTCGGATTAACCGCAACCAACACCGCAATTTCTTTTTTTTCATCCAAATCGTGAAGCACCGAGCTCGCCACCAGTCCAACATTGGAATATACATATATATTAATATATATTAAATACACCGTATTACATACGATTTTATTGTGAAAATAAATAAAGTGAATTAAATATTATAACGTGCGAAAACCAGTGCTTTTTCCCACTCATAGGTGTACGCTAAAAAGTAAGTATACCAGTGCCACACGTTACTAAATGGTCCTTCGAGCCTCTCAGAAAGGCACCTAAGAAAAAAAAAAAAAAAAAAAAAAACCCAAACAACAAACGTAAATTAGAAAATGAAAAAATTAAAATTAAATACATAAAGAAAAAGTGCAAAAAAAAAAAAAAAAAACAAAAAGTGAAGAAAATTATGAAATATACATACATATGTACATATTAACAAATAACATAAAACGGGCGCGTATAACACCAAACAAAGGTCAATAACCTAAAAATACATAAACGGGCGCGGTTAATACAAATTACATAACTAACTAGAGAAACTATAACTAAAGTGAAGTGACAGTAGCAAACAATACTGGAAAGTGCGAAAAAAAAAAAAAATTACTACATATGTACATATATGCTCAAAGTGCAGTGCAGTGCGGTACAAGAAAAATACGTATGTACATACATAACGTATAAAAACCTTAAAACCTACGGAAGAAGAAACAAGGACAAGCAACGTGGGAACAGACTACAAACCCAACAAAAAATATCCAAGAAGACAAAAGGAGAATAAGCAAGAGAAAGAACGAAGAGATACACACATCAATAAGTATTGCTACCCATAAACCCTTGACGGAAGAAAAAGTGAGTCCATTCCAATTTGATTTTTTATAAAATTATGTATGCGCATATGTATGCTTGATATACAGTTGAAGCTGTAATACGGCATACAGCTATTTAGAAATAACCCAACTGTTCTATACGAAAAAACGGTTAGACAGTTCGGTATATACATATGTATGTATAGGTACCGAAATAAATAAAAAAAAAAAAAAAATTGCGGTACCTGCCTAACGCTTATTTTGTGTTTGCAAACACACTATAATTTTCAAAAATAAAAAAAAAAAAAAAAAGTTTTTTCAAAGTCAAGTATTATTACTTGCATGTTCTGGTGATACCCCTTGGGCTAAAAACGCAACAAGCAGGATCGCCTATAATAAATAAGCAAAGGCGAGCAAAAAAAAGAACATGCAAATACATACATATGTACACAAATAAGTAAAGGTACTCGATCATGTAAGAGATACATACATACATATGGGCATATACATACATACAAAAATTTATGGGCAATCAAATTTTCCGCGCGAAATTTTATATGCCGTAATTAATATACATAGATTCATGGACATAAGGTACATATGTACATAAATCAACTGTAAAAATTTTTTGAAAAACTGTTGTTACATAACTACCTGCCTTCAAGCTTACTTCGTGTCTCCAAACACACTTCAAAAAAAAAAAAAAATTTTTTTTTTTTTTGTAATTTTTTCAAAGTCAAGTATTCTTACTTGCAAGTTCTGGTGATACCCCTTGTGCTAACAAAGCAACAAGCAGGATCGCTTTAAAAATAAGCAAAGGCAGAAGGAAAAAAAAAACAATATAACAACAGCATAACAGTGGATATATGTGTACATATGTATATCGCGATCTAACTACATATTTCTCGGTTATCTCTCTTACGTTTTCTCTCGGCCTTAATATATACCAACATACCAATATAAAGGCTACAAATACATACGTACGTACATACAAGTAATAATATATAGAATATATTTATTACTAAGGTCAACGAACTTAAACAAAAAAAAAAAAAAAGGGGGAAAAGGCGTCAAAACGGAACATAGAAAATCATCAAATTATATGTACATGGAAACATTGGAAAATAGAAAAAAAAAAAAAAAAAAAAAGGAAAAAACACACATATTTACTTATGCGCATTTTTACATATATACCTGCTTATAGTATATACATACATATGTGCATACATCGCGTAATTATCGAAATTTCCTTTTCGCGCTCCTTTGGACTAACGTATGCAGATAAACGAAACATTTGCATACATACTTGCTTACTTGAATATTAACATATTTACAAACATATAAAAATTTTACACTTATTCAGTATTATTATTCCATTTCTCTATATTGCACATTCGTATTATATACATACATATGCATGTACATATGTATGTGACAAGGGTACGAAACTATAAGGAAAACGAACGAACACACAAACATTACGCATAACTATATGCATATAAATATATACATACATACATACGTATATTTTCGCGTTATTGTTATTTTCCTTCCTTTTTACGTTCTTATCTCAAAAGATACACGTACTAAGGAATAACATACAAATTAATCACGAGTATTTCGCAGATACATCCGTTTAAATAATACACGGTAAAAAAAAAAACAAAAAAAAAAATAAATAAATAATATATATATATATATATATATATTTTAATAAAATAATTACATACTAATACATATATAAAGCAAAGGATTAATCGATTTATGCGGGAACAAGCGTTCGCAAAGTCCTATAATCAACTTCATTTATAATAAAATTTATTATATTTACAAAAATTTTTACAATACCAATTTTAAATTATATCTAAAACGAAATATTGACAAACATTTTTTACAAAAATTTTTAATAACGCCATTTATAAAATTCTATTTCTAACGAAATATTGCAAAAATTTTTTTCTTTTTTATATATATTACTTCATAATACCAATTTTACAATTGTAGTATTTCAAACGAAACATTTTTAAGCTCAAAGCTTCCAATTCAATTTAATTAATGCAATCTGACAAATCAAGAGAGGTTAAGCCAAAAACACCTCTATCATTAGAAATTCCTAAAATGGCTGATGAAGATAAGCCACAAGGCACACCTGCAGAAGCTACACGCTCAAAGCAGAGTATAAAACAAAAAAGATCAAAAGATCAGACAATATCTAGATTCATCACTGAAAGTGACAGTTTTATAAGATATTGTACAAGATTCCAAGCTTCCCCTATTACTGACATCACAGAATCAGTTTTAAATATAAAACTAGAAAGTGTGAACAATCTCTGGGCTCGCCTTCTGGCAGCGTACGATACAGTACTAGATACTGACGACGCAGAACTCCCAGAAAACGCAAAAGCTTCGGCGACAGCCAAATGTGATAACTGCCGCGATCAGTATGAGTTAACAAAGGGAATGATAAATGAACAAATAAGTTTAGTAAGGCCAAGTAGAGCCACTACTCCCCCTCCCAGAGTAGTTACAACACCAAAAGAAGACCTAGATAAAGGCTTGTATCTAAAGGTACCAGCTTGTGATACTGAAGTTTTCAATGGATGTTATGACCAGTGGCCGTCCTTCCGGGACATGTTCACTGCCGTTTATATAAACCATCCTAAACTCTCACAAGCACAAAAGTTATACCATCTAAGGTACAAAACAAAAGGGGAAGCAGGCAGTATCGTCAAGCGATTCGCTTTAAATGACGAAAATTTTAAGCTGGCTTGGGAAGCACTAGTCGAAAGATACGAAAATGGAAGGGTTATGATAGAAAACCCAATAAAAACATTATTACATCTACCAAAAATTCAAAAAGAAACCAGCCAGGAATTTCAAAATTTATACTCGACAGTGACTAATTGCATATCAGTGTTAAAAACACAAAATGTCTCTACAGAATCGGGGGACCCCATCATAGTAACTATTTGTGCAGAAACTCTCCCTGATGCTGCGTTACTACGATGGGAACAATCACTTGTGGAAAGAAAAAAAATGCCCACATGGGAGCAAATGAAAGCATTCCTCACTGCTCAATACGAGATAGCTGAGCGAATTGACAACAAAAATATAAATCTAAAAAGTCATCAAAATGACTCAAGTAAAAACTTGTTTAAACCTCAAGCCAGCAATAATATGCCATACAATAGACACGTTAATAAAAGTCACACTTTCGTGTCAAACCAAACTAATAAATGGCAACCAGTATGTGAAATTTGTAAAGGAGGTCATAACATAAGATCTTGCGAGAGATTTAAAAAATTATCCGTTTCTGACAGAAACAATCTTGTCAGACAACATAAACTTTGCATCAACTGTCTGTCGAATGCTCATACGACAAAAGACTGTGAAAGCAAATTTAGTTGTGTGTACTGTCAACGAAGACATCACTCATTGCTTCATATTACAAATTTTCAAAATATGAAGCAAAATCAATTTCATAAAACCACCGGGTTAGTCACTACAACCAAAAGTGATAATCCCGAAATCTCAAATCCCGAAAAAAGGGGAAAAACAACCATGTTGCTCTAAAGCAGCAAAAATTCAAGCTCTTCATTCAGAAAATGAAAGCAAAATTCTTTTACCCACTGCGGTCATCACCATAGCACATAAGGGTGATTTATTCAAACTAAGAGCACTAATAGATCAAGGATCTCAAAGATCCTTTATATCATCAAAAGCTCAAAACCGGCTCAAATTGCCAATAAAACATTCAAATTTCCAAATCTCGGGAATGGGCGGAAGAATTATCCAAAATTCGAACAAAATATGCCCAATTACCATAGTATCTCCAAATGCGGATATTAGAATAGATGCGCAAGCCATCGTTCTACCGCAACTCACAAATTTGCTTCCAAGCTATGAAGTAAATAAAGTACACTGGGAAAAATGCTCACATCTTAAATTAGCAGATCCCAATTGTCATACCCCATCACAAATCGACATGTTATTAGGCAGTGACTTAATACCTCAAATAATTCTTGAAGGTATTGAGAAAATCTCCAATAAATTGTTAGCCCAAAATACAATCTTTGGGTGGATTATTAGTGGCCAAGTCCCTGAAAAAATCAATTCTTTCACCACACAAGTGGAAAATATCTCAAACGAGTTCTTAAGTAATCAACTCAAAAAATTCTGGGAAATAGAAGAATTACCCCAAATCACACAGCTTTCAGAAGACGACCAGGCATGCGAAGCCTATTACAAATCCACAACAACAAGAAACGAACATGGTCGTTATGTTGTGCGATTACCTTTCAAACCAACTTTCCCTGAAACCATAGCTCTAGGCCACTCTAGAATATCAGCAGTCCAGCAATTTCTAAGCCTGGAAAAAAGCCTGATAAAGAAAAGGGAGCTTAAATCGGCATACGATAATGTGATGGACGAATATCTGGACCTCAATCATATGGAAGAAGCTGTACCATATGAAAAAGTATCTAAAGGTAGATATTTATCTTTTTATCTGCCACATCATGGGGTAATAAGACCTGATAAAATTACAACAAAAGTACGAGTGGTTTTCAATGCCTCAAAGTGTACGAGCTCAGGCAAATCCCTCAATGATGTACTATACACAGGGCCAACATTACAACCTGATCTCATGTTGCTAATTCTAAATTGGCGCATGTTTAAATACGTTTTCAATGGGGATGTAGAGAAAATGTACAGACAAATTCTAGTACATGAAGAGGACCAAGATTTCCAACGTATAGTCTTCCGGAAATCAAGTAATAGTCCAATCAGCGACTACAAACTTAAAACCGTCACCTTTGGCATCAATTGCGCACCCTATTTGGCGATCAGGACACTACATGAAGTGGCAAAAACAAATGCAACAAATTTGCCTTTAGCATCTTCTGTGTTGCAAACACAAACATACGTGGACGACATACTATCAGGTAGCCACAGTATCGCATTAGCACGCGAGTCACTATCGCAAGTGATCGAAGCATTAAAATCAGCAGGTTTCCCTCTAAAGAAAATTACTTCAAATCACCCTGATATAATAAAAGACATTAAAAAAGAAGACTTATTAGATACAGACTTCCTTAAATTTGAAAAGGCTAGTACTACTAAAACTCTAGGAATTCAATGGAATGCGATAACAGATCAATTCTCATATACAATTGAGTCAATATCTGCAATGTCCGCCATTAGAAAACGCCAAATACTTTCCTCGGTGGCAAAACTTTTCGACCCCGCAGGATGGCTTTCGCCAATAATGATTCAAGCAAAAATCCTCATTCAAGAATTGTGGCAAGATGGCACTGAATGGGATGAACAGGTAAAACCTTTACGTTTAGCGAAATGGGTTCAATTTGCTAACAATTTACATACTATATCTGAAATTCGAATCCCTCGATGGGTAAATTTCACACCTCACATTAACACAGAATTACACGGTTTCTGTGATGCCTCCGAAAAGGCATATTGCGCAGCAGTCTACGTACGCACACAGTACGATAACAAAATATCTGCACACCTCTTGGTAGCCAAAGCCAAAGTTGCGCCTTTGAAGACACTCAGTCTGCCACGGCTTGAACTGAATGGTGCTCTTCTGTTAGCAAAATTAATTTCCATTGTCCAAACCCATCTCAAATTAAACGATCATAAAATGTATCTTTGGTCAGACTCAGAGATAGTTTTAGCATGGTTAGAAAAACCACCCTATTGCTGGAAGACCTATGTGTCTAACCGAATATCCCAAATTTTAGACCTGGTTGGCCCAGCAAAATGGCAACATGTTGCAAGTGCAGATAACCCAGCGGATCTTGGGACAAGAGGTTGCAAGCCATTGCACCTCACCAGCACTACACTCTGGTGGAATGGTCCTACATGGCTAACAGAATCACAAGAATTCTGGCCAAGGTCTCCCGCTCGTAATATAATACCGCCGGAAAGTCGGAAAATTGAAAATTTTCATATCATTCCAGAAGAGGATGATATTCTCCACAGATTTTCGTCATTTGCTAGAGCACTAAGAGTAGTCGCTTACATGCACAAATTCATTCAAAGACTTAAACTAAAAATGAAAGGATCACCAAATGATCCATGCGTACAACTAACGCATTCCGACTTGCAACATGCCAAGGTCAGTCTAATATTATATACACAAACTCGCTATTTCAGCAAAGAGAAATCAAAGTTGCTCGAAAAGCGACCTCTCGAAAAGGGAAGCTCACTTCTCGTATTAAATCCATTCTTGGATTCTAAGGGATTAATAAGGGCAAATGGAAGATTGGCGAACTCCAGCCTTAGTTATAACGAACGACATCCCATCATTATTCCAGAGAAATCCCGTTTTACTTACCTATTTCTAGCATATCTGCACCATCTTACACTGCATGGTGAGCATCGATTAATGCAACAAATGGTCCGTCAAGAATTTAATATACCTCGACTAAAGCCACAAATAAAAAGGACGATTTTCATGTGTAAACCATGTACCATGTACAAACACAAAATGCGTACGCAGATCATGGCAGCTTTACCACCTGAGCGCTGCAACTATGCTCTACCCTTTACCATCACTGGGGTTGATTTTGCTGGACCTTTCCAGATAAAGGCCTCCATGTTAAGGTCTTCTTCATTTAGAAAAGGGTATGTGGCTGTCTTTGTATGTTTTACGACAAAGGCAGTACACCTCGAGCTTTGTTCAGATCTGACCACTGCGGCTTTTCTTGCAGCATTTGCACGCTTTGTCGGACGACGCGGATTTCCTTCAAAAATAATGAGCGATAATGGAAAAAACTTTGTCGGAGCCCAAAGAGCAACCGAGAAGGAGTTTATAAACTTCATGAAAGAAGTCTCCCCTGAAATAGTTAATAAATATGCACCCCAAGGGATCGATTGGCAATTTATACCTCCATGTTCTCCACACATGGGCGGACTTTGGGAATCAGCAGTAAAAAGCTTTAAGTCCCATTTAAAGAAAACGGCTGGTAATCATAAATTCAATTATGAGGAGTTTACTACACTCCTCACTCGTATTGAAGCCGTATTAAATTCAAGACCCATATCACCCCTCTCGCAAGATCCCTCCGATTTCACAGCTCTTACACCAGGTCATTTCCTCAGAGGAGCTCCTCTTCTCGCCATACCTGAGACAGAAGGAGACTCACTCAGTTTAATAAATCGATGGGAAAGAATCAAGATTCTCCATCACGAATTCAGCCACAGATGGAAGGAAGACTATCTCAAAGATCTCCATAAGAGATATCGCTGGAAAACGGCCCAGAAGGAAGCCAAGGCAGGAGAATGCGTAATAATACAGGACGAATGCCTTCCTCCAACAGAATGGCGACTAGGCCGCATTGAAAAGGTTCATCGAGGATCAGATGGTCACATAAGAGTAGTCGACGTGCGAACACAAACCGGCATATTAACTCGACCAGTCACCAAACTGTGTTTTCTTCCAAACAGCGAAGAACACCTTCAACCAAAACCGCAAAATAACACGCAAAAGTAATCGAAAAATAATAAAACAATTCCGCTAATTCGAAAATAACCCGCTTTATGATCCGTACAAAAAATAAATTCAACCAAGCGCGTTGAAAATCAATTTATTATACAAACATATACATGCATATGTATAGATATGTAGCTATAACAACTACATGCTGATATTATAAACAAAATCAATTTAATTACAATTTTATATTCCCATAGAAATGGACGTAGAGGAGATCCAAACCGCCTCCAACACCGTCAGGTCCGAAATCGCTATACCCAAAGCGTCGGCTGCACCAGTTGCCGCACCAAGGACCAGGGTTATGCGACCACCGCCATCCGCCGAAGCAGTCAGGGAGATGAGAGAGGAGCAGCTATTGGAGCCTCAGGGGCCTCCATGTTGCAGCCTGTGCCATCGCCCACACGCCCTGAAACGATGCTCCATTTTCAAGAGCATGCAGCCTGCTCAACGGCAACAGGTTGCAAGAGCCCATGGGCATTGCATGACCTGCCTGGCAGATGACCACGCCACCATAGAGTGCTGGGCCGACGGCGCCTGTCAATATTGCCAGAGGCCCCATCACACTCTATTTCATCGTTTTCCCCGCCGAGCCAATCCGTCGGAAAGTAGCACCAACACCCGTATCAGACCACGCAGCGATGCTACCCGGCGACGACGAAGCAGCCAAACAACCGCAACACGTAGACGGCCATCTCCGCCACGCCACGCTCATCGTCAGCAACAACGACGCTCAACAGGGTTGAGCGCTGTACTAAACACATTGCAACAGCTGCAACGGCTCCTAGCCGATTAATTCGCCTAGGGGGGCCGGGATGTTCACATGAGCTATGAGCGTTCCGCAGCATCCCACATCACATCATCACATCACCACATATCATCACACATCACATCATATCACGTCACAACACCTCATCACACAACAGCTCACAGCATACCCCAATACACACACACGCATCAAACACCGATCATTACTACAACACTGCAACACAACAACCATACGATCATCAACGAGACGACTCGTAATGTCAGCTAATTTCACCACCCAAACCATCAAAAGGGATTGATTCGACCGGGATTAGCTTCTTACCGTTTCATCCGTGAAGAAAAACAGTCGTCCGGTAAATTCCGCTTTTACCAATTTTCGGATTAACCGCAACCAACACCGCAATTTCTTTTTTTTCATCCAAATCGTGAAGCACCGAGCTCGCCACCAGTCCAACATTGGAATATACATATATATTAATATATATTAAATACACCGTATTACATACGATTTTATTGTGAAAATAAATAAAGTGAATTAAATATTATAACGTGCGAAAACCAGTGCTTTTTCCCACTCATAGGTGTACGCTAAAAAGTAAGTATACCAGTGCCACACGTTACTAACCTTAATTTACCATCTACAAGTGAAAGTCTAAGGATAGTTTTATTGGGTCATGTTGCGATGGAACAAAATATAACTCATCCCACATCGCATACTGACTACAAAAGAGTCACAACTCGAAAATTTTTAAAATACAATTTGTGATACACTTATCTACTTACCGAAGAAATTTTATTCTCATCACGATCTTAATAAATTGGGAAATCACCATTAGGTTCCCTTTTGTGTTAATTACGTAGCTTGTCACACTTATGCAGTATACTCTAAAGATGACTATTTAGTAGTGTCGCTAATGCTGAAATAAATCGTGAATTTCCTGTGCCTCTTCTTCTGAAAAAGTGATTCGAATTATACGTATTATTTGAAATGTTTTACTTGCGATAAATTAATTGTGTTTATCACAATGGTATTCGATGTCTTAAATCAAAAATGTCTCTTAATTTCTCTGTAAAACTGAAAAATCAATCATATCTGAGTAAATTTAAAGAAAATAAACTTTATATATTATGGAGATTTTGTAATTCTTGGAGTTGTGATTATTTTAACATAATCAACAAGACTATTTCCGAAAGTATATGAGCATAATCTTCTTAGCCGAAAGTTATGGCTGCAAACATCCAAATGTGTTAAGAGGTTACATGGTTACAAATAATTAAATTCTTCTACATCTAGGGCCGTCTTTAAACTCGTTTTTCTCGAAACTGTGTTTTTGAGGTCGGTTGGCAAAATTTCTAGAGAACTACTCAACCGATCTTCATGCAATTTTACACAGATATTTGAGATATAATTCTTAAAGACTTGGACGAAGGATTTTTTTGATTAAAACTATTTGAAAATTCGCGAAATTTTAATGTTTTTTTCTGCTCAAAAGTAATTTTTAATTTTCTTTCCTTCGTCAAAGTTCAAACTTAAGGTTTTAACTAAAATACGTACCTTAGATGATCCTTGCCAAAGCGGGCGCATCTTTTTTCCGAAGGGTCAAATGGTTCAAATTAGTTTTTACCCAAAATTTCACAATTTCTTTCTTAATACTGTATGTAACCCCTGTAATCCCCTAATATTTAAATTGTTATTGTTTTGCCTCTGCAATTGGAAATTGTATCAAATCAAATATGCAAATTAGCGCCGGCAATAACTGCAAAGTAAGCACTGAACCTATGGCAAAGTAAAATCATTTTGGTAGAGATATTTCAAGAGCGAATTAGCATGATATACAAACATAGGTGCATATATGTATACACTGTGCTATGCAGTTTGCGGCGTGTTTCATCAAAAGCTATAGCGTAAATATTTAATATGCCAATAGCAATGTTTGATCATTAGCAGACAAAACACAATGAAACAAATGTTTTGCTACATTACAGAGCAGTTCAATGTATTACATCAATTAACCACCAAAACAGTACATTTGCAATGAAAGCCGCTGAAAATAACGATATATGTTTCCTTCTTGATTTAGACATTATATATAAAAATTGGCTGATTTTTACACATATTTTTTTCGCATTAAACACTCAGATGCAATATCAGCCTCCTTAGAAACACGTTGACTACGTTCATTAAAAGAAGGAAGTTTGACTGTCCTAAAAAAGGCGATTTTTGGAAGTACAAAAAAACAACACATAGATGGCGCCCTTCAAACGGTGAGGGTGTAAAGTTAACGGCTGTCACATCATTACTTTGTAAGTTATTTCCCCCTGCGGGTGGGGGGGACCCCCTTGGTTCGGGGAGAAACCGAATATACCCGTGGTAAGGCATGCCTGTCGTAAGAGGCGACTAAGATCCTGACCACCAGTCCAGAGTTGTATGGATACTCAACTGGTCGTAGCTTCGGTTACGAGGTCATACCAAAGACTTTAACCTGGTACCACGGGGAGCAGTTAGCCCTTGGAGGTAACTCCAATCTGCTCATTGGGTTTGACCCTTTGTGGAGATTCGTGGTGGTTGTGGCTAAAACCCAAATCGCGGGAAGAACTGACTCTGTCAGTTTGAATGTGGAGTTGCATTGACACCGGGTGCCGGACCCAAAGTACGGCAGAGGTTTTTGATGGGCCTGTGGGAAGGTGGTTAGTGTGCCCATGCCACACTGCCAATTGGTACTGAAAATGCTTACCCAATTTTCAGGGCGTCGATCAATGCATTGTATTGATCCGTTGTGCTTCTGAGCACCGTGGAGTTAAGCTGTTGACAGCAGGATCCCACGTTAAACACACTACACAGTTTGTAAGTTATATCATTTTGAGTGAAGCAACTTTAGTTGTTGTGAAAAGAATGGATAATAAGGAGCTTTTCTTGTTAATAAAATATTGCTTTTAAAGGGAAGAATACGGTAGAAGTAAAAATTTGGTTTGAAAATGAGTTGCCAGATAGTGTCCCATCCAAATCAACCACAAAAGGTTGATATGCGAAGTTTACTGGCGATTCGTATTAACCGTATCATCAGGATTTAGAAGGTCATGATATCTCACACGCTTCTGATCCCAGAAAACATATAGCAGGGGTTTCTTACCGAATCGATCTGAAAAGAAAAGGGAAAAAGTTCATCCGCTGCATGCTGAAATATTGTAAACACACGATGAGGAAGTAACTACTAGGAGAAAATTTCCGAAACCAAGTAGTTTATTATCCTCCTCCAAAATACCCCAATATGGTGTAAAGTGAAAGTTTGAAAATTGGAGGGAGGTAAAATTACAGAATTATAAATACTAATATTTTCGATTCGACTATTTCACAACGATTAAATATTGGTCTTCGCTTATTTATATAGAGAGTTTGCACCAAATATCTAAATACACAAAACCTCAACATATCATTGGAAAATTTTTCAGTGATGAATAATTCTGTAAGCAATAATTGCATACAAGCTCAGAAATTGCAACAGTTATCGGTAATTATAAATATAATATCATCTATGCTTAGTGCACTCAACAATTTCTTACTTAAATGGCTGTCTGAAGATTTTATGCATTTGAGAGCATTTTATGTATGCATCGTGTCACACACGTTTAGTTACTACACGTAAATGCGACCGAAAACATACCCATAGGCATTAAGTAATATACGTGAATGCCTGCAGCCTTTTACTCTAAATGTTATTATACCATAGCTTATTCATTGGGGAAAGTGCATCGTATAGTAACAAAGTCATATGTATGGTTTGTATATTACTACGCTTAGCTATATAGATATATGCAAAGTATATACATTTGCAAACCTTTTGCATTCTGAAATCTTACACGTTAACAAATTGCACAGTGGTAAGCGCCTTTGTCGAAAGTGTATGGTGAAAATTTTGACACATGTTCGTGGTAAGCAATTATCCTATTAAAGGTTGAGTTAAATGAGAGTATTGCAGTGATTGCTCCAACCAACTTATTTCCTCCATTTAGAAATAAATTCATAAGTATGTACTTTTATATGGTATATGTATATCTAACAAGTACGATAATCGTAATATTCGAACACTAAATAAATGAATGTATACCGGAAGGAAAATATCAGAAAAAATTATTCAGAAGAATGAATCTTATTAAATTGTGTACATGCTAGTTGAATGAAGAAATTAGTTATACATTAATTTGCGCAAGCATCTGACCATTTATGAAGTTTAAGTATGATGAAATTTCAGCTGCACAAAGTGATGTAAAACCAACCAGAGCTATAAAAATCCTTATGAGATAAATGGGAGAGAGGATAAGATAAAAATGATTAGGTCATTATTGGTCCCCCCTGATTGAATATTGTAAAAATATGTAAACATAATAAGCGCATCGGATTGAAAATAGCTATTAACATCTATAAATGATCGAAATGGCTCCATAACTTTTAAAGGCTCCCATATACGAAATATGAGGACATCGGTGTCTTTGGCTGACTTTTTTCTAATTTCCGACTCTCATGCTCAAATAAATTCGACTTTGACGTGTTTTAAATTTCAAAGAAAAGTCGATATGTGTACACTCACAACATTCTGCGTATATAATTCACTTATGAGAAGAAAATATGTCTAAAGCTGGTTGGGAAAACTGATCACACTAATAATACTAATATACATATGATAGATATATGAGATAAGATATATTAAATATTCAACGTAGAATCCACGTTCCAGGAAATTTTAGATAATTTATCAAAATTGTGCTGCTCAGCTTATAGTGAATACTTTGTACACAAAACTTCTATGTAACTAATTACAGCAAATATTCGTTTCATTTGAGGAGCCACAATATACTTTTACACCTTGATTGCCACACGTCTTGGTAACACGATGCGCATTTATCATTTGTGAACTCTTCTTTGAGTAATCACACCAAATTTGTAAAACGCATGTCATTGCAGCTGCTACACGTGTAGGCCAATGTAAGCATGTAAGGATTCAGTAGTTGTTGTCGTATACGAAATACTAATTTCCGCACAGCTCTGTTCAAGTTGATGTATTGAATAAGATGCATAAATTTGCAGAGTGTGTGATACTAATTTTCCAGTAGTATCCTTCGCGAAGTGGAGAGTGTATACTTAGTGCAATGGAATACCAATTATGTTTTTGTGCTAAGTATGGCTCAACCTCAAAGTAAACTTCTTGAAAACTTTATTTTGTGTAAATTACTTTATATTCCCTACATTTATATTTCCGGTGATATATACCATATAATATGATAAGACATTGCGTTTTACTACTCTATGCCATAGGAAAATGTAACATGTATTATTATTGTAAATTTTAATTTATTTAATATCCTGTCTAAGTTAATCCTGACATTGTGATATAAAAAGTAATATAACCGTCATACTAGTAAGAATGTAGAATTTGTTACTCACTTTTTTATTAATTGCGTATTTCTAATGCCGCCCTTGGTAAGGTAGTTGTTCATAAGAAAGGCGCTGTGAGCCGGAGCGTTGTTGTGGTGCAACTTCCAATTGGTTCGATGTCTTGCCGAACCCGATAGGCCCTTCGTTTGAGTCTCTTAAGGACTTCCACGTAAAACTTGGCGTTGACGGTCAAAGAAGCCAAAGAGCATCGTTTTCATTTTGGATTTGCTCATTCTTCGCTTTTTCATGAGCGACCTCTTCCCAGCCTTCTTAATCATATAAAATATCTCAGTTGCAGATTTACCGAGTTTGATTCAGAATTTAATCACGTATCTCTGAAACAGAAACACATCGCGCGAAAATGTTTAACCCGCCTCTCCAGGTATTCGAAGACAACTGACCAGCCGCTCGTACGTTAGCTAGGAACAACATAATAACAGTATAATCAAGAAGTCAAGACTGCAGAAGTTACTGGCGAAATATGCTGTAACATAAAGTTACGTAAAACACCAGTTAATTTAGATAACATTAATATGTTAGTAAACAATAACGGATTTAAATATGTTACACGTCACGTTCATTAGATCTCCCAAAATTATTATTCTCAGAAACATTTTTATTTCTAATGAAAAAATTTCATATTTCAAATCACTTTTTTTAATCGCCTAATTGAGATAAAACGAGTCAACACAAAATTTGACCTTAACTTTAAAGCAATAAATTTCCATGTTTTATGTTGTAATTAGACAAAAAAAAAATATATGCCATGAAAAAGTTTGCTTTTTTATTTAAGAAACCGCTTTAACGATAGTATAATTATAAAAAACTTTATACGAAAAAAAGGTATTTCCTTAACGTTTTTGATCATAATTAATCAGAAAATCATAAATCAAACTTTAGGACAAAGAACGAAAAACTTTTGTCGCAGAAATGTTTTAGTGAACTTTTTTAATATGTGATGGTCATTTTTGAGAAACGAAAATTAACTGGTGAAATTTTAGTTTGAATGAAAAAACCAAAATTTCTATGTAAAATGTATTGGAAACTACAAAAAAAAAAACAAAAAAAAAAAATAGCGACCCCTTATAGTTAAGCTACAGCGCCTGGCCGGAGGGAAGCTTTTTTGTTTGTCAATCACTAACATTTAAGAGGGTAAAAGTTGAAAAAAAATTCAAAATTATTTTGAAGTACCCTAATGTATAATATATTTCTCAGGTAATTATCGAAGAAATAATGTTTTGGATTTTGCTATTACTTCGATCATAACGTTTTTGCATCTACAGTAATAACAAATATGTTATTTCTAACATGCAAGTAGATAAAAAATTTAGGTCAGTTTTATCATGCTATTTTACCATGTACGCGGAGAGAAAAACTGGGTCCAGAGGTAAAAAGGTAGGCTTCCTCCTTACAGGAGTGTTTCTAATTTTTTATTAGCCAGAGTATTTTCTATTTCCCACTTGCTTCGTAAGTGTGTTGAAGAATAAGCCAAATATACTGTTGTGCCTTTTGCTCCCATCACATCTGAGTAAGACGGGTTTTAAGATTTGCATCTTAGATCGACTCTCTGGCTAATGGTTCCGACGATTTCGTACCATAAAATTTGTAACATATGTCATATACCCTGTTCAGGGTCAAATAAAAAATTCAACAGAATCGAAACTTTATAGATCGTTCTTTATTTTTAAGATTGGCTATGAACTGAGGGCTGACTTTACCTCATAAAAGAAACAAGCAGCCACTCAAAACTTTAACACCAAAAGAAAAAGGAAACAATCCGAATTATTAACAAGTGAGCACTTCATCTAATAAGGACTAATAAGAGGACTGAACCTCTTTTGCTATGACCACTATTCTACAAAATTAGAAATTCTACCAGAATTTACTGAAATCTATTTTATTTTAAAGTATTTTACCGTTAGTGGTCGGATATTTGTTAACTTAAGTGTAACGATTCACATTTGAACACATATTCGCACATGTTGCAATGTCTTAAACCGCAAAATGTTTCACCACAAAAGCCACAAGGTATAGGTAAGCCGAACTCCTGACGCAACTTTTTCCTTCCTACCTTACGCTCTGTCTCCTCTGGCCGCAAATATGTATGTATGAATGTGCGCTTATCTTTAAATTATCGTTAGCATAGCATTAGTAAATGTAAATGCTAATCCAATTATCAGTGTGTTGACATTTTCCGTGGTTTTTGAAAATATATATTTTACTCTTTCTCACCTACATAATCTTCATACAATGCCGACACTATCGCCACTTTACTCATTTACTCGTATTAGTATGAATTTTGGCAATTTATACCTTCATTGTTTAGAAGAGCCATTTCCTTTATACACCTTTACTCTAATGACAACAAGCATATGCTCCACCCCTAGTCACATTTCATAGTACACGCGTATGTTCTTGTTACTATATCGTTTCGGCTATTGTGTTTAAGTTTATACAAACTTATCTTTAAAAATAGTTGCACGCAACAAGACTTTGAAACACTAAATTTTATAAAATTCTCATTCTCTCATTCTCACACATAATATCACTACATGTCAAAATAACAATATTTTGTTTTATGGTTTGCCACACACTTGCCCCAGAGTTGACAATCAATACTTCAATACTTTCGCTTTAATGGTTTGTTAATTATTTTTGTTTGTGGTTCATAAATTGTGCTTAGCTTATAATGCATCTTGTCTTCGTTTTCCACAAATTCCACAAATGCAATTTTGCTTTGATTTGTTGGAACTTACTTATTAGATATTAACCTTGAACTAGCCTTCAAATAACATTTGGTACCAATTTTAACCAAATGCAAACCTGTTTTCTAAACGAAGTTGCAAATATAGAAAAATTTACTTAAAAGGTTTTAAAAGATAAGTATGGTTCATCAAAGTCTTTCAAATCCATTGAAAAATTCTAATCCGATAATTTCATTGGCAGTTGCTTGGTACACCGTAAATTAAAAAAGTCATATGAAATTTAAAACTGTGATGTACGAAAAGTTGTGGCTGTAATCCGATTGCGACATTTTTCGCAGTATAGCATAAGAATAAAATAATAATGTAAGGGACCAATATTGGTAAAATAACTTTTGATATATAGTATACGTATAGAATGTTAATTTAAAGTAGACGATATTACGCCCTGTATTAAACTTTTACAATGTACCATGTTTCAAATTTTTTATACTCTTGCTTTTTGTTGCCATCACCTTAAACTTATCAAAATTGTTTGAAATCTTTTAGGAAGTGGAAGTGGCCTCTCCACTAATAAGTGTAATGAATACATCTTCACAATAAATGTGTGAAATCGAATGAGAACCCCCGCTCTCCATCGGATCACAAACACGCTTACCTTCCATAAAGCACAAATCTAAATTCTTTATGATATCCACGATTTCCAGTATACAAACTAAGCACCTACTAATACCAAATATCGGAAAAATCTGAACAAAAATGGTGGCGTTAAGGTATACCATCTCAGCCTTAACAAGAAAAAACGTGAACTTCAGCGGCGTCGAAGCTAATCTCCGGAGATTACATTGTTGCCGTAAAAAATAAACCTGTTCAGAGTATAATAGTAATTACGACTTTCACTTGTCTCAGTTATCTGAATATACCTGTACATTTTAACGCAAATTTGTTTCGCGCATTTCTCTGCTTTTACTGAGTTTCTACTGTAGGACATATGCTATTAGCGGCAGATTAAAATTTTTTTTCGCCCTTAAGTTGCACACAGCTGGAGTTTTTAATTTTTGCTCATTCTCACAAAAGTTTTATGTATATGCCTTTTCCTAGTTGTATGCGGACCGTCATTTTACTTTTTCTTTTACCCGAAATTGCAGCCGACAAGAGCGAGAGCGAAAGGAATTACTTTTTAAATTAGTCAGGTTAAAAATGCAAATATGGCTTTCGCCGACTTGCTCTGTTAAATTTTGTATACGCTGTGGGCTCTCCTCATATTACGTAAAAAGACATTTCATTTAAAATTTGAATTAAGCATTCAGAAAAACAAAATATTTCAAGCAAAAAAAGGAACTGAAAAGTTCCCATGACAATCATTGTTTTCATAATAAATATAGTTATGGTTCCTTCCGGACTAAGCTGGATACTGAGAAAATTTGCTTCGAAACGATTTAAAACTAATCAAAACATGTAGGAAAAAGCTAAGTTCGGATGCAACCGAACATTTCATACTCTTGCAGCTTGCAAGGATTAAAGTCAGGGAAGTTCTTCAAGATGTAAAAGTTAACCAGATTGGAGTTCAAGAAATTTTATGTATTCATATATAAGGTGCGTACCAAAGTAAACAGAAGGAAACAGAACAAATGGATTTTTCGGCAAAATCAATTTATTTTATTCAAAAGAGTCTCCTTCTGTTTCAATACAGCTTTTTTCACGGTCCAAAAGCATGTCGTTGGCCGGTATGGCCGCCAGTATGCCGGTACAAGCCTTTCGAATGCCCTCTACGTCTGCATAACGCTTTTCTTTAATGGGAAAATGCATTTTTCCGAAAATGAAGAAGTCGCACGGTGCCATATCTGGTGAATACGGGGAATGGTTAACGGTTAAAATGTGGTTGTGGTCAAATAATAGTCCTTCGAATGTTGGAATCTGATCAATTTTTGGTCGTCAGTCAATTTATGTGAAACAAACCATGCACACACCTTTCGTTAGCCCAAATATTCGGTTAAAATGCGATAAATCGATGTTTTGGAGAAGTTCAATTCCATTTCCATGAATTCGAATGATTATTTCGGCTGATTTTTGATAAATTCACGCACAGTTTTGATGGAATTTCCGGTGAACACGAATGTTGATTTTCTCACATGTTGATCGTCATTTATGTCCTCACGACCACTTTGAAAACGTTGAAACCACTTGCGCACTCTGCTACGGCCTAGGCAATCATCGCCTTAAGCTTGTTTCATTAATTGAAACGTTTCGGTAAAAGTTTTACCAATTTTCAAACAAAATTTAATGTTGGCTCTTTGTTTGAAGCTCATTTTCGCATCGGTAACACAAACATACTGACACTTAAAACGCAATAACTTCACTTGCAATTAATGAAATGTTATGAAATTCTCACTGGAAAATCGATAAAGATAGCAGATTCTAATGTACTGGTCGATATGTAGATGGCGCCACTAGGGGGCTCTAAATTGAAAAAGTCCTGTTTACTTTGCAACGCACCTTGTGTATAAGATGCAATGAAGAAGACATACATGGATTATTAAGGCATATCATAGAGATTATATACATATATGAATTACTGTCTGTAAAAAACTTCCATTGTGCTCAGATGTCTCACTATCTCCTATGAATCAAAATCTTTCAAATCGATTTGGCGGACATAAAGATGACAGAAGGCAAATTACCATTATTTTGCAAGAGCGATTTTCGATATTTAAAATTTGTTCTCATTGTTATAGCCTTATTGATTTGTGACAGGTGTACCTTTTTGTGTACTTATTGGGGATGAAGTCAGATCCACTTTTAAATAATTCCCTAGCCACAGAATTCTGCTTAGAATTTTAAGCTCGGGCTTAATTACCGCCTTATAATTCCGATTACTAAACTTTTTCCAACGCCAGCGATTTTAAGTACCAGTTTCCCTAAGAAAAATTAAATATTACTTAGTTATCGCTTGATTAGGCAGGCATGTTGTGTGTTTAGTTCCGGTGAACACTTTGTACAATATTTGAGGAGTACAGTAAACGAAAAATACTAATCGAAAAAATATTTTTCAAATTATACTAAGATCGTTCCATTGAAAGGTCATATTCCGTTGAAAGAACAAAATAATTATGTGTATTAAGCACTAGATAAAATAACCATTAATAGTATTAATATAAGGACGGAACGTCACTTAATTATGTATGATACTTATTTTTTGTCGTGACTTGGGGTAGAAATAGAATTTCGCATTTTCGTAAAACAAAGTTCCCAAAGGACACCAGAGGGCTAAAAAAAACCCCATTTATTCAAACTCGTTACTTAATTTATTTAATCATTATTATATTATGTTAAGTTTAAATACTATAACGTTTATACCGCTTGAATCTATTCATTGGGAAATTCTATAAAGCGCATAAAAGTTAAAATTAAATTTTCATAGTGCAAAGTGAAATGAAAATTTAATTTTTGAAAACAAATTTTTTGGCTTCGGGCAATGTACTGCTTGCATACACCCTTACATATGCACAGGAGAAGGGCTAAGCTTATTAAAATTGATGCACCAGCGCTATTGCAACTTTGGGAAGCAAGTGCTTGTACAACGCTAAAGTTGCACGTAAACTTCAGTAGACGTTACTGTATTCTCATAAACTATTTCTATGAGTTCATAAATACTCGTATAAAGGAAAACTATGGAAGTTATCGAAAGCTTTTAGATTCAATTAATATCCTTCACTACCTTCAACCAATGGGAGTAGAAACCCATAAACTTTAACGTGTTCGTTTGTTATGTTGAACACACATATCTTTTAAACATAGAATCGTTATCACTGAGCAAAGTGAGAGCTTGCACATGCCGTGTGTGAATGTTGGTAAAAAAAATATAAGAATGAAGTTTGTACACTGAATTTCAAGTTTGTATATGGATCGATCTTTAAAAAATAGCACAATGTTCATGTTCTATATGAATACTCTGTTTATCAAACTTGGGAGTCTCGATATCTTAAAATAAGTTTTCTATGAAAATAATTTGGATACAAATTTAGTTATGCTTGGGGAATGGAACCCTAGTTACCAAATCTGTTCTGACAATTGAAATGCATTCAAAACAATTTTTGGTCTTTGCTTAGTGCATTCCTGATAAGACTTCTTTCTCTATTAACTCATCATTAAAATTTTTAAACCGACCTACACTCACTTGTCGTAGAAAACTACTAAAAAGATCAATAATTCTCGAGTCTAACCGAACATTTTTTACTCTTGAATTTTATACAATTTTCAAGGTTCAAAGCCGGCTAAATACTTTCAAGTGTTGGCAATTTTAAAAAATTTAGTGAAATAGTTCAATCTCATTATTGGACGAAATCGGTATCACATTAAACTACTTTGTAGGTCATAGAATCACCAAGGTTTATTACTACTTACTTACAATCCTCAAATGAGATATGTGTGGAATAAAGTCAACCGAAGAGATTAAATTTAATATATTTTGTTGTTTTTAAAAATTTCAACAAAAGGATCGAAGTACATAATATTAGGGATATAAGGTTTAGACCAAAGCCAATTTACCTTTTACTAAACGCGAAATTATTATTTATAACTTTTAAGAAAACGTATGCAATTAATTTTATTAATATATATATCATATTTTTACCAGACAAAGAGGTTTGAAATAAGTTGGAAAGACAGTGGAAAGACGGAAATCTTTACACAGAATATATAGGGGGCAGAGAAATGGGAGGTTTGAAAGCATCATTCTTTGACATTGCTCAAGGATACTTGAATCAACTTTATAAATATGTGTCTAAATGTCGTTTAAAAATTTTTAATATCAGTTAAATGGTGGTTAAGACAAGATTTCATCCGATGTTATCTATTTTAGATACAAAGAAACACTCTCATTAGAAAAATAAATGACCTCAATCCCTTTATTGGTACTACAAAGTCACCTGAAATTTCAAAATATTCCGATGGGGGCTATGGTACTGATCTGGTTCCGCCCATTTCTGACAAAAGAGTATATTATTATCAAAAAAATATTCTCCCCGAATTTCAATAATTTAATACTTATATAATAGGCCGATATTTATGACAAAATGTCACTGGGGTTCACATATTCAGAATGTGGAGACTTGAACAGTTATGGCCCGATTTTCATAATTTTTAGTCTCGACTAGGCCCACTTTAAGTGCACCATTTCTGCAAAGCTTTTTCCAAATATACATATTTATTGGTGCTTGATGTGTGTATTGACAAGGGTAAGAATCTAATATACATTTAACTTAACAGGGGCAGAGTGACTTCCACATTTTAAAGACTTTCAAACCACAGTTGAATCGTAGTGTCAAATTTGAGTACCAAGTTTCTTAATTTTTACTGAAGATAGAGTTTGTGCAGACGGACGACAGACATACATACATCAACTCGTTATACATATAACTGTATATACAGGGGGCGCAAAATTTATCCTCCTATCAGAAGATGCTACAAATTTTGCAAATGACCTCTAATGTCAGTTCTATTAAACAATGGTACGCTACAACGCGGGTTATAGCTGACTATTTATTTGACCAATAATCGGTCGGTGATTTTGGCACAAAGTAAATTTCGTCGCAGATTTCCTGGCCATCCGACGACTACTGGTGAAACACTGCGACGTTTAGCCGCTCGCCTCGAAGGGATTGGCACAACACAAGATGCTGCCAGGCGTGACAGACCCCGGAGTAGCCGTTCTGTAGAGAATATTGCTGCTATTGCCGAGAATGTCATGAAAGCGCCGTCGACATCGACCAGACGACGTGCCACGCAAATGGGTATTATTCGACGCTGTTTACAGCGAATTTTGGTAAGAGATTTGAAGATGTTTTCGTACAAAGTCCAGACGATGCACCGCCTAACGCGTCTAACTTTCGCGCCAACATTAAATTTTGTTTTAAAATTCGTAAAACTTTTACCCAAACGTTTCAATTGACGAAACAAGTTCATGGCGATGATTGCCTATCCCGTAGAAGAGTGCACGAGTGGTTTCAACGTTTTCAAAGTGGTCGGGAAGACATAAATGACGATCAACATGTGGGCCAATCAAAATCAATGATTACAGGAAATTCCATCCAATTCATCAAAAATCAGCCGAAATCAACACAGAAATTCATGGAAATGGAAGTGAACATCTCCAGAACATCGATTTATCGCATTTTGCCCAAATATTTGGGCTTACGACGAGGGAATTAAAAAAAAAAATGCGCCGATAAAAGAGGAACACGTGTGGTCCTCGTGGATTGCCAGATACAAATCAAATCTTTATTTCTCAAATACTAATATTTATACATTTTGGGCTTATTATCTTAAAGCTAAAGCTGAAGTGAAAGCATCAGCTTAATTGTATCCAAAACAAAGAGTTAATTACAATATTAGCTGTTACAGCATATTCCAGCAGAACGTTAAGCGTTCTGTTTTCTTTACAATTGTTATTGTTATCCCTTCTTGTGAGGGCGAGCGATATTGTTTTGATAAGAATGGATTATTGGATTCAGAACGGAAAAAGCATATCGAATTCTTCAATAATCAAAGCGTTAATTAAGATTTTTAATTATTGAGACAGTGTAATTGCAAAGTGCAAGGATTCAATTTTATTTACAGTTACGGTAAGGTTGTTAAGCGGAGACTGTCGTTAACTTGCACGGTTTGTGCGGCACAAATTGACTGAATCCAACATTCGAAGAACATCATGGGGACCGATTATTTGACCAAAAATCACATTTTAACCATTAACCGCTCCCCGTATTCACCTGATATGGCACCTTGCGACTTCTTCCTTTTCGTAAAAATGCATTTGTCCATGAAAGGAAAGCGTTATGCAAACGTAGAGGTCATTCAAAAGCGTTAAACACTCGCTCGACATGCTTTTAGACATTGCAAAAAGCTGTATTGAAGCAGAGGGAGACTATTTTGAATAAAATAAATTGATTTTCCGAAAAAACCATTTGTTCTGTTAGTTTTTTGAAGTCCTGTTTTCCTTGGAACCCACTTTCCAAAAACTTTGATGCATAGATTTACAAGACATATTTCGAAAAAAAATATTTTTTCGCTTTCCAATTCATGAAGCATATGCATAGAGATCTTTTCAAATATTATAAGGCAATTAAGTTTTGGTCCATACAATGCTTCTACCAATATTATTGATAATAAGGAGGAATGCGCATTTCGTGAATGCATCAAACTATCTAAACTCTGGTTTCCATTTCGCACCCTATATATAATATAACGTATACTTTTCAATATATATCATGTACTGGTTTGCCTTTTGTCAATGATACAATGATATAGTAATATAGGATAGTTATAGGATATACTTAAGTATATTTACACTGTCATTTCTCGCATTGTTCATTTTATCTGCAATTTCAGCTTATCCCATTCATGATTTTTTTACTTCCATTTTCCGACTTCAAACATTGCCTTTATCTGAACACGAAATTGCATATGTTAAGATAGATATAACAATAGCACTGTTAATGAATCTTTTTGCCAGATGGAATTCAACAAATTCATTTCCTTTAAATCCTACAAAGAAAAAAATGGCTTCGTACATAAAAGATGGTCCAACATCGCTGGATGTAAAGAGAGA
The DNA here is from genome assembly GCA_027475135.1 of Bactrocera correcta. NCBI lineage: Eukaryota > Metazoa > Arthropoda > Insecta > Diptera > Tephritidae > Bactrocera > Bactrocera correcta. Next base: position 145,381,517 of record CM050323.1, read on the forward strand.
CTTCTCATTCAAACCATATTGTCATTTGCCTGTGGGAAGCGGTTCTCAACACGATTTTATTTATAAGAATACTCGACTCCGTCACAATGTCGTATATGTATGTATATGTATATGTTGTCGATTACTCTCCTTTGTGAGGATTTGATTTATTGACTCAGTGAGTGCTAACATATGTGTATTTATAAGTGTGTTGTAGAAATTTTCTTCTTGCATTTACATTTCTTTAGCTTCATATGTTACTATATTTTTCCATTCGCATTAACTCCGACATTTCAGAAGTACATATTTCGGAGCATTTGAGTAAAATCGCAAAAATTAAATGTTCACAAAGTGCATATGCATTAAAATTGTGTATACATTTATAATGAAATAAGTTAAAAAATAGTGCTCATAAACAGGGAATGCAACATAAAGTTTCCAATCAATTTCGAATATATTGTTAGAGGCTTGGGCGCTTTTAGTCCTATAAAATCTTAAAAATCTTAGTAATAAATTAGGTTGATACTAAAATTTGTTTATCGTTTGCGACTTCTCGAAGCATGTGTGTAAAAGTCTTTTTTAAATGCACTTTTAAGCTTACCTTGAGAAAAATTATATAGTTCTATACAAATCTCGATTAGCCTTAGATATTATAAACATGCTTTCGGTGAACAAAACTAATATTATACTATACTAATATATTACTTTGGTATTATATGATAAAATTCGAAGACATTTTAAGTACGTATAACGTTACTACTGCAATGATTCATAGACTGTTGAATACTGTCAGCGTGCAGTGGCGGATCAATTCAGTATTTTCGCTTTAATTTAATAACCCGCCAACAAAGAAGACCAAGCATTCTCATTTTGAACTGTGAGCGAACAACAATATGTAAGGTGTAGGGAAAATTTCCACACACCCAATTGTACTGACACAATGACGGAAAGCAGTTACATACTAAATATCATGTTAAATTACCTTATCACGAATGTTGAACGGGTAAACTGATTTTTAGTCACGATTTACCTTAGGTTATATATACTATAAAGTCAACTTAAACACAAATATTCAATTTTGGCACAAACCGATAAAATTCATAGTCGGTAAAGAAAAGGCACGTATAATTCCGTATAAATGTACAAAGTCCGGCACTCGAAGTGTACGAACAATGGCTTTCTTCAGCATCTCGAGACTGGTGTATTTTTTACTTCGAACCTTTCTCTTCAAAATGGTCCAGAGAGAATAATTCATTGGATCCGCATCTGGTGAACTCGAGAGCCATTGTGTGGTCGTAATGTAGTTCGTAAGGTTGTTTTCAGCCACTCTTGGTTCACTCGCGCTTTGTGAGACGATACTAAGTCTTGTTGAAACGTCCATGGTTTGCGACCAAAATATTTGATTACTCACGGCTTCAAAGCAGCCTCCAGAACACTTTCCCCAATTGGATAGCGCCCATCTGCGGTGACAGCGGCCCAAACCATTATTTGTGGTGGGTGCTGCCTCCTGGTGGCCAACCGATGACTTAGATTCTCGTATGAACGGTCGTTCAAGTAAACCCTATCGTTTTGAGAGTATGGGCCATTTGGAACTTGTAAGGCTTGACCTTGAGCTCACTTTTTAGTATGCGTCGGATGCTGCGGCCGGATATTTTCAGTTCTTTAGCCATTTGATTGGCACTTTGTCGTGGATTTCGCTCAAGTCGCTTCTTCACTTTCCGAACCATATCACGTGGGTTTTAGATAGAGATTATGAAAGGAATTCTTTATATGATGTTCTGCAATAATGCGACTGATTAGTACACAGTTCGAGTTTGAAACTAATTTGTTTGATTGCTTAGGAGTTAGGTCAAGCCAATTTCAAACACAAAGACACAAATCTGTTCTCACATTTTCATAGAGATAACTAACATGTTGGCCGATATATGCGGTTCAAATTAATGGCACACAGACTGAATTTCAATTATATATCTCTTACACTGCCTTATATTTACTGTAAAAACTAAACAATAGGTGCTGGGGTCAAAATATTCGGTACCTAGCGGCTCGGTGAATTGGCACACGTACTGGTATAGAAGCTATGTGCATTAAACCAATTAGAGGTCAGAGCCACTGCAACTTTTTTTTTTAATTTTCAGCCCACATGTGGCCCTTGCTATTAAAATTTTCTGTGTTCTATACCTTAGTGCTTAGCTATGGCTCTTTAAAGCTTTTTCGTTATTGGCATTTTGCGGGCGTCGTAGTAGTCAGATTACACTTATCTACGAACTCGTAATTTCTTTTTGGGAAGAAACACGTGTACTAAGTTTTATCAATATTTCTTAAATGTTTCAAGTTAGAGCTTACACGGCAAAACGGACGGACGGAGGGGCAGACAGTCACCTGGATATCAAGTTTTCTCGTCCGCCTGTTAACTTATAGTATATCTCGCTTAGATTTAATTAATTTTTAATTTTCATTGCATTTTCAGTTGTTACCTACCATTTATTGAAATCTGTTAACTCAGTAAATAGAAAGTTTTCAGACAAATTTTATTAAAGTGAAAACAGTTACCAAGTTACCAGTTCAATATAGGTAACTGTTCGCAATTACTGAATTCCAATTACTTTGCCATTCAATTCCAAAATAAAGTTCGACAACGATATTGTTGTGTAGCCAAATAAAAAACTTTAACTTAACAGTGTGTCTGTTAATACAAAATATCGAGGTTTTTGAAAGTGGTGGCAGCAATTTAGAGTTTAATGCATCCAACTTTGCTCAGGATATACAAGGTCTGTCGCAAAAGAACTAGGACTCTTAAAAAAAAAAACAACAAAAAATTAATATTTTTTAAAAGTTATATTTTTTATTCAAAGTAGTTTCCTTGTGCTTCGATACAGCGTTTAGCCCGGTCAATTAGCATTTCAAATGAGTGTTTAAGGTCAGTTTTTGGAATACCCTTGAGAATATCGGTCGTCGCCTTTTGGATAGCTGAAATGTCCTGAAACCAGTGTCTCTTCAAGGGCAAATGAAGTTTTCCAGATAGGTAAAAATCACAGGGTGCTAAATCAGGTGAGTGATTAATGGTTAAAATGGAGTTTTTGTCAAAAAATCCGTGACAAGCGCCGACAGATGACACGGCGCATTAACGTACAACAGGCGCCAGGACCCTGCCTCCCGGTATTATGGTCGAGCACGACGAATGCGCGACAGAAGGCGCTTCATAACACCAAGGTAAAACACAGCATTAATCGCTTGCCCAGCTGGGATGAACTCTCGGTGTACAATACCACCGGAATCGTAAAAACATACTCGTATCAGCATTGTCTTTATTTGTGACTTCTGAAGACGACTTTTTTTGGCCCGAATTCTGATCGTCATAGAGGTCCTCACGACCCTTTTGGAATCGCTTAAAGCACTCATGTACATTACTACGGGATAGGCGCTGATCACCTTAAACTTTTTTCATCATTTGAAATGTTTCTGTAAACATTTTCCCAAGTTTGAAACAAAATTTAATATTTGCTTTTTGCATTTTACGACCGACGACCAAAAGTTGCTGTCACTTTTTGATCGATAACATCGATTGTAGTTATCCAATTGTATTAAAATTTGTAAGAAATGTCAACAAGATATCAAGATTTTTATTTCATCTACCCACCAATAGATGGCGCCACTAGAAACAGTTATATTTAAAAAGTTCTGTTTCTTTTGCGACAGACCTTGTATATTGATTAATGAATTAAATAGAAATAATTTTTTATTTACAGAAGTAAACATTGTAATTAATTGTTTACTTTTTAATCTTGAGCCATATTTTCTTCTTCTTCTTTACTGGCGTAGACACCGCTTACGCGATTATAGCCGAGTCAACAACAGCGCGCTAGTCGTTTCTTCTCTTCGCTACGTGGCGCCAATTGGATATTCCAAGCGAGGCCGGGTCCTTCTCCACTTGGTCCTTCCAATGGAGTGGAGGTCTTCCTCTTCCTCTGCTTCCCGCGGCGGGTTGTGCGTCGAATAGTTTCAGAGCTGGAGTGTTTTCGTCCATCCGGTCAACATGACCTAGCCAGCGTAGCCGCTGTCTTTTAATTCGCTGAACTATGTCAATGTCGTTGTATATCTCGTACAGCTCATCGTTCCATCGAATGCGATATTCGCCGTGGCCAATACGCAAAGACCATAAATCAGAACTTTTCTCTCGAAAACGTCGACTCATCGGTTGTTGCCTTCGTCAAAGCCTCTGCAAAATACAGCGACTTATAGAGTTTGGCTTTTTTGTTTTTTGACTTTTCAATTGCCTACTCAGTCCGAAGTAGAACCTGTTGGCAAGAGTAATCCTGCGTTGGATTTCCAGGCTGACATTGTTGGTGGTGTCAATACTGCTTCCCAACTAGACAAAATTATCTACAACTTTAAAGTTATGACTGTCAACAGTGACGTGGGAGCCAAGTCGCGAGTGCGACGACTGTTTGTTTGATGACAGGAGATATTTCGTCTTGCCCTCCTTCACTGCCAGACCCATTTGCGTTGCTTCCTTGTTCAGTCTGGAGAAAGCAGAACTAATGGCGCGGGTGTTGGGGCCGATTATATCAATATCATCGGCATACATCAGCAGCTGTACACTCTTATAAAAGATTGTACCTGCTCGATTAAGTTCTGCAGCTCGAATAGTTTTCTCCAGCAGCAGATTGAAGAAATCGCACGACAGGGAGTCGCCTTGTCTGAAACCTTGTTTGGTATCGAACGGCTCGGAGAGGTCCTTCCCGATCCTGACGGAGCTTTTGGCGCTGCTCAACGTCAATTTACACAGCCGTATTAGTTTTCACCAAATTCAGAAATCGCGGCATAGAGGCAGCTCCTTTTCGTGCTGTCGAAAGCAGCTTTGAAATCGACGAAGAGGTGGTGTGTGTCGATTCTCCTTTCACGGGTCTTTTCCAAGATTTGGCGCATGGTGAATATCTGGTCGGTTGTTTATTTGCCAGGTCTAAAGGCACTCTGATAAGGTCCAATCAGTCTGTTGACGGTGGACTTTAATCTTTCACACAATACGCTCGACAGAACCTTATATGCGATGTTGAGGAGGCTAATCCCACGGTAGTTGGCGCAGATTGTGGGGTCTCCTTTTTTGTGGATTGGGCATAGCACACTTAAATTCCAATCGTTGGGCATACTTTCGTCCGACCATATTTTGCAAAGAAGCTGATGCATGCACCTTATCAGCTCTTCGCCGCCGTGTTTGAATAGCTCGGCCGGTAATCCGTCGGCCTTTGCTGTTCTTCATGCGGGCAATTGCTATTCGAACCTCTTCATGGTCGGGCAATGCAACGTCTGCTCCATCGTCATCGATTGGGGAATCGGGTTCGCCTTCTCCTGGCTAGGCTAAGTATGCTCCAGTCTTGAAACCTTCTGTAAGTCGCCGCGTCTTTTCGTAGAATTTTCGAGCATTACCCCTGTCGGCCAGCTTATCAAGCTCTTCGTACTCACGCATTTCGGCCTCTTTCTTTTTCTGTCTACAAATGCGTCTCGCTTCCCTCTTCAACTCTCGGTATCTATCCCATCCCGCACGTGTTGTGGTCGATCGTAACGTTGCGAGGTAGGCAGCCTGTTTTCTCTCCGCTGCGTTACGGCACTCCTCGTCGTACCAGCTGTTCTTTTGCACTTTTCGAAAACCAATGGTTTCGGTTGCAGCTGTACGTAAGGAGTTTGAAATGCCGTCACACAGTTCCCTTATACCGAGTTGTTGACGAGTGCTCTCAGAGGGCAGGAGTGCAAGCCGAGTAGAAAAGCGTTCGGCTGTCTATTGTGATTGCAGCTTCTCGACGTCGAACCTTCCTTGCGTTTGTTGGCGTGCGTTTTTTGCTCCAGAGAGGTGGGTGCGAATCTTGGCTGCAACAATATAGTGGTCCGAGTCGATGTTAGGGCCTCTGAGCGCACGCACATCTAAAACACTGGAGAGGTGTATTCCGTCTATCACAACATGACCCTTCTTTGCCCACCCTGGCGTTAAAGTCGCCAAGCACGATTTTGACATCGTGGCGGGGGCATCTCTCATAAGTGCGCTCGAAGCACTCATAAAAGGCATCTTTGGTCACATCGTCCTTCTCTTCTATCGGGGCGTGGGCGCAAATCAGCGATATGTTGAAGAACCTCGCTTTGATGCGGATTGTGACTAGATGTTCATTCATGGAAGTAAATGATAGTACTCGGCGACGGAGTCTCTCTCCCACCACGAATCCATCATGACTCCATCCTCTGGTCCATTTGAGCCATATATTTCTTGTTAATATGTGAATGTGAAGGAATGAATTATACAATTAAAGGAGATTGTGGTATTATTGTCTAATGTGCCTAAAAATTGTGGTTATGTTCTTCTATATTTTCACCGAATTTATCGAAATTTGGTCAAATTTGCATTTCTAAATTTGATGCAAATTTTTTCGTGTTTCCTTTTCTTCATGTTTCATTCGACAATTCGACAAATTATCGTACAAAATTTTTATTTACATATAACAGGACTTTGGGCTATGCATAAATACCTGTTTACCAATTACGTTTTCACATAATAATTTTACTGTCTTATTTTTCGCTTTGCATTCGACAGTTCAAAACTTCGTAATCAAACGTGTTTGTACTTCTTTTCTTTTTTCTGCCTGGGTGGTTCAGCCTGTTGCATTTGGTGCTAGCTCTGCTCGATTGTTAAATGAAATTAAGGGCGGAGCGATGTAAAAAGTTGGTCCTACAGTTTTTTAGCTTATTTTTTAAAGGGTGAAAATAGCTTACTTCCTAGTGCCTGGGTACTAGGGCGTATACTCAACATTCAATGATGACTGCCAAGAAAGTTTTACATCAAAATTGTAACATTTTATAAAGAACTTTTATTTGTGCTTACTTTGAAATACCAAAGAAAAAACACTGAAATTATAAAGTTTAAAATTTAGCCCGAAAGTAATCAGTTTCATTATTATATTGTATTCTGCATATGTATATAGGGGTTTTTCCCTTTACATTCGCTTATTTGTAAACACATTACTTAAAATAATAAACAATTTCATTAATTTTATAATTAACTAAGTGATATTTTGATTGGTGTTTTTCAAACACTACATTTGACAGTACTAGGTAAAAGTCAAATGTAAACAGGAAACCAGTAGCAGGGAAGTACTAGGTGAGCGAAAAACTTTGGTTGATTTCGGCTGATCTGGAAACACACTAAAAGTCGAGTGCTGTTTATATTCGCGCTTGTATACGTAAATCAGCGATTCGTCATATGTCGTGAGTCAAAGAAGTACTTCAAAACAATTCTGTCTTGCCTTATTAACATTTTCCTCCACCAATAGACACGAGTCTTTAATGAAGCGATGTAGAATTGGGTGGGATCTAACGTGTACCATTGTTTTATAGCCAAGTGTTCGTGCAATATATGTAGAATTCAAGTTGGACACATCAATGCCAATAAGTGTCTCAATTTCACAGCCTGTGCACAGCGTCAAAAATTTCTCAACAAAAACTGATTTTGGACGACCTGCACGAAATTCGTCTTGAATATATCTATAGAAATTCTACACCACCTGATTCTAGATTGCATATCAATTTCTAGACTTTGGCTTAAAGCCTTGGATCAATATACTGGATAAGGATCACATCATCTCAATAGCGCTCAGCAAATTCATAGAATTAGTCGGAGTTCAAGACTTTTGAGAATATATGTGATGGAGCAGAGGGCACAAGTTCTAGCAAGGCCAAGTGGATGTTCGAAAATCTTGGTAATAGTTATATGGAGGAAGGGTCAAGTTTTCGCCCAAATGTATCTTTTTTAGGCACAAAGGTACACTGTTATGAAGAGAACCTGTTCTGAAATTTTCGTTGAGGTGACCTAAGGCATTGGTGAATATATCTAGCATAAAGCGACCTGAAAGTTCGAAAATCTTTAAATTAGGTATATTGGAGTTCAGGGAAGTATTGACCCAATTCAACCCATTTTTGTTACAAAGAAATACTGTTGTCAGGAATGAAATCTGTGTGAATTTAGATTTCATATCTCACACATTGAACGATATTTTTGGTCAAGAGTCAACTATAAATATCGGAGTCCACATTCGGACTTAGGAGCTTTAACAGTTTTGGTTGGATTTGGAAAACTTTTGTTAAAAAGGTGGCATACTTTAAGGGAATTATTACCGGAAAATTTTATTCCGCTATATTAGTTACTTCTTTATTTGTGTACTGAAGGCGTGATTGTAATCCGATTTCACACATTTTCACACTTTTGACTTGGAAATATTAAAAGAATATCACATATTAAATTTAGTCGAAAACGGTTTTTCAGGTTCCGAGATAAGGGATTTCACCAAACGGTCCGAATACGTAGATGGCGTAATTGGAAGACCGCCACGTTCACAAATTGCCATTAACCGAAAACATACTAAGGGCCATAATTAAGCACTTAATAAAGACATAAAACTGTATTTTGGCACAGGGTATCGCAATAGCATGGTCATGGTGGTGGTCAAAAAATTTTAAAAAGTGGGCACGGCATCACCTTCTAATAAGGTTAATGTAAATGCCTTCTAAACCACTAAAGCTAAATTAACCAAATTACTCCGGCTCAAATATTATAAAACCTCCTACAGTGAGTGTAAAAACGGATGAAAGCGGAGGATAACCCCGATCACTCTCCATATAACGGCACTGTTAAAAACTACTAGAAGCGCAATAAATCAATAAGTAAATACGCCAGAGACATAAAGTTTTACCTTCGAGATGATGAGAGATGTATATGAGAGAGTTTTATGTTAGGCGGTGCAAAAATTGAACTATGGGCTTGGTACCGCGCACAAAACTTGGCGCATGACATTTTCCTTATATGTATGTAAGAGTGCGAAAACGGAGGAATAATAGATATCGAATATTTAGACCTATAGTTGTCTTTTGATCGAAAATTTCCAGCGATATGTGAGATATAAAATTGCAATTCAGACTGAATCCTCTCCAGACAATAGCTATTTTGTGTATCGTATACCTAATGTAATGGTTTTTGAACTTCCAGGTGAATTTATGCTGAATATATCGCCCAATATGTCAGTTATCCCAATAAAAATAAGAGAGCGTGTTTTATTCATAACAGTGTATCTTTGTGCCTAAAATAGATAAATTTTAGCGTAAGTTTGACTTAACCTCCATAGCGAAATAATCAGAGTTTTCAAACATCCGGCTGATTTTGTATGTGGTATATTGGGAAAAATTAATAAATTCTGGTCGGTACTCCCTCAACTCCCATATACTTCATATAATGATTTTTGCTAAGATACTTTATGTATCTGTCAGTGTACTTGTATGAATTATATATATTTCCCTAGCTTTGATTTCTGCAAGTTGCAAGAATATAAAATGTTGAGTCTCATCCGAACTTAGCCCTTCCTTACTTTTTATGAATGTGTATGTTTATACTCGTACATAGTTCAAGGTACCTCCGTACCTAAACCATATTTATTCCCTTGCTTTCCCTTGAAACAGCTGGAAATGAAGCTTCCGTGTTAACGGTTATTGTCAATTAAAATTTAAACTCTCTACAAGGGTCATGAATACAAAGGTGGCTTACATTTACATACATTGTTTCACATTACATATTTAGTATGCACTGAATTAACATATAGTAAGTATGTGGTATATACGACGGCAGAAGAGGCTATCACTTAATGGATCCCATCGGCAGTTAATTTATATTGTTGGAACGGAGCATCTTTGCTAAGTATACAGTGACTTATATTTTTGAAACAGAAGACGTGATTTCTTTAGCGCTTTTTTAATGTGCGCACCCTGCATAAGCCTGAGTACCTATAAAACAATTACTTCCTATGCAGATTTTAATTAATAATTTTAAATGCTGTAAGTAAAAGCTTCCAGTCGCCTCGATATTTTACTCAATTATATAAGTAATCATGCAGTTGTTACACATTGGTTGACAACATATAAAATATAGCAGGTACGCAAGCGTAAAGAAAGATTCTTCTTCTTTACTGGCGTAGACACCGCTTACGCGATTTAGCCGAGTTAATACCAGCGCGCCAACCGTTTCTTCTTTTCGCTACGTGCCGCCAATTGGAAATGTCAGGCAAGGCCAGGTTCTTCTTCACCTAGTCTTTCCAACGTAGGGGAAGTCTTCCTCTTCTTCTGCTTCCCCCGGTTGCTGGAGCGTTTTCGTCAAGCTTCAAAAGATTTATTGTATTTCTAACACTAAAGCATTTATAATTAATCTGTTGCGGTCTTGCCTAGTCTTAAATAAAGTCCATAAACATTAATTACACTAATATACACATAACTTGTGATACGAAAATTCTTAAGTATTGCTAATGCAGTTTGATACCATGAAGTCAAATCCGAAATTCTGTAACCTGCTTTACAATACTACTGTGATCAAATTGAAAGGTGAATCAATTTTTATACTTCGCGTTCATTAGTATTAGAGATATGCGTCGTTTAATGAGGCTCTAAAATTGAGTTTAGATTTTTACTATGTCTGGATTTATAGAACAAAGAAGTGCGATAATGCACTATCTCTTACTTCATTGGTTATTCGTGATGATTTCGCCATATTTTTAACTAATTTCGTGCCGCAATCACCGCTTTCGCCTGATTCATCTTCGTGTAACTTTTGGTTATTCAGCAAAATCACATGACCACTCCGAGCAGTTTCCAGTATGTCAGTCACTTACTCCGGGACAAAAAAAAACGTTAGCAGTGAACCTCTAGTTGATCTCAAAAAGGTATTACTACCACCATTGCATATCAAATATTCACTTTCTGGACTCCCATCTGGAATTTTTCCGTGAAAATTTAGTAGAAGTAAGTGACGAGCATTTGGAACGGTTGCACCAAGACATTTCTGCTATGGAGAAACGGTACCAAGGCAAGTGAAGTGGCAGTTTGCTTGCTGATTACTGCTGGACATTGTTAGTGGATTAGTATGATTAAAAATGTTAATACAGTTCACTCTATGTCGGATATGAAAATTATCATAGGTTATTGAATTTTATTACGGCAAACCCTCCAGCCTAAGTTGAATGGCCTAGTGCACAGTATTTGTAGATCCACCACACGAACAATTAGAGCGTTAACTTCTGATAAACCATTTAAGTTCTTCCTCTATTTTAAATATGAAACACGAGTAAGGTGGTTAGATTATATTTTTTTGGTAATTGCAGTTAAGCTTAATATAAACGTATAAGTACATACAGTATATCTATATGAAAGTATGCATTTATAATATAATATTCATTCCCCCAACCAGAACTTCCATCTGTATAAGTGAGTTTTATTTATCAACCTATAAACAAAAAAATTACAATAAAACGTGGTTTGCTTATTTGCATAACCTTACTCCCATTTGCATTCCAACTCTATTTTTTTCCACCCACTTATCTGGTTTTTCCAACTCTCCACGGTATTACGCAAAACAATATTATGCAGCTAAGCTTCCCCTGCACACAGCTTACTCACGTTTAAAGTTCTTCATTATTTCCTTAATTCAACACTTTTTAATTGAATTTTATTCTCTTAATTATATTATCACATATTGTATAGGTTGCACCACTTCCACTACGAATTGTCATCACTAAAGGGTGGCCGCAAAGAAAATTAATTTTAAACCGTCAACTGAAATGCATTTTCCCTCCCTGGTCTGTTGAATTTTTAATATGCTCAGTTTTTTAGCGAATCTCATTCAAAGTTTGATTTACTCTAAAGGCATTATTCTTGCAAATTCTTACCTCTTTGCATTAATTGCTTTTTGATTTATACACTGGTAAGGAAAGAATTAGACAGAACTTAAATTTGTATTATATAAGAGGTAGGCGTGATTGCAGTCCGAGTTTCGCACTTTTTCATAGAAATGAGAGAAGAATGTTATACACAAAACTTGGTTGAAATCAGTCGCTGTTATGCTAGCTTCCATTAAGCCTTCCCTTACCATCTCAGAAGCGAATTTCCTTTTTGTAGCCCAAATTATTTGGGAAATATCGTTAAACAAATTAGAGGGCACTGTGCCAAACGACAGTCCTTTACCTTAAATTGGTGCTTAGATATGGCATTTAAAATATACGAAGCCAAGAAATATGTAAACCAAATTTCCCTAAGATATTATTTAATTTTGACTTAAGGTGCAGCTCAAGTTTTAACTCATCTCTTCACACTTTTCATTTATGTATATATCGCTTATATATCACCTAAAACTAATCGAGATAGATATAGAGGGTTATATATAAATATAAATGATCAGGATGACGAGAAAAGTTGAAATCCGGTTGACTCTCTGTCTGTCTGTATCCCTATATCACTGTACTGTACTAAAAGCGCGATAAATCAATAACTACATGCGCCAGAAACGTAGGAATTTTCAATCGGAATAGTATGTCAAGGCTTTGTAGGGGCCGGGATAAAAATGGGACGATGGGCGCGGCACCGTCCACTTTTTAGTGTCCCATAGCTCAGGACCCGACTGACCGATTTCGACTAAATTTGGAACGTGGAATTCTTTTCATATTCTTATCCATAATGGCTGGAATCGGGTCAATACTTCCCTGAGCCCGCATATACCTAATTTAAAGATTTTCGAACTTCTTGAACACTTTATGCTGGATATATCGCCCAATATTTGAGTTATATCAATGAAAATTCCAGAATATATTTTACTCATAAAAGTATATCATTGTGCCTTAAATCGATATAACTTGACATAGCCCCATATAACCATTACTGTGACTATGTATAATGATTTTGGGTTTTCTAACAAATCTTATGTCGAAAATATTTGTAGGTCAGGGTATAGGTTATATATGGTGTAAGTATTTGTAAAATTACTTAGATTCCGATCCTCTGGCCTTAAACCTTAATATTATGTAGCAACATGTTGCAAGAGTATAAGAACAAATCGAAAGCTGACTGTTTGATAAAAATAGAGCGTTAGATGAAAGAACAACGTGGCTTCAGCAATATTTCAAAAATAATGAAAGTTTGGATGCTGATTTTTTGAGCAACGAAACACATCTTTAGCTACGAAACACATTTTTACCACGATGGGTTTCTTAATTGTTCAATTGACCGCAACCAGTCACTGTTTGGTAATTTAAAGGAGGAGATTTATTAATCAATGAAGTTCAGAAATTTTTCTTGTTTGTCCAGAATAGTCACAGAAATTTTCGACAAACGAGTGGGCACAGAGTATGTATGAGTTGTTCTATAACTAATTCTATCCTTCATTTTGTTGTTGTTGCATTATGTTTTTATATAAAAATTTACAACTGTGGAACTAGAAACTGCGTCTTCTGTGATCCATTAAAGCTTACGAGTATATAAAGAAATAATGTTGATTGCATATGATATTTCTCCGTCTTTAATACCTGCAAACTGCGAGGGTATTAAATACACGGTCATATGTATTCGGACTTCTTTAACTTTTTATACCCTGTACAGGGTACATTAAGTTTGCCACGAAGTTTGTAACACCCAGAAGGAAGGGTCGGAGACCCTATAAAGTATATATATAGTAAATCATCTGTATGCCGAGCTGAGTCGATTTAGCCATGTCCGTCTGTCTGTCCGTCTGTCTGTATATATACGAACTAGTCCCTCAGTTTTTAAGACATCGTTTTGAAATTTTGCAAACGTCATTTTCTCTTCAAGAAGCTGCTTATTTGTCGGACCACTTTAACATATAGTTGTCATAAAAGCAGAACGATCGGAATCAAGTTTTTGTATGGAAAACTTTCATATTTGACGTGGTATCTTCACGAAATTTAGCATGGATTACTGCTTAAGGTAACATTACAATCTTCAAAAAAAATTTTCAGAACGAATTACTATAGCATATAACTTCCATACAAACGGAGCACATAGTTACTAACAGAAGTGCACCTGTGAAGGAGCAACCGAAGTTAACGTTTTTTCTTGTTTACTTTATCTTTGCAATACTTTTTAACCGCTTAAAATGAAGCTTTCGTCACTAGAAAGAGCTGTCCAATACTACTAAATAATAATACCAAATAAATATGTATTTGAACTAGAAGCCCGTTACCATTGCTCGTTTTGAAGTTGGAGTTAATATGCATGAATAACATGAAATGAAGAATGAAAATATGCAAGAAGCTTTTGCGTAATTAAGAACTTAATTGGAAGTGGTCAACGGAATTATATAAAATTGACACAATTTAATAGAACTGCTTTCATTCATACATACGAAATACATATAGGATTAGATCTGTGGTCAAGCGCATGCCAATCACTAAAAGGCAAATTTCAATTTACTTTAGAACGAGAAGCATAGCTCTTACATTCAAAACAATGGTATTATTACGTGTTTATGTCGCAATATCCATACGTTGACAAATCATATGCGGTCATCTTTTTGCTGCGTCAGATATACAGGAAATGAATTTGTTGAATTGCAATTGCAGAAATGCTTTATTTACGGTGCTATTGTTCATTTCCTTTGCGTGCTTTGTTGTTTCTGAAGTCGAAGAACATTTATTCCAATCACAATGCTTAAATGGAAGGCATTAGTGGTAAATAAATCCGTTGTAGTTTTCAGGAAAGAATGAAGTATTTTTCCATCTGATGACAAATCACTGGATACTGGAAGATGTTTCATTGAGATATACATATGTATGAATATCTACTTGAGTTACTAGCAGTTTTATCATTATTATGGCATACAAATTCGTATATACTTATATAGTGTGGCGTAAAAGCCTTCAGGCTGTCTAGACTACTTTTTGAAATCTTGAATCGAAATATATATCAAATAAGAGATATTTTCAATAAGTTTTTGTAGTCAAGAAAAGAAAGATAGTCTTCGCATAAGCAAACATTTTTTATTATTTGCTGTAACCAGTTGAATTTTGTTTACCCCAACTCGTCAGTAATATTTTTAACAACAAGCCAATACAAATGGCCATATGTAAGAGTAAGTTCAGAAAAATCTACAAGTTTAAACCATAATTGTGTTAGTAAAGCGTAAGAAGCTAATTTTGTTTCTGTACTACAATATTTAAGATGCTCACTGTTTTCTGCTAACACAAAAGACGTATTAGTGGACGTTTTTTGCTTCTGCAGACTTATTTATATTAAAATCTTATAATAGGTTAAATGTAGTCACAAGACACCATGGCATACTACTGTCGTCAGTTGGACGCAAGCTTTTCGAGTGGTGAAACCGTTTGCATGAGTGATATTGTCCGAATGTGGAAGTTTTTAGCATCTGTCTTAGTTAAAAAATGTTATGTTTTGTGCAATACGTGTTAAAAATTATAATGCTCCATAACAATAAAAAACGGTCCTACAATTCCTCTGCAAATAGCCAGCTATATAAAAATCCTAATGCAGAACTGAATGTCTATCTACAAAAGTGGAAGATAACCCCCACTGAAGGGCTCTAAATTACTAGACGAGTTGAAATCAAGCTGACTATCTGCCTGTCCGTTTGTCAGCCGCCTTTCTGTGCGTACAAAAAAAGTATAAAATAAACATATGCTGATAAATTCGGTAGACATGTCTCTTGACACGGTTAGAAGTTTGGTATTGTAAATAAGCATAACGGACCACTTCCACACTCACAAAACGCTATGAATCAAGAGCGTATAACTAAGCCGTAAATCAAGATAAAGAACTTAAAACTTAATTAACGAATCAATTAAGGAGAACCACCTCCCCTTAAGAAGCTGAATGTAAGTATCTTCCAAACCCATAAAGCTATGCCACCCAAAACTACAAATTTTTTTAACCCGTCTTACTATTATGCGAAATGTGAAAATCCATATCTCTGGACCAACTTCTTTACTGGCGTAGACACCGCTTACACGGTTTCAGCCGAGTTAACAACAGCGCGCCAGTCGTTTCTTCTTTTTGCCATGTGGCGCCACTTTGAGGCACCAAGCAAAGGCTGGTCCTTCTGCATTTGGTTTCTCTAAAAGTGTAGAGGTATTCCTCCTCCTCAGCTTCCCCCTGCGGGTTTTGGTTCGAATACTTTCAGAGCTGGAATGTCTTCGTCCATTCGAACGACCATATCCGCTGTCTTTTAATTGGCTGAACTATGTCAATGGCGTCGTACATCTCCTGCAGATCATCGTTTCGAATTCGATATTCGCTGTGGCCAATGTGCAAAATGCGACTGCGTATCTTGGCTGCAACAAGATCCGTCTATCACCACATGAATGATCTAGTTGGTGGCTCTACGATCTGAATAAAGCCAGGTAGCTTGGTGAATTTTAATATGCTGACTTTCGCTGTCTAGCTCTTATAGGTGCCCTCCAAGCGCTCATGGAAAACATTTTTGATTACATCGTTCTTTTCTTCCGTCGGCGATATGTTCAATGTGTTGTTGCCATAGTAATTATCAAAACGAGTGTTTCTCTTATGAGTCTGCTGTTTTGTTTTCATTGGGGGCGCTTTTTACGTGGCAGGTCCCAAATCCAGCGCACAACTCCAGTTCAGTTGGTCTAAGACCGGAAGTCCTGAGCTGCACCAGCCATATGTAAAAATTTGGTTCCGGCCACTCATTGACCGAGAGTAACCCCATTTTTTAGATAATCCTCTACTACAATGCAAAAATGGGGAAATCTACAACATTATTCATTGATTTCATTACATTTCACTACACAAAGAAAGTGTCGATTTACATAATGGAATAAAACTACCGACAATTTTTTAAATCCAACTAAAAAATGTGTAAGCCGATAATTATCGAATTTGTGGACCCCAAAAACTATAGTTGACTTTTGACCGAATCGGTCAATGTGTCAGATAAATAATTGAAATTCAGGGAAAATACTTTCGAAATAACAGTCTCTTTGTGTATAAAAAATGTTTTGTTTTTGCTTCTAATAAAAAAAGATTTTTAAACTTCCGGATGACTATGCTGTATACATATGTACATATATGGGCCAAAATCTGAGATATTTTAATGAAAATGAGATAGCGTGTTTCGTTTTAATGAAGCATCTTTGTACTGAAAAAATCAGAAGCAGACTTGCGCTAGCTCCCACATAACAAATAACATAATTTTAGAATTTTACTTCATATGGATTGATATTGTTATGTGAGTAAGCTAAATAAAACCCATGGATAATTAAATTATATGTGGCATGTTATGGTATTTTCTAAAATAGATGAAATCGATTGCAACTTTTTTTGTAAGATTTTTAATTTTAGTTCTAATTCTTTTATGATTTTGTCGAATAATAAAGTTTAACCCTTTTACTTCACTTTCCAATATTCTCAACATCTGAAGGTATTTAGTCGGCTGTGATCCTTGGAAATTTCAAAAGTATAAAATGTTCAGTTACACCGGAACTGAGCTATCCTTTACTTATTTTAATTTAAATTACTAGATCTATATATTCAATAAATTGTTCTCCTCACCTTCATGTATAACTTTGAAGTTTTTCACTATGCAGAAGTGCACTGAACTTTGCTAACGTCGCTGCACATAACCGGTAACCGGTTGATTAATATGAGAACTGAAAAGAATAGTAAAGTAAGGTGGGAGTGAGCATTTACATGCATATGCGCGAATTGAGTTAGATTAGGCCACATTTGCAGGAATTGGAAGCAAGTAAGGATGCCGGCATAAGTTGTCATGTTAATGGCAAGCATTTTAGGGCGATTATACTCTCCTCGCTTTTGTTGAAGAAACAAAAGAGGTTTACCGACCTGTACATCAAGGGCAATATACCGAGAGTTTTGATATTTTTTTATTTTCAGGCCGTTGTGTCACCGCTCATACATTATGAATATGCGGTGAGGACATTGAGGGAGTATTTAACAATTTGTGACCGGAAGGGGTAATTAGTGCCCTTGATAGGCTTGAGGTCGAAACAAACCTCAGGAATCTATTAAATTGTCTCGCGTGCCCTGTTAAAGGTCAGCTTGGGGTTCTGTCTCCTATATTTTGGATCTTAGCTGTAAATTATCTATTGAAAGAACTCAAGAAACGAGGCTGTCAAGTGGTAGCCTAGGCATATAATGTTGCTTTCATAGTGTTCTTGTATACCGTTTGCAAGTTATCCTAAGCATGAGTGGATCGAATCTAAAAGGAGTGGGAATCTCTCAATCTACTCAGGCCATTAGATCACTGAACTGCCTATCAAACAGAAAAGGCAGCCACCAAGTAACAAAGATGTGCTTTTCTGAAGTGAGCGCAATGCTAGTTACAGAGTAATAATACAATAGCCTACTTCTTTATTATACTTGTCTGTGTGTCTGGCTACAGCCAATTCAGAAACTGTAAAGCCGATGAACTTACAAAACAACTCACTCTCTCTGCCTTTGTGATATTAATGTTTGCTGCAAAAGCTCTCGTGCACTTGCAATGTAAATGTGTTTATTTATTTAAATTGCTGCGATCAATCAACAAAACAAATGTGCCGTCAATTATGTGAAGCCGTGTAATGTACCTAGCCCAGCATGACGGAAAAGTTCCACTTGCTTTCGATTATCCGCTTGTAGTTAATCACTCATTCAGTAGTCTCTCAAGGTCGCGTTCTGTGCCGAAGAAAAATCACTTACGCTAATGACTTTAAGTCGCGCACCGAGTTAAGTGATATATCAATTTGGCTTCGAATGTTAATGTACACTCATTTGAATATACAGTAGATCCTTATGTTTCCTGTTATTCAACATTCAAGGAAGGCGGTAGCTGAGACCTAATCAATATTTCCAGTAAGTCATGTGATAAGAACTTCGATATATCAAATTAACTCACCGTGTGCGCGTTACTCGCGTATTGCTGCCATTCTTACCTATAAAGTAAACTTTGCATACAATTATTTCATTCAAATTATAATAATTACCATAGGTTGAATTAGACTTTGTTCGACTGCAAACGAGAATTTTTCAAACGTTGCTGTTGAATTATTTATGTTTTATAAACACATGTATGCAAACAGAGATGAAGGTATTGTTGGGTGATAATTTTCTGCGCACTGTGCTGTAATTCGGTATAATTTCAGATGCTGATTTGAATGCATTTTGTTTACTCTTTTTTAATTGGGAAAGTAAACAATGAACATTGGAATTGCAAAATCAGCCTGATTTGCTCTGGGAAATTAATGAAATAATGCATTAGCGAAATTACAGATTACCAATTAAAATGGTATAAGATGAGCCACAACAACTAACTAAAACTGTAATTGATACAACAACATATACTATACATAATTACTTCATGAAATTTAAAATTTTCTTAGTTTATTGAAATA
Organism: Bactrocera correcta; assembly: GCA_027475135.1. Taxonomy (NCBI): domain Eukaryota; kingdom Metazoa; phylum Arthropoda; class Insecta; order Diptera; family Tephritidae; genus Bactrocera; species Bactrocera correcta. The sequence goes on from CM050323.1 coordinate 145,400,722, forward strand.
TCTCACACTCTAACCAATATGTAAGGTAAACATTGGGGCGGAAACCATAAGGTTGGCCATATAATAATCATATAAAATAAGGATTATTTTTACAAGCTTTGGTATCAAATCTCAATTCCCGAAATTTAACATTTCATCTTAAATATGTTGAGACATTTTCTTGTCTTCGGTATAAAGCCAATTATAAGACTGGAAATATTAAATTATATTGACAATGCACAGTTCAGCTTGGGTCATTACAGTGATTCATCCTTAATTATGCATTAATTATCCACCATGTTCGTAACATCCAAAAATCCACGTATGTCTGCTTGTTTTCTGTTTTTTGTGATACCGTGAGTTTATAATTGACCAATCCAACTTCGCATCATCTGAATTATACTCTTGTAACACAAAAGCTTAAAGAGTACCTAATCAACGAAATGGGTTTTTATACTAACTGCCATTTCACTCAGAGCGTTTTGTTGACAACATCCTATATGATAGAAAGAAATTGTCTGATAAGGAATATTTTTTTATCAACAAAATTGAAGAAAGAAACAATAGCTTTTTATAATAACAATAACATATACTCCTAATAGAAAAAAATAATAAGACATTGTTCATAATTTTATCTGTGTCGTCCCCTCAAAATAATAACCCCTTGGTCGCAATGCACTTCTGGCAACGCAAATTTTAGGAATAACTTTCAATGTAATGATTCGCGTCTAATCTCCTCAATTGACCCAAAACCAGGAAGTATGCGAAAAACTAATGAAGTGTGGGGAGTGCACCATATCTCAATAATCGAAGAAAATTGTCAACATTATCTTGATTTTTTACCGGATCGGTTTTCGGCTTCAGCTACCTTTGTCACGATATTCCACAAATCGGTCGATTGCTTCTGGGTCGTAAATATGTATATAGTAGATCTTAGGCTCGTCGCCAGTTATAATATGTTTCATCACTTCTTGGTAGTCAAAAAGCTTTGCTTCACAGACGTTAACGCGACGCAGTTTACATATCGTATTTTCACTTTTGTTAGGCTCAAATTGTATTTTAACGTTATTCCAACGATTCCCTTATGATCTCTAACTGTTAATCGTTGATCCTCAAGCATCTATTCCTTCACTTTATTGACGTGTTGATCATGAGTTGATGTTAATGGCCATCTTGGACGTGGTTCGTCGTCAACATATTATCGACCCTCTTTGAATAATTTGTACCAATTAGGAACACTTGATCGCGACAAACAATATTACTGAAGGCCTTTCCCATAATTTTGAACGTTCCAGCACCAAAATTTTGATTCCGCAGTCAAAATTTGATGCAACTTTTTGGTTGAAAAATTTCACTTATCGAAAAAATCGCCAATAACATTATGTACTTCAAAAAGACAAGCGTTTACTAAACACTAATGATTATTTTGATGTCAAATTTGGCATAGTTGTCACTGACAAGCATACCAAGCTAAAAAAAAAAAAACTTTCTACAAATGCAATTTCGCGCGAAATGTAAGTCTTACTATTTTTGTAGTGATATGCTAAAATACTGAATTTCATTGCATTCTCATAATATTGCACTTGGCATTGTTATTTTGCACATAAATTATGAAAATCGAAATCGAAGATTATCGTCACAGTGCATACGTAGTAAGTCATTACATTTATACTAGTAAAATCATTAACACATTAATAAAGCGAATAGCTAAAAAGCCAAAGGTAGAAAACATTTTATTATCACTTAATAGAGTAAATACCATGCTTAAATTTAACTTTAATGTTTTAATTATTAAATTTATTTACACTTTATGTTGATTTGGAAAAAAAAAATATTCCAAAGAAACGCACGTTGGGAAAAAATACATGTTTTACGTTTAAATTAATCAGTGTAGTCTACGAAACTTTTCCTTTAATAGTGCAACAACAAATATTTTGAAACACGAGGGACTGTGTGCAGCTGCCGTATGTGCATTAGTGCTACCATTATCAGCACAGCTTCTGTGCTCCATGGCGTATGCGAAACATTAATTTCTTGTAATTTCATTATACCATTTCGAACAAACCAAACGCGCTGAAATTTTGAATGATATGGACCCTATAGAAATGATTTGAATATTATAGTAAATTAAACATAGAACATGCAAATGAGTGAATTTTACAACCCGATTTTGCGAAATTTTTGTAAGCCAGTATATTCATAAAAACAGTTCGCTCGTAAGCTCCCGACGTCTATGTCGCAAGAAAAGCGTTAGCGCATTGAGCAATGATTGATGTTCTATACGTTTTAATAGCGGTAGGGGGACAAAAAATTCAACTTCTTTGGAATGGTTTAAATGTACAAAAATGTTTTGCAGATTATTAAACTGAATGTTGTCCGCGTTCTGTGACATACTTTTCAATTTTTTTAGCGTGAAGAACACTTCAAAAATTTCAATTGTTTAACAAAAATTTATGTATAATTTTATTATTGAAATAAAGGGATCATGAGAAAATATTTATAATATAGCACGAGTATTTTTCTTTGACTTCAGAAAATTTTATCGATTTATCTGTAGTAGTTTATGAGAAAAAATTTTTACAATTTTATCGTGCTCTGTATTTCAACTTCCAATAACTTTAACAAAAAAACAGAATTTTGACAAAATATTTATACTAAAAGGTATGAGTCTGATCCCCTTTCTAATGAACTGCTAATTTTCAAAATCGGTGATTTTTCGAAATTTTCGTGGACCCGTTGTTTGACCCACATAACTTTATTCTGATATTTTTATAAGACAATGGAATTGGAGAATATCAAAACGGAACCACGTCTACTTTTCATATAACATAATTTTACACATCTTTTTATCTTATACACTATAAGGCAATCACCGAAGAAGATATTACAATAAAACTTTGCAAAAAGACACCGAATATGTGGACCTAATTGCATATTTCTGGATATCAATATAAATCTTTCTCCATTGCTAATGATTACAGCAATTATTTGTGTTCTACTATATATATCAAACTATGTTCTTATATGACCCATAGCTAAATGAGTGTTAAGTTTCTTCGAAACCTTTGTTTTTAATATTAGATCAATAAATGAATATTTTAGAGTTTTTTTTTTTTTTGACTGAAAGAAGAATAAACAACTTATTGCTAACTCACTAATTTATTATGAACGATTTCATTGGCAAACTTACCGACCAAATATTCATATTTTTGTACAAACATATTAAAGACATTTTACGAATTTGTGAATCCTAAAATAATTCAACTCAAAGCTAAACATGCTGTTTTCCATACACAAAGTACCCCCAAACTCAAATTAGTTCACTCGTGCAACAATTTCAATTCAAAATTAGCTACTAAAGAAATCTATTGTCTTTCTCGTCCTCCAAAAACGTCTATATGAAACTATTGTGTGAAACTAAGATTTCGCATTTTGTTGACACGACTTCGCTGACTTTTGTTCCTTGATTGTTGACTGTCGGCACTTGACTCTTGGCATGCCAAAGCAACCAAGCAAAAGTCAGCAGCTTATTTTCTTTCACCAACTCTTTGGCACGTTCTGCATTTTGTGTTGACTTTTGAAAATTGCGGTACTCTATTGTTTTCAATCACTGTGGGGCTATTTTTTTTACTCAAAAAAGGGGAAATTTAACTTGCTGGCTTTTATCACACGCAAAAAGAATTCTTATGTGCAACACTTGGTTAAGAAATACCGTTTTAATGAACTCGAAAATTAATTACATTAAACGATTAATAGATGAGTGGTCTTTTAATTTAATTTTTCGAAATACGTAGCCGAAATGACTTTAGTGACCTCATTATTTGGACTAAATATTGTTTATTAATATCTCCAAACAAACAAATACTTATGAATTTACCTATCAAATACTGTGTGCGATTGAGTTTTTGCACTATAACCCTAATATTTGAAAAGTTGAAAGGTGGAATATTTTATGCAACAATTATTGAAATGCACAGATTTTTTCAAAGTTGTTAAAGTTTGGTAAAATAATGAAATCGTGGAAAAGTTTTGTTTTATTTTGTCGAAAATTATGCAAGGTAACTATTAACTACCAAATTATAAAGAAATTGTGTAAACTATGTTGACAAACAGAGTGTAGGAGATGAATTGAATAAAGACTACCTCCGAAATCTTTGGATAATATTATCGATAGAATTATCGATAGGAATGAATAAAATGAATGAATGAACAGAATATAAAAGTTTAATTTGATTCATTATTACGGATCGTTTTAGTGTAAACTAGAAACAAAGATTTAAAATTAAACAAGATAAAAGCCAACAAAACCAATGGTTGTTCCATAACCTGCGCACCAAATAAATCCAAAAGGAAACTTATATCAAGGGCCACATCTGTAGACCAGTGTAATTCTTGATTCCATTTTGCTTTAGTTAACAAGTATGGTCTGATCTTTTATTTCACCACATTTGCGGATTGTTGTGCTGACACGTGTGTTGCATAAGTAAGTGGTCACGCACCAACGACTGGTTTGTTTGACATTCGCTGTGCTATGTATTGCAACTACTTTAGTTTCTTTTTCAAAAAATCGGGAGTGAAAATCACATTTACAGTCTGTCAAGTAAGAGCGTGGTCGGGATAATTTATAAAAAAAAACTATTTTATGAAACTTTCATATTTATATATACATTGCACACATTACAAACAATGTTGCAATTTGGTCAATGATGTGTCCAGTCACCACACGCGTCGGTAATTGATTGGCATCTCAGAGTCATGTTTTCTACTAATTTGACGCGAATTCTAGTCGCAAGGATCTCCAGATCCGACGAATTTCGTAAGACAACTGCTTCAAAGTGTATGTTCGCCTCTCACGATAGAACGGTGATAGAACGTTGCCATATAGAACATTCATCAGTAAAAATGACATTTTCAAAATCTCTATCAGTATTCTCATGCGCCCAAGCGAGTCGCTTTTTCACAAGTTTTTCAGTCAACAGAGGCTTTTTCACTATCCTTTTTTCATATTTTTTGTTAACTTTTCCTATCGAACCACGTTCTGGTATCCACATTTTGAGCCACTTTATATCGCTGAGTCCACTTCTGTACAAATGTCTTCGACTTTCTCATATATTTAACAGCCGCTGATTGCGACATTTTGGGACCTTTCGGGTGAACGCAAAGGAACACAGCCTCGTAAAGATCAAAAACAACTGAACCTTTGTTAACAATACATCAAGGACAAAGCTTCCCTCTATCGGCTTAAGAAGGAATTAGAGCGAGGTCTTTCATTAACTATTGGTAAAGTCGACCATGCTCTTACTTGATAGACTGTAGCGACATTTTTGGGTGCAACGTAAGTACTGTTTTCTTGTAATTTTTACAATGAAAGTTTGTCGATATTTTAGCATTTGTTAAGTTTTGGAATTTAATTCAAACATCTTCTTGTAGTAAGTCAAAAACTATAGCTAGATAAAAAAGTATACCAAAAGAATGTTTAAGTAATCAAAAAGACTTGTTAAATTCTTCGAAGTAAAACTTTTTAGTCCTGACAAGTTTCATATATTACAGTTGTTGTTTTCTAAAGACAATGTGTTTGAGGTAGCATATCTATTGTTCCCATTCATTCATACTGCTATTTTTGCATACGTTGACTAAGCATGAGTAATAAGCCTCAAAGTTGGACCATTTGATAAGTTCTCTTAGTCCCCCAGTTTAATTAAGCTTTCATTTCCACATTTAGTAAAGCTCTTAATTCAAAATAAATAGTATATCCTTAGAACATAAAAATGGATACATAAATCACTAACAATACTTTTCCAGAAATGATAACACTGAACGAACCATTACGTGTATTGAAATTGACAAAAAATTTAAATTTTCATACCTTGTATGGCTTCCGGTACTCTCTTGACTTGAATATTGTACTTATTTGACTGCAATTAAAATAAATTTGAGTTTTACTGATAATACTAATACCACAATAAAGCGATGTATTACTGTTGTCAAGTCTTATTAGAAGTAATTGATTAAAATCGTCAGAAGAGCATGATAAATTAATTTAAATTTCTTCATAAATATTTTTAAAACAAAAAAATACAATTTTTAACTATTTTTTAAGTTTAAACAAAAAATATAAATAAAACTTTTCATTAAAAAAAGTTGATCAACATATTTGGTAATTGAGATATTTAAAAAAAAAAATGCGTAGATTCATATTATTCGTCTCCTTTAATACATTTAGTGTACAACCAGGCGTATGAGCGATTTTAATATTTACGAAGAGTAAATTACCTTACGAACAAAAAAGAAAATTTCGCCAGAGAGGAGGGGAATGGGTTAAGGAAAAACTCATATCCCAGAATATCTAGATAACTTATAATGACTTATCAGACGATAAGAAACCGCAACCACGCCTACTTTTGTTATAACACAATTTTACACAACTCTACAGCGTATGAAATAAGCACCAAAAAAGAGATTAAGAGATATAAATCGATCTAATCTATAAAACTTAAAAAATAGTCTCTGGATACCAAATATAGGTCTTAGTGCCTATGTCTGGAAATCAGTATAAGCCTCGTGAATTCAAAAAATGCAGTTTATAACTTAAAAACATAAAATGAAATAACCAATATTCGTATGTTTACTGCCATAAGTATTGAAATACATACATATTATCTCGTACCTTTCGCAAAGGTGGCACACAAATTCTGATTTGAACTTTATTTAAATTAATTGTCAACGGTTGTCTTTCAATACATTTTCATTGCTATAGCTGGTATTCATTCGCTGACCAGCAACTATATATTAAGCGCTTCTTGCCAGCTTTTGTTGCAACTTCCATTACAAAGAACAAATTTGCAATTTCTTCGCGTATTTTCCGTAGTCTTCTTTGCCTTTAGAGTTTGACACTTTTATTTGAGTTTATGGCTATGCCACTTGTAATAATAAAATAATAGGCCTGCCGCGAGTAAAGAAAAAATAAAATGATGTCGAGGTGCTTCTCTAAAGAAATAAAGGTAAATAGGAGACAGTAGAGAGCAATAAAAAGGAACAAAAGAATGCCTACGAAGGCAAATAACGAATAGCAACGTGCCATAATATATGCATTTGGGTAAATGGTGCTGAATTGGTTCATTCTCGTATATGATCATTGCAAAGACATATGAATTCGCAAGTATTTAGCTTAAAAACGTGCATCATCTAATAAATAGCGAGTGATCCAAGTAGAGATACCTTTTTCAATAGCCTTTTTTTTACAGATCACACGTGAGTTCTGTCAAGCTGACATGTTATTTTTGTTAAGTGTTGTTTGGCATTTCATAGCCCAAAGACTTACTCCTGAAGAACGTTGACAAATCGCTTAATTTTCTAACGAAAATTCATGTTCTGTAAAGGGCTTCACTCACTTTGTTCATTCATTATTGGATAATATTCGACCAAATAGAGTCTAACGCGCAGTGAAGAAAATATAGCAGCCTTAGCTAAGAGTTTACGCAAAGACTATACGAGTAGAGAGTCGATTCTGCGCCGTTTGCAACAACTTGAACGATTTTTCTTGACTAAATTGAAGATGGACAAAATACAGCTTGTGCAAGAACTAAAACCGTTCGACAAACGACGAGGCCTATTCCTGACTCACTGTAAACAGGAAAATTTGCTGCAATTGAGATTAAAATGCAAGAGCTGTTATTTCATAAAAAAAATAAACAATTTGGTGTATTCACAGTTTTCCCCATCGACTTGCTCATGCGAGCTTTTTTGGGGCTGGGGGCGTGCGGAGACAACCATTGTGAGCTTTGAAACGACTAAAAGCACTATCACCATACACTTTTATAATTTTAGCGTACGTTTCCCAATCTGGCGCAAAATTTTATTGCGAAGCGTTGCTCTTGATTTCGTTTTTTCATTTCCGTGACGAGCACTACAAACACAGGTCTACTCAACTTGACGCAGCACGCGAACTAAACAAGCTAGAGCAATGGTTCATATATCAATAGAGGGGGGAGGGATGCCGAAAAAATAGAAAGGAAATTTCAAGGTCACAGACTTACGACAAGCGCGGCAATAAAAGCAGTCTCATTACTTAATTGTCAAACCTCGTAGGAGTAGTAAACATGTATATAATCTTTAGATGATATCTCATTACCAGTATTTATGGGTAAATTCCACAAGAAGGAGGAGATCGTTAAGATATTAAAATGCTTTCTCCGTATTAAAATGTGCTTAATTGCTGATATCATTAAGGGTCTTGAACTATCACCCCTAAGCGTTTATCAAAAACTCAACAGAATTTAGACACGTTTAGTAATTTTTAGTTGATTGCCATTTAGCTTTTATTAACCGGAAGGTCCTGTTTTTTGAATTTTATTATTAAATTTAACTTAAAACATCGAATGTCTGCATTAAATTTATTTGTGTTTTTTCTGTAAATTATTCAAATATTTTATTCTTAACAATCATTCATTTACGATAACATTTAGTTTCGCGTTTTAAAAAAAAGCTATTCATATAGGAATATATTAGCAAAATATAATTCTACCTTATGCTTTACGTTCCCGGCATCACCGAATACTTTACTCTTGTTAAAAAAGACACATATAACGCGATACCGTGCGTTGTGTAATTAAATTTGCAACATTTTTAAATTCAACCGGTTAGGGTGCGTGCTCCGTTTCCAGTGCAACCTAATTAAGTTCCGGTAAATATGAAAACGAACGAGATAATAAGGCGCATGGTGCAACGAACACAGATATGCATGTACATAAATATGTGTAAATAATAAATAAATGACTAAAATAGTAGATATGATTATAATTGTGTACACTCATTTTTGTGTATAAATACATGCCGACAAGCGCACTGTAGTAAAAAGCACTCGAACCGCTTTCGAGGTTACACTACATGTGCAGAATCACATTACCGTTGTTAACGCTACACAAGCTCAGTTATTGGCCTCTTTCCGGTTTGGTTCCTGGAGCACGGTATCACAAGTTATGTGGTGCACCGTGCAATTACATAACTTGTTATCCGAAAATTCTCTCCGTTACCAATATATGTTTACATTATGTTTTATTAGTGATGGTGTTAAGCAGTCAGCAAGAGTTATTTACAGGTTTACGGACACTAAAATCAATATTGAAAACAATTTTTATCAGCAACTAACTATTTTTTATATAAGTCAAACACTTCAGAATTATATTAATTGAATAAAAATTTAATAATGTTTCGATTTATATATTAATATAATTCAATAACATGTTGATACGGAGTATTCGACTTTTGTTTATTTTAGGTCTTACAATCAACCTAAAATTAGTTGAGATCGGTATGAAGTTATATATCCATAATTGATCAGGATGACGAAACATATTGAATGCCAGTTGACAGTCTCGGTCTGTACGTACAAGCGATAACTTGGATAGAAGTTGAATATCTTATCTGAAAATAGTTATAATCGATTCAGTTCAATATTTAATTATTATTATTATATTTATTAATTTATTAATTTTTCTACATGCAATTCAAGCCTAGGTGATTAAATCGGATTAACATTTTCCACAAACTGTGTCGTAAAAATTGTCAACTTCAGGCCAAAACAGAACTCGAATATGTGAACCCCAATTATTATTCCGAACTTTTTACCGAAAATATCGGTGAATCTGTAAGATATTGGTATTATTCAGATTTTAAGAAAATGCTATTATGATGTCATTACGTTTTTATTTCAAAAATGGTGTTAATCAGTTTAATAGTTCCTTTGGCTCCGCATACTTAATACAGGATTTTCGAACATCCGAGTGAATTTTTCTAACATACATATATAGTATAAGCAACAAAGGAGTTATGTTTCTAAAATTGAGGAAATGTGGTTTTCTTAAATCTTTGTATCTTTCTCTCCGGTATGTATAAAATATATATATACCAAACTTTATAAAGTTTTGCCAATAACAATTATTTCACCACAGTTTTGCAATTTGCAAGAGGTAGTGTTTCCATAAAACTATTTTTCGTCTTCGGTCACCTTATAAAATTATATACTTATGTGAAAATGATCAGCATAACGGCTGATTCAGTCTGCCTGTATAAACACAAACCAGGCCTTCATGTTCTTAGATATCGATCTGATATGCGGTACTCATTTTTTTCTCCCCAAAAAGCTGCCCATTCCTCGGAACTGACTATATCTGTCATACAAACCGAATGATCGGAATCAAGTGTTAGCATGGAAAATTTATTAATTTGAAATATTTTCGTGAAATTTGGGACGGGTTATTAAAATAATGCAATCCTCAAAGAAATTGTGCAGATCGAGCCACTGTAGTACGTACTTGTATACGGATATCTAATTAATCTCTTGTGTTTGTGAAAAGTGTAACCGGAGTTAAAATGATTCCTGTTTTTAGTCTTAAAAAATTTTCTGTTTTAAGCTGTCACGCTACTTTGTTAACCCAACACCCAAAGGGAATGTGAACAAGACCCAAACGTATGAAATTTCGGCATAAGGTTTAATTTATTAACCAAAAGCAAATATTGCTCTCTTCTTGAAAAAAAATTGAGGAGTGCATTGTTTTATGTCAGCTTACGAGTACTTGTAAAGAATATCTGTCGTTTTCAAACTAGATACAAAAATATAATTAATAATTACTGTTTCACAACTATTTTTAAATATATTAAGCCAATAGTAAAATTTGTCGAAGTTCCATGAATTATTTTTATATTTAAAAACAATATGTAGGAAACTTCTACTTTCTTTTTTCTAACTGCTCACCTTATTACTTTCGTTTTCTGCGAAGCTGCTCATTTTCTGTCCAACAAATCTAAATTTAAATTGTTACAAAGTATGGCAAATGGGAAAAACTTAACAACAACATAAAATGCCAACGATACAACGACATCGCTGTTAATTCCTACAGTATACAATGTCATTTTCCAGAACAACTGGAAAGAAAGTCAAATCTCGTAATGCAAGCGGCAATGCTTTCCACTCTGCCGTGTTGTGCTTCACTCGAAAGCTTACTCTGTAGTTTGATATTTTAATCTTAATCGCTGCACTTAGATATACTCTTTTTTTTTGGTTGCTGTGAAGAGAATATTCCGAGGACTTGACATTTCGAAGGAAGCTTTAAATCAGCGTGATCAAAAGAACGAAAGAATAAAGAGGGCGTAATGTTTTAACACTAAGTAAATTTAAGTACTCCATTAGTAAAATTCTAAGGTACAATAAGCTTCAAAATAAATATCAAGAGGTAAATTAAATGGCTGAACTAATGTGTTTTACTTTATAATTGAGGGGCTGCTCGCTTTGCAGGTAATATTTCGGAAATAGTAGAAAGATATAGACGATAGGAGATATAACATACGTATATTACATATTTATGTGCCTATGTGTACTTAAACTCTATTTATTTGCTTCCAACGACGTGGTTCCTTTCCGACTGGATACGATAAATATAAAAGTATTTATCCGCTCTAATCGATTTTTTGCAGAAAAGAAATATCCTGTCTGAATTACACAGACTAACAAAGAAAAACAAACCGAAAGTTTCATATCTATATACTTATTAGTTAAACGAACGTTAAGGAAAGTGTAGCCTTGTTTTATCCGATTTTAGGAACAGTACAAGCATCAGTTCTGAAAATGCTCGTCATAATAAATTATTGCTAGCAAATTAAATAAATTGTCGAAAACACATATACATGTAGAGTGAAGTCCAAAACTCTGCGACCACTCCATCCTATGGCTTGGTAAAAAAAACATTGATGTATGTACACTATAGCGTCTGTTTACATTCCGTTCCGTGTTTCCTAGCCATTTCCCTATTTTCCACCTCATTTCTCTACGGCTGGCTTTCGCGTATAACGAATTAGAACCTTTTTAAAATTTCCGCAGAACATTGCAATGATACCATTGATTCTGTGCTAAAGAACAATAAATCGCATTACACCCAGCAGGTACCAGGTAAGAGTAACTAAATCAAGATGGCAACAAAAAAAAGTAACGGACAATTCTAGCAAGGGAAAAAGACAAAATTGACAACAATAGAATTCTGGATAGAAATTTGTGGATATTAAAGCTAAGTGTTTCGTGGACAGAACAAATTATGAGCTCAATCCTATATAATTAATATTATAGGATATATACTATATAATATTTTTACAATTATATTTTTCACAATATTGGTAAACTTACTTATATGATTAACCAACTTATCGCCACTCGTTTGATTCGTCGGAAGGCACTGCAAGATTCTCTTGATGTCACCCTCAGGGACCAGCAATATAATTTAATTATTTTATCTGGCAATTAGCACTCTTTTTACACTACAAAAGCCCAGGACGGAAACGATATATGGAAACTAGTCCAATATTGACCTAATAATTTTTCAGACTTCAAATTTAATATTCTGCTTAACTTGCACTCCTGCACTCTGACAGCACTCGTCGGCAACACAGTATAAGCAAACTATGGGACAGAAAAACAGCTGGTACGCAAAACTAATAGGGCTATGTAAACTGGCCTTGAGCAATACCAAAAGCTCCGTCATGATTGGGAAGGACCTTTCTGAGCAGTTCGATACCAAAAGAAGTTTCAGACAAGGCGTCTTCCTTTCGAGCGACTTCTTCAAGAAGCAGAACTAAATAAAGAAGCTACTACTATCTTCTATAAGAGTGTGCAGCTGCTGACGTACGCCGATGACATCGATATCATTGACCTCAACAACCGCGCCAACAAGACGAAATATCTCCTGTCATCGAACAAACAGTCATCGCACTAGCACGGATGATGACAAGATCTGATGAGTCGACTTTACGAGTTTTCAAGAGAACGGTTCCGTGGAGGATTTATGGTCTTTTGAGCATTGACCACGGCGAATATCCCATTCAATGGAACAATGAAAGTCAAAAAATGGCAGCAGCGCTGCCTAGGTTAGGTTGTCGGAATGGATGAAAACGCCCCAATTCTAAAAATGTTCGAAGCAGTACACGCTGGGTGAAGCAGAGAAATAGGAAGACCTCCTCTCCATTAAAAGACCAGGTGAAGACATTTGGCTACATTTTGAATTTCCAGTTGGAGCAAACCAGCGAAAAGGAAGAACGACTTAGTTGTTGTGTAGCTAATTTAGCAACATAGTCCATTTTTTCGTAAATTATAATTTTTTCGGATATCTAATATGTATGAACACATTTTATGCTAATTACATTTTTTTAAACACCTCAAACAAAATCTCAATTTTTCATGACTAACTCTTTCTGATATCGTTGACAATTATTTGAACAGATTTTGCTAATTTTCATGCAATGCTCATATTAAACAAATTTTCTAAAAATATTACCAAAGAGACAGACGCGAACACATATTTAAATGCGTTAAGATTGGTGGATAAAATCTATATTATACAAATCGAAACTAAATTGCACCCTAAGAGAAAAAAAAGATAAAATGCCTTACAAGCCAAATAAAATCTGAATGCGAACCAAAACTCGGCGTACAGCGCACAACTTAATACTACATTATTGCTGTTGATAGATTTTTGGTGTAGGCTATGCGCCATTATGTGCGAACTTGTTTATTGCGTATGGTAAAATTTCGTAAAGGTGCTGATACTTTTTAATACATGCTCGCTCACCCGTAAACACTATACGTGAGCGTGCTTTTGTCGGTATTTCTGCAAATCAGTGCCTTCCAAGAATATAACCCAAATATGTAAATATCCATTTTTTCTGTTTGATCTATCCCCACGGGTGTTTTCTGACAGGCTTTACAGATGGGTTAGTCTCTCCTTTCATGCTTCTTTGTTTGCTGGTTAACTATTTCAACATCAATAAAGAACATTGTCTCACAAAACCACATATCATAGGCATAATAAGTGTGTTAGAAGAAGGATGAAAAATATGTTTGTTGCCACCAAGTAGGTGTGATGCTCGGAGGTGCCTCATAAGGAAAACAATATGAAATGATCAAATTTCATAGTAATATGAATGTAGTAGGTGATAGTGATGACAACGCATAAAGTGGAAGGTACCTGTAAGGATAACGAATAGTTTTAGGCACGCAAAGTGGTAATGTCAGCACGCCGATAATTGGATTAGCATTAGCTGATGAAATTTTGTAAATGGATGAGAACGTATGTGCATATATGTATATACAAGGTTTTTGACACAGCGTTTAATGCTGCGAAAGTTCTTGGCACCAACATCTTGTGGCTTTGTGGTAGGACAAGTTGTATTTGAAAAACTCGACAGAGGAAAGTTTACGAAAGCAGCACAGCGTTAAAACATACACATAAAACGTTTGCCCACTCACAACAAAATATTTGGGATTACATTTAATATATACATGTGTATTACAACACTCTGGGTCATTTACTCAGTCCTGCTTGAGCTCCCAATTCTAGGTTTTATCAAAATTAAACCCCATTTTTAATTTATTCATTTCATATTAGAGGTATTATTATTGAGATTGAACAGTCCGCTTATCTTTAGCGGAGAAAGTGTCCCGTCCTTGTTTTGTCAAGTTTTTAGGGTCGCATTTTAGGGTATTTAGTCGATTTAGCTTCATTTAACCAAAAAATATTCAATTCAGGGAATATTGAAAAAAAGTTTCAGCTTTTCAAAAATTATTAAAAATAATGAAGAAATTCGCTATATTTTAAAATTTTTGTATAAAAAAAGTGAGAGTGCCACGCAAGCCACGAAATTTGTGAAGTTTATGGAGACGATATATGTATATTACATACTTTTGCTTTATGTGTTACTTATCCTGCCATATTTTAGTATAAAGCCAACAGTATTATGTTAGTCAATGCTGATTACCTGTTAACGAAGATTGATAGCCTATATTTTTATAAGGTAATCAAGTTAGTTTCATATACGTTTAGATTTCAAAATGTCTACATGTTTATTTGTACGACTTGTGCCATGTGGCATATGTGTGCTGGCAACCTGTCGATGTAATTAATCAATATAAATAAATGTACAGGCTTGTATTTTGAGATAAACTGTCTTTTTGTATTTGTTATAAAACATCTGTTTCCGTTTCAAATCATTCTCTGCAATATTCACACATGTGTGTATGGAAGATATAAATGTCCGTATGCCGCCAAACAAAAAATGTAGAACATAGATAGAACAAATTAGAAGCCTTCTGAAGGTATTAAATTATGAGACAAAGATTAAATTTCTTTTATCATATATGACTAAATTAGGAAGAAGGTTGGAGTTGAGCCTCCTACATTTAACAATGTATTATTATCATGGTTGCTCTAATATGATTAAACAATATAAATTAAGCAGATTATATTTATTATTAACGGTTAAAGGTTAAGCTGAATTTGGTATTTTGAAAATAACAGTTTGCAGCTCTAATTTAGTTATATAGTGTATGATTACAATGTACTTCTAATACATTAAATTAAAAGTATCAACGCTTTTTTCTTCTTCTTCTGACTCTCAAGAAAATTTATTACATTAATGAACGAGTAAGATTTAAAATTAGTATTCAAAACTAATTTAGGTCGATTAAAATTATTTCATAAGTAACTCCTAAATTGCTTCTGAAGTTGCCATTTTTTTACATTTATATTTAGTTTTGGTAATTTATGAGTATATATTTTATTTCCAGAAAAATTTAATCAAAATTCTATAAAATATACTAACACCTTTTCGAAATAAAGTTATGTGAAAACTAAGCATAAAATAATATTTTGTTATATAGTAATTTAAAGCATCTACGAGGTATGACAATTAAGTAATGAGACTGATTCCATAAAAACCGTATATTTGAAAATTATTCTACAACTCTGCCATCCCCTTCAAAGAAGTCTTCTTGGGCAGCTATACAGCGATTCCAGCGCGTTTTCCATGCTTCGTAACATTTCTGGAACGCTTCCACTGTGATGTCCGCGAGTACCCTCGTCACGGCCGCCTGGATGTCCGTAATTGACTCAAAATGGGTTTCTTTGACCACCGATTTTGTTTTAGGAAACAAAAAAAAAGTCTCAGGGTGATATGTCGGGCGAATAAGGCGGCTGTTGCAACACGGCGATCCCTTTAAAGGCCAAATACTGGGACACGCTGAGGACGGTGTGGCACGTCGCGTTGTCGTGATGAAGGATCCAGTCACGAGCGATGTCTGGGCGCACCCTATTGACTCGTTTTCGCCATATTTCGAGTAATTGGCTATAGTAGACTTAATTCACAGTTTTCCCCAGTGGAAAGAATTCTTTGTGGACGATTCCACGGCTATCAAAAAAGGCAATAATCATCGTTTTCACCTTCGACTTGCTCATGCGAGCCAGACAACCATTGTGAGCTTTGGCACGACTAAGAGCACTATCACCATACACTCTTATAATTTTAGCGTACGTTTCCGAAGCTGTTTCGCCCAATCTCTTTCTTGATTTCGTTTATCCATTTTCGTGACGAGCACTATGAACACACGTCTACTCAACTTGACGCAGCAGGCGAACTAAACAACTAGAGCACATGGTACATATGTATATCAATGGAAAGGAGAGGGGTGCCGAAAAAAGAGAAAGGGAATTTCAAGGTCACAGGTTTACCACAAGCGCGGCAATAAATTCAGTCTCATTACTTAATTGTCAGACCTCGTTTACTTACATATAAATGTATGATCGAGCAGTTATAACGTAATAAATTTTGCAAAAGAATATCTAACAATCATTGCGGTTGAATAATATTTGATTTGCTCAATTGATTCATACTGACAAACATATTTATAGTACATTGACGAGAATATCCCCAGGGAGCCAAGCTTTAGATTAAAAGTACGTACTTGTTAAAAAATCATTCAACGAGTTTCTTATGTAAAAGTATGAGAAAAAACTTGTTCGTACTTCTTTACGATGTATCCAGGCAAAGCAACAAACAGAATGTCAGTTAATACTATGCATGCTCTAGTTTAATCGATTGGAAGACATGTTTTGCCGGCCCTAAATTGTCACTTGATATTATTTTTACATTCCATATACAAATACAGCTGCTTACTGTTAAAGGGATTCTCTTGTTCTTGCGAAACCCATGCACGGTGCACCAATTGCAGAATTTTCTTCTTGGTGCAACGGCACAAAAAACACACGCAAAAATTTATTTGCAATGGCTGTAAAATATGTCAGACCAAACCCATGTTTATTTTCGTGCCGTCATATATCACTAGATTCTGCAATGGGTGCTTGCTGACCTTGCATATTTCGGTATACGATTTTTGCATTTTGTGTCATCTTGAAAGAGCAAGAGAATCCCCGTATTGATAGTTGTCAGTGAAAACTCATCGAAAACACACATTGTCGGTCCGAACGACTTACATTCCACAACATACAAATGTGTTTTCAAAATGTTTTCAATGTCGGTCCGAACATAGTGTAAGATATAAATAACGCGTGTTTAGCTAAGAATATTGTAATAAATTTTTTTGTATTTAACGACGAGTTGCAATAGTTTTCAATAGTTTCAACTATTCAAAATATTTGTAAACCGGTTTCGCATTAATTTTCCCGCTATCTATATCTATTGTCCTGGCGTTTGTTGCCGAATTCAACTATATAATTGAAATTTTTTCTGTATTGACATTTATTTATACTCTCTTTTGGTTATTCTCAGTTTATCGCTTTAAAACTTCCGCGTACTTTTTAGTCACAATTGTGGTATGTACGAATTTCCACTGTGGCTGTTTGGTTTTGTCAACTGGACTTCTATATTTTCTATTATAAGAAATTCCTAGACATTTGCAAAATTCAAATCATTATCCGTCAAAATTTTCTTCGATTTGCCTTTTATTGAAAAATATGACTTCAGCGTTTCTAAGAGAATTAAGCAATGTCTATTTTCTAGTGGTAAAGCTATCGAAAATTTCGAGAATTTATCGATTTTTACGAAATCGTGTTTTAAAATGGTTTCTTCCTTATATGTCCGTATATTGCATGGTCGTATTTTATTCATACTTAAGCACAAAAAGTTACGTCCACTTCTTTTAGTATTACGTCCTTCCGTCGATTCCACGTAATGTGAATTCTTTTGGGATAGAAATCTAAGTGATTGTGGATATTATGATTACTTAACACCTGAAAACCTTTGGCGTGTATTAAATATACGATACTATTTTAGTTTCATAATTCTTTAAGGGTGCGTTCATAAATCTGTATCACTAAAATCGAAGAGCGTAGTAATGCTTTGGTTTGTACACAAGTTTAGCTAGACGGAGAGGTAGCGAAATATTTGTAATAATTCATAACTGCATCAATAGAGAAGGAGAGCGATTCAGGAATATTTATTGTCTTCCCTTGCTCTTTGTTTTCTGCATCGGCCGCTCAAGGTCAGGTAGTGCATACCTGCGGGCAGAACAAAGGGTATACTTTAGAAAATTACTAAGAAACAATGTAGTTATTTTTAGCGCAAGAACTAACCGCCCATCTGTAGGAAGTTACCACAGAGAAATTAAATTTTCACCTGCAAGTTTCGCTATATAAACAACGCTACTCTGAAATACCATATCATTTCAGTGTTCGCTAAATTAAAGAGAACTAAGTGAAATAATTGTAACTTTTTAATTAGTAGCAAACTCACTGAATAACTCAATGGCTTTGACAACCAATTCCACGGAGCATATGCGAAATTACAATTCGAATCATCATAACGAATCACCCTTGACCAAAACGCAAGAAAGTTTACGTTTGAGTAATGGTCGTGGTACTAAACAGGTGAGCTACACAACTTCTACTCGCCGTGTGCCATTGAGGTATGCGTTTGTCGAACAAAAATCACACACGCCGTTTGCAAAGAAATTTGTGCAACCCCAAGTATTGTGTGAAAAAGCAAGTAGGTGCCCTGACGAGTGTGAGCCAGCTTGCAATTTAAATAGCCTTGTGAGCAAAGCGTTGGAAGAAAAAGAGCCAAACCCCGTAGATAAAAAGGAAGCGAAGTTGGTCGACACCAAAATGGAAAACACTTTCCAACCGAAACATAAATTTGATTTCGAATATTCTTTTAAGCAATACCTCTCGCAAGTGGAATGGATTAAACGCAAAAAGATAGACTCGTATGACACTAAAAGTAATATTAAACGCCGAAAAATAAACACGATTGACAAAGAAGCAAATCCCAATAAAAGTGTTCCTGAAATTCAAAATTCCAACACGGAAACTGAAAATGATTCATTGGCACCAAAATTAATTCTTTTCAATAACCGATATTATCGGAGTGAAAGAAAAGACAGAGTTACACATTTGAAGAGAAGCGAATCCACTAAGGTTGTGGCGCATGAAAAGAATGTTGCTGTTATGAAAGTCGGTGCCGAAAACTGCGAAGAGCTGCAAGGTGTCGACTTGAAAAATTATTTTGATATCCTTGATGAACCCGTGGTAAAAACAAATATTAAAACACACGAAACGACGAAATTTGATGCCCCTCTAAATTCCGAATTCAAAGTTGTTAGACAGAACTTTAATAACTTTGCTTTCGTCCCTGTTACGAATAATGAAGCGAAGGTGGATAAAAATGCCTCGTTAAACGGAGTGACGAAAATCAATAAGGCACCGCACTCCACTTTCAATGATCTCAAAATGAAGAATAATAACGTAAATGTCATCCCCATTACGAATGTCAAATCCAATATAGAGCAAAACAATTATAGTCATTTAAATATAGTTCCTATTACAAAACCCGAAAGCGTATTAGATCTAGTCTCAGTGAACGAAGTTCCGAAAAGCAAAAGCGTTCCGAATGCCAATTCCAAAGGTGTCGAAGTGAATTTCAGTGATTTAAATACTGTTCCTGTTATGAATAGTGAAGACATATTGGATCACTTCATAGCGAACAAAGTCCCTAAAAATAATGGCGCTTCGAAAGTCAATTTTAAAGACGATCCTGTTACAGAAAAGGCGGCATTGGTTGATAAGAATTTTCAAGAGAATGAAATGCCGAAAAGTAAGGACACTACGTGTATCAATTTTAAAGTCATCCAAACGTCAAGCGATAACTTTACTGTCGTTCCTGTTACGAATAACGAAGCCGCACTGGATCACAATTTGATAGAGAATGAAGTGTCAAAATGTGAAACAGCTCAGGACGTGAACTTTAAAATTAACGAAGAGACGAGTGATAGTGGTGTGTTCATGGACCACTTCGCTGTCGATTCGGAGGACAACATTGATGAAGCGAATGAGAATAGCCTGTTTGCTAACCGGTTCGACGATTTTACGATAGATGAGTTTGATATCAATTTGGATTTCCTGAACGAAACGAAGGACGATTTCAAAGTAAATTTGGATCAGCTCATAAATATGGATGAGCATTCTGATGCGAATAAATCAACCAGTGTGGATACAAACCAGGATTCAAAAAGAAATTGTGACTTGGCACTGTATTCAGCCTTAGAAGAATTCAATTCATTTATCAATTTCTAGAATAAGCGTTGTTTTAATTGTTTGTGATGGTTCTATTAAATTTATAGTTGCATGTAACAAACTCGTTTTTATATTATAAAGGTTGAACTAAATAAATCTAGTTTCTAATTTCCAAAAGTCTGGGAAAAATACTTATTTTCGCTGGAACAGAGCAGCATTAATATAATATATAAAAATCTAAATAGAAGAGAGAATAGTCTGATAATGACTGGTACCTAAATTTTGTGAAGTTATCTTTATATACCTTGTCAAGAAAGTATCAGTAATTCTTCATTTCCCCCCTCATCACCCGCTTATGTGGAAAACTTGTAAATATTTTTCCTAGGTTGGTACAACTGTCCTTAATTATGGTGCTAAAAATTAGTGCGATTTGTCAACCAGTGTGTTTACAGCAGCTGTTTATGTCAGTCGACCTAAAAAAAAGTACTTTTCTGTCGAGGTCTTGTGAGTTGAATTAACACAATATTTTCGACTCACATCTGTACTAAGTTATTATCGAAAGTTCTCGCATTCTAGAACATCGCTCGGTCCTTCTAGATCCTTTGTTTCATGTTATTGTTTTTTCACTGCCATGTTCTTTAGAACTGTTTATAGTGATATAGTTATTCAAATAAAAAATGTTTATCTGCATTCTCGATTTCTCAAGGGATTATTTCTTAAAAAAATTGTGCTTTTGCTACTCTTGGGTGAATCAAGGACAAATAGAGGCAGGTAGTAAAGTCTGGCTAAAGCATTTTCTACTTAAGTTCATGACAATATTTAAAATATTGGTTGGAAAGCATTTATAAAAGAACAAGTAAGAAAGGGCTAAAGATAAAGGCAAGGATAACAACCGGTTAAATATTTTTCCTAGGTGTTGACAAAATTTGAAAATTTCGAAGTTGGATATAGTGGGGCTGAGAGAAGAGTTGAACGGATTTTACCCAATTATGGCACAAATTACAAGGAGCATTCCAAAGTAAGCAGGACTTAAAAAAAAAAAACAGAACAAATGGTTTTTTCGGCGAAATCAATTTATTTCATTCAAAATAGTCTCGTTCTGCTTCAATACAATCGTGTAAGCAAAAATATGTTACTTATAAGATAATATTGTATTTAGCTATATAAGCAAAATTATAACATAAAAAGCGGAATTAAATAAATCAACCAGATCCAGTTGAATACGAGAATTCAAAGTGTTCTTTTGCAGCGACTGCGACCTTTAACTTACATATACATTTGAATAAGAGTATGTTCATACATTCTTGAATTTAAAATAGTCAAATTGACAATTTTTTAAATTGTAATCAACTTTTGTTAATATGTATATTTTTATCTCATTTCCTTTAAACTATTAACTTTAAAAACAAGTCTTATATTATTCTGCTGTGTTTAGTGGATCATTTTTGTACGGAACATTTTCTTTTATTCTTGTGAAATTATGCCCGAACAGTTTCAAATATCCTAAGGATAGTAACTATATGAAAATTTGCTATCTTGTAAAAGTTTATTTTTAAACCTGGAAAAAGAATCTTGAAGTTTTGTGGTTAATTATTAAAGACACCAAATATAATTTGAATTTAATGATATTTTATTTTATCACATTGAAGTATCGGGTGAAGTGACTCAACTACTCTTAACCCTTATGTTAGTAACCGGGTACCCGGGTATCCACCGCGGTGTATTTGTGCGAATAGCTTGAAAAAAATAAATATTTCATTTTAAGCTTTCAAATCGTCATTTTTTAACTTAAAAGAAAGCTATTTGTGAGTTCATTTAATTGAGTAATTTTTAATTTTTTATTTTAAATAAGCTTAAACTCTAGCCATCGCCTTATTAGCAACCGGATACCCGGGTACCCACAGTGGAAAGCATAGGAAATAAATTGTATATAATTTCTATTAATGCGTGCAACTAATTTTATTAACAAAAAAATAAAGAAATATTTCACTTTTTTTTATAATTAATGACATTGAACACATTGTATACGATTAACGGAGTGCTCGTCACAAACAGGTTGGTGACAATTTGCACAGGCCTTCCGTATCTTTCGCCGTCTTCGTATTGGCAAAGCATTGCAGACATGACAAGATCCTGTTGCTCTTTTCCTTCCGGTTTTATCTTTTGGAATCTCTGGACGAGGATTTATCACGACTGCTTCTGTCAGGGTATGGCCTAATACACTTTCAACGGCAATCTTTGTGAAGAAGTGGCGCATTACTTGTAGATTCGCCGTGCGATTCTCAGTCATCGGCAATGCTAGTTCTTCACTGAGTTGACGCATAAATTGACGACGTTCTGTTCTTTTTTTCATAATAACTTATACATTTTTGCCGCAAGTGCAGAAATATCTAGCATATTGAAAAACATTGCCATTGGCCGTCTCGAAGTTCGTCGTTGACTGGTGTATCTCCGCACCATTTAGTCCATTGTGTCAATTTCAGCTTTATGTTTAATATAAAAACTTATTATTTCTGGTTTTTGTTTAGCGTCATTACCAACTGATATATCTGAATGCATTGTCGATATCAGAACGACAGCTTTATTTTTTTTTTTTAGGAACGTAGGAACATATGGTAACCTTTTCGTGAGAATTCCCGTGTCTTATTGGCTTCCAAAACACTAGGACTTTAAGGTTTATTCTTTTTTAGCATGCCAACAAAGGCCACGATAATAAATGTTTAGCAACTGGTACAATAGTAAAGAAGTTATCCATGCAGATGTTTCTACCACTACCTCGGTACGGAGCCGCCAATTCTTTCACTACTCTTTCACCCTGATTCACGATTCTACGTTGTTATTTTTTATTTTTCTTTAAATTGTCAACGACTATTAATATTAGAAGAAAAAATTTTTTTTAGAAACAATTTTTTTTTTAATAAAACAAACAAAATTTGAAATACTCAGTTCTTGGGTACCCCGGTACCCGGTTGCTAAAAGACGTCGGTAAAGTTACTAACATAAGGGATTTATGGTGCCGAAAAGTTCAGAATGTTGGAAAAAGTTTCGGTTATAATTGTTCGCCGCGACTGTTGTTTATTGGTACAGAGTATTCAAAGAGGGTCGAGAACACATTGACGACGAACCACGCCCAGGACGGCCAAAAGTAAAGTAAAGGAATTGGTGCTTGAGAATTGACGGTCGAAGATATTACTGGCATCGTTGAAATATCGGAATGATCAGTGAAAACCATTTTGAAAGATCATTTGGGCCTTAGAACAAATTAAAGCACGATTGTTTCCAAAAATCACGTAATTTTCTTGAAAGACAGCGTCGTGTGAACGTTTGTAAAACAATGCTTTCTGACTACTAGGATGTCATTAAAAGTGTTATTACTGGTGATTAGTCTTGTC
Source organism: Bactrocera correcta (assembly GCA_027475135.1). Lineage (NCBI taxonomy): Eukaryota > Metazoa > Arthropoda > Insecta > Diptera > Tephritidae > Bactrocera > Bactrocera correcta. The sequence goes on from CM050323.1 coordinate 145,424,438, forward strand.
TCAATATTTACAACTCTGAAACAGATGACCAATCGGCCAAATATCGTTTCAAAGGAGAACCAAACCAAAATTGTGTATGGCAATTCAAAAATCAAGGTTATGTTGACAGTTTTCCTTCTTGCAATTGAGTCAATTGAAGGCATTAAACGTGAATCGCTACGCGCATTGAAAGCTGTTCCGGAATTTGACTTCAACAACTGTTTCGAGGATTGGAAAAAACAATAGCAGAAGTTAGTTGGGGGCAAGGAGGATTTCTTTGAGAAGGGGCACATAAATTTTGAAGAATAAAGAGAAAATTTCAAAATTATAAATAAAGTTATAGTATTTTTTCTAATAGTAGTATAGCAATCAACAAGAGACCTCTATTTAGGGTTAGCGGTTAATGTTTTAAAATAGTATAGTAAAAAAACTGTAATTATTCGCATTTATCCACTGCTCCATACGTGCTTATGCATGGAGGATGAGGTTCAAATAATAACTATAAAATAAAATAAGTATTAAGTCATTGAGTGGTAAAGTCTAAGTCATTCAAAAGTTGCAACGTATAAGAAAGAGCTTAAATATTGTATTTGCATGAAGACCAAACGGACTGCTTAAAACTAAAGATTGAATACAAATTCGTAGAAAGTCATAGTTATCTCAGCGTCCATAATGTCTTTTATATATCAACATTACATTCCCTATAAGAAATTTTAAATTAAAGAGTAAAGGCTGCGGAACTTCAGTTTCTTACACATGTTAAAGAAAAAAAATTCGAAATTTTCAAAAAAAATACTACATATTTAAATAATCAGACTAATATAACTCATACTTGATAAACCCCCTATCTTTTAATTATATACATAAGTGCACACATATATAAATTTGCACCGAAAGTTTGCTAAGGAAATGAATGCGGTTAAGTGCTTACATACTATATATTAATTTGTCAAATTTTCGCCTTCACAATTCCGTATATATGGTTTTTAGTAAGAACAACTTCGTAAAAAATTGTCGCATTTAGAGTAATTATGCATAATCCTGCTTTGCTTCAGCTAAAAGTTTCTTCCCATAATTTTTAATTAAAATGGCACTTAGGCATTTAATAAGCAGATACGGTTTCACTAAAATATCTTTTCTGCGTATCCACTGGCTGGTCTGCTGATGCAAAGGATTCATGGAAGTAGAGATGAAAGTAGTTTCCTTAAAACCATAAAAACTATATATTTATTTTACTGAATATCTTTTGCACTAAGTTTGCTTTGAGCAGATAATATACAGCATTTAAAATGCAGACTAAATAATTAGCATAATAATGTGAAATAATTGCTATAAGTAACAAAACCACAACTCATTCGTGTAGGAAACATTAATTAAGTAATTAAAATTTAAATCTGCAGTATATTATTCCGAAAATTGGAATTTGTCCCGGATTAACGAAACTCCTCAGCGGCAACATCTTTATAATGAATTTATGTAAAAATGCGTGTTAATGAATAATAATCCCACCCACTTTCTATATAGCGGTCATGTTGAAAACTACTAAAATTAAGAAGTAAGGAAGAGATAAGTTCGAGTATAACCGAAGATTTCACACTCTTGAAACTTGCAAGGGTTTAGGCAAGGGAAGTGATTTCAGGTACGTAAAGCCTCTTTGTTATATGAGGTCTAAGCAAAACAATGCACCATTAAAAGTTTCACGCTCTCTCTCAATTTTATTAAAATAACTCATATATTGGCCGATAAATGAGGCATAAAGTTACTCGGTTATGTGCGAAGTAGGCGTGTAGTTTGATTTCGTCCATTTTCTCATTGTAACATAAAAATTTCTGAGGAATATCAATATCTTGTTTCAAATCGGTCGGTCGGGTATCGAGATATGTGTTTTCCCCTAAAAGTGAGCGTGGATACGTTCATCGTCCAATTTTGACCCCGGCTTCATTGAACCCCTGGTAACCATCCCATTAAATTTTAAGTTTCTGTGTTTTTTCTTAAAAAAAACAACTAGGGAATCTTGAAAGGGATCACACTTTATATTGTTGATTTCTACGAAATATAAATGTAGTTCAGAAAGAGTCTCTTTCTAATAAGAATGCACCTATTTGCCAAAGAATGGATAACATAAGAAAATACTGTTCAAAATAAAATTTTGCCAACACCTAAAAGTATATTCCAGAACTTAGCCTTTCCTTACTTCTTTACCATAAAATTGTTCCACACCTGACAATATTTCCTTGCCACAATAATTTTGGGAGTTGCCTCTTCCTTACTTCATATGGTAATCATAAAGACCATAACACGGCTTGTTTATAATGAAAAGATGTTAATAAAACGGCAGTAAAATAGATGTTCAGGTTGAAAGATATTATTGAACTACCATCATTAAATACGTACTTTAATCCTTATATTTTCAGAATTTTATACGATACGAAATATAATTCACTGAAAATATTTTATAAAAAAATTCTCCGAAAGTAGTGAATATGACCACATCTACTGACTATTTTTATAACATATGACAACAGGAATTCACGTTAACTTTTACTCTTGTATTGATGTTAAATTATGACCTGCAACAAGCCAGTTTGTGAGAAAGAAGCATCCATTTCCGATGTCATTTGGCGACGAGAAATTTATGCTCTTGTATTATTTTGCATGCTTCTACTCCAACTAAATTATTCAATGGATGCGGACAGCAGGAATAAATAAATAGTAAATGATGAAACAGCAGATAAACGGAATGCGGATGTTAGATGTTAAATTTTCTATTTTATTGTGAATCAATAAGATGCGCATAGTGCGGGATAAATAATTATGTGTGCGACAGCGTAAACTTATATAAAATAATGAAAGTAATAATTCTGCAACATAAGCGCCAATCCTTTTAACCTGTTCACCTGTAAAATAATCAAAATAGCATTGTTCAGACAGTAGTTAACTGCTGGTAATCAGTTGATATTACATAGTTGAATACAGACTACTAATTTATTGGTAAAAAAATAATGACTCAACTTAAGGAAAAGTATCGTCATTTGCTGGGGTATTTCTTTTTACGAATAGATTCACAGAAATGACACACAACACTTAAATAGTATTTTTTGTTGACAGTGTGGCCAGTCGGACGGAATTCGGTGCATCACACTTCGATCATCGAAGAAAATTCGAACTCATCGAAGACTTTGACGTGGTTCTTTCGGTTTTGCCCCACTTTTCCACAATATTTATCCGAATGATCTGTTTCGGGTTCAAAAGCATAGATCCAAGACTCATCCTGGCAATCGTAAAACATTGTTTCACCGACATTAACGCGACGTTCTTTTTCGAAAAAATTTAGTGCTTTCGCTTATTTTAAGCCAAAATGATCTTTGATTTTCTCCGATTCTTTCGATGCTGCCAGTATGATCTCTAACTAATCATCGTCGATTCTCAAGCACAAATTCTTTTACTTTATAGATGTGAAGATCACCACTTGATGGCTGTCATGGACGTCAACGCGGTCCTTACCCTCCTTGCCGAATGCACTTTAGGTGTTTCAGATAGACAAGCGTATACTAAACATTAATAATTAGTTTCAGATAACATTTGACTCAGATGTCTCTGACAGTCATACCGATCCAGAAAAAAAATATTTCTACGAATGGCTTTTCCCGCGAATTTTAAAATAAAAAGTCTTATTGTCCAGTGTATGCAAATGCGTAAGCGAGTGTACACTTAGCGATAAAAGCTTCTGTCACTTGTCTTTGAAGTATATTTATTTATTATGATCTCAGATTAGTTAGTAGAATTCAGGGCAAAAAGTTTACGATTGTTGCAAACTTGCAATAATACCAGTAAATATTTTGAAAAATACATAACATACGCATATTAAATGCGTAAGTATGTTTCTGTTACCTATAATGGCTTTAAAATGAACAATAATGAAAATACCACAATAAACCTGACCGTTTCACTGTTATTGCATTATTGCCCATATTGATGAAATATGTACATATATCTGCATAGGTACTTATAGTACAGTAGATGCAAATACTGTGACAACGACAGATGATGTGCATGAATAAATCAATAGAAAGGACTTAACAAATATTTCCACTTAACCATACATAACTTAGTGCTTTCTTTATAATAATATATGTATGTGGACTAATAATTTAAATTTTAATTAATGCGACTTTCACGGATGCTTAAGCAGCTACTAGTAATGAAAAAGAAATGGTTTCCGCTGCTCTAATCTAAAACACCCATTTTATAAAGAAAGAAAAGCTGTTAACTTAGCCTCACAAATTTAAAGTATCAAATTGGCTTTGGAAGGTATTACTTACACTGTCATATACTCGTATGTAGATAAATGTACTGCATATTCCTTGGTTATCTGTGTAAATGGTTTTTTTTTCTTAATACTCCCGTAGTCTAACAATTAAATTCTACACGTCTTCTCTCCGCCTAGTACTTCCGCAAGGAAGATATTAGTTGAGTTTGATAGAAGAGAGAGACTTGGACCTTGGAGTGGAGTTGTGTTGTCATGCTTATAATTTATATACATATATATAGCTCTAAATATATCTATCGATTAGATGTAGATATTACCCATAACCGCTTGGTGAATAAAAATATTAATCTCTGGAACAACTTATGGCGCGAGAATAATTACAGTAATTTTTAAATACTGACCTATGATAACTCACATTACAATGTTTATTATGAACTTATACATTGAAGAGATAAGAAGTGTCAAAAATCTGAGAAAGTGTATGTATATATATGTATGTATGTATATACATTCATGGCATTTAGTATATTCATATTCGTAAATAGTTTTTTGTGATAAAACCAACGAATTATCGCTTATCGCTTCCATAAGCATATCCAACGGCATATACTCGAACTTGAGCTGAAATGCGTCTGTTAATGTAAATGTATGAGAAAAGAATTATTAAGTGATTTGTTTTAGTAAAAAATAAAACTTGAATAAAACTGCGATAATGAAAAAAATCTATAGTCTTAGTGGAAGTTGATATAACATATATTCCATGAAGTCAATATTACGAAAAATGTTGATTTGACTTTTTGGGTAAAAGGTATAGCAGTGTTAGAAAAATTTACGGTTAAAGTCTACCGGAAGCAAGAAAATTTAAATAAGTGAATGTTACCCACTTTTGACAGAGGATAGCAAAATTATGATACCCTGAATCAAACTATAAGATAATGCTAATAGAATTAAATATATATGATTTTTAGTTAGCCCTAAAATTCAAATGGCAGTTGTCGGATCATTAGTTTGTAAATTATACTTGTATTAATTTGGGTGAAGCAAGTTTTGGTATTGTGAAAAAAATTGATAAAAAGGAATTTAAAGTTTTAGTAAAATTGGTGACTAGTTTCCGGACACTGACCCTGGAAAATCAACCATCAAAGATTGTTATGCCCACTTTAGACCTATAACTGAAGCACTGAAGATGGCGAACGCAGTGAATGTCCAAAAGAGGTTATTACCGGCAAAAAACATATATTGGCTTTCAATAGCTGAGCCCGTTCTTGGGTTTTAAAATTCCAACGAAAATTGGCATTGGTTTTTATAGACATGGGGACCGAAGTATGGACACTGTTCAACTCATTTTTGTAACACAGACTATCAGATATTCTCTTTGAATTTCAAAAATATCACACATTGACCGATATTTTCATAAAAAGTTTATTATAGGCACAGGGTCAAATATTGAGTTTTTAGGGGCTTGAACAATTTAGTTCGATTTGCGCAATTTTCATAAGATGGAGACTATTCGCGCATCCTGATAAATCAATTTAATGTTAATTTGTGTACTGGAAAGTTAAAGATTCATATTCTATTTGAAACTGCGATATATGGAAAGTATGAGTGGCTGTATTCCGATTTCATCAATTCTAACATGTCAGTAGTAGTTCTTATGGTATAGCGCTAGGTGAATTCTGTTGTTGTGCGTTAAACTTATTATAGGGGGAGGCCGCACCTACTTTTCCCTCCTCTTGCCAGTGTGCTCGGCTGTGCCAAGTAAGAGTTTTATATCTTAATTTAGTTCTTAGTTATGGCGCTTTATACGTTTTGAGTTAATTTCCTCTAGTAGGCGCGGCAGTAGTCCGATTTTGCCAATCTACGAACTAGTTTTTATTGCAAGGAATGCACATATAAAGTTTCATAAAAATATCTTAACTTAAAGTTACAGCTTACGCCGACGGACAGATAGATAGTCACCCGGATTTCAACTCGCCTCGACTTCATCCATATATCTACTTCAATTAGTTTTAAATGATACGTACAACCGTTAGGTGAACAAAACTATTATACCCTGTAGCAACATGTTGCAAGAGTTAAAAAGAAAAATCGAGCGTACGTATATCGAGCGTACGTATACTATTTAGCTTCTTACAAATATGATTGTGAGGTTTCGAAAAGTCTCGGTGTTGGTTATGTTAACAAGTGTGTGTGTTATAAATATAATTTTGTTCAACATACATACTAATGGTTATACAAATGGTTGCTAGTACCATTACCGATTATTGGTGCAATGGCAAACTCTTATCAACAAAATAGTCTCTTGGAATATAAGTTTTATATCTCAAAATTTTATTAATGAATTTGGTATAACACAGTTATAGGGATTGAGGTCCACATGCTCGATTTTAAAGGGCTTGAAAAGCTATGGTTCAATTTCGTATATTTTTGATCTGTGATGGCATAGAGTTACCGATTGTGTAAGATTTTCTAAAATTGATTTTTACTGTTAAGAACGAACACAAAATGGGTCTAGTTTTACATCAACTAATTGTAATCCCCGCTTTTGTAACCATCTTCGCGTTATTTGTCAATATTGATGACACTGATCACGTTAACCTAGTTACTATTGGTGCAGAGATAAAAAAAAAAACTATTACGGTTTTTGTGAGTACTCTTGCAGTGTAATATTGTTCTTATAAAACTCTGTTCCAAGTCATTGCAGTATGTACATTCGATTAGAGCATATTTTGACTACAGTATGGATTAATTGTACGATCGTTTTATATTAAAAAAAAACTATTGGGTCCTGCCACGCGTTGCTGTGGTATACATTTTTTACTATTATTCATATAATAAACTATTCAATGCAGTGAAAATTTCATTTACGAATAAAGGCGAATGTTTTTGTCGGTAAAAGAATCCAAGGGATTGTACTTGAGGTTTAATTTTGAATACATATGTTCATACAAATAAATTTCCGTAAAAAAAATAACAAATTTAAGGCAACCTTCCGCTAAAAGAGCGTCTAATTAGTAGAGATTTCACTGTATTTTTTTTAAATGGATTATTTTTATTCTCCTAAGTTGGGCCGAACTTGATACAGTGTGCTAAATTTTGCTAAAATCGCTTAAGTAGTTTTGGAGTCTATCGCGGTCAAACAGCGTGACACGTAATTTATATACATATATATAATGAGTATGAAAAGAATATGAAAACTATTTTCGTTTTATAAAAAATATTTTTAAAGCAAGCACTGTTAGTATTTAGCTTTCTGAGAAATACTTGATAACAGACCATTTATAATATTACTTTTAAAAACACATATGTACCTATGTCTTGAGTACTATTTCGTGAGCGCATACAATAACAAAAATTCACTTATTTATTTGTCAGATATTTGCTCTTATATTATTTTATCCTCAGATTATGGAATGTATACCAAATTTGGTTTCGTTGACTTTCTCGCGTATGAACTAAGTGATTGTGGTTTAATCAGTTTATTAAACGTGTTCGACATCAAAAGACGTTCCCAAATATATTCAGCGATTATTATTCCAGTAACCGCCTCACTAAGAATGGTTTCGCGTAAATATTTTGTGATTTGTATATTATTAGCTATGTTAAAAAATGCCGCTGGCAAAGAGTCGGAAGATTATTTAAATAATGCCATTAACGCTACAACAAGGATGCCAACGCACATACCTAGAACCTCGAATTTGAATGTCACAAGCTCATCACTCAGTAATATACCTCCAGATACTGATGGGAGAAATGAGATTGAAACTATTACAAAATTAGATAAAACTTATGAAGGAGAAAGTTTACCGAATAATGGAACCAAAGAAATAATAACCAATAGTTTAAATTCCACAGATAATTTGAACGGTGAAAGGATTACAATAAAATCAGAAATTCATGTTACACCATCAGCTAATGCAGACAAAAAATTAAAAAATATTAACATTGACAAGAATGTAACCACAAGAAATAAAAGAATTTATGACAATTTGATTAATGGAAGTAGAGCTGAAACTTCAAAAACAATAATTGACGAAATGACCACTAATTCTACAGAAAAAATATCAAATAGTTCAGAAACGATCAATGTTAAAGTAAAGTGCGATATCCAAATGCACAACGGAGATCCCAAATCGGTTCGTACAGATATTTGTAGATGTGCTGACGGTTACGAAATTATTGAATATTATAAATTTAAAAATAAAATAAATAAAACTTGTGTTGAATTATTGCCAGAAACGTCGACAAAAAGCGAAGAAATTAAAATGACAGATAGTTTAGAAGAGCAAAAAGAGATAAGGACGACATTACTATACTCAACAAAAGCTGATTATATGGCATCAACAAAACCGAAAGTAAATGATAATAGAAGTACTTCCTTTTCACAAATACATGTCACAACTCAAAGAGATGTGAATAATCACAACACTCGTTTGGCGGTAATGGCCACCACTAGTGTAGGTCCAGATGATAACTGGCTAGATGATAGCGACGCTACTACGAAACCGGCAATGCCAAACATTGCTACAACTCTCTCAGCTGAAGCTCGCTTAAGAAATATCAGCGATCACAGTACTGAACCAAATACACTCGCTAACCGAAAGGTCTCATACGACCAGGTGGGAACAAGTTCCACACCGTACATAAAATTATCATCTCTAACAAGAAGAAAGGAAAAATTGCCTGCAAACGGTTCTCAAATGACTTATTATATAATAGGAAGCGCGCTGGTTGCAGCAATTTTATTTGCTTCAGGTAAATACTAAAAATTCGTCAACTCGTTATAATCGCGTAAACGAAGTCTGCGCCAGTAAAGAATAAGAGGAAATACCAAAAAATAAATTACGTTTTATTTATTTTATTGAATAAAAATTTTAAACTATATATTTAAATACGCTCTTAAACATTTATTTTAAGAAAAATGAATAATAAAAACTGAATTTAAATATCTTATTTTCTAATTTCAGGCATACTTTATTTAAGGAATTTGCGAAGAAATGGTAATAATGAAATCGAACACAAGGAGTACGAGTATATTCCATTGCTATAAATAAAGTAGAATAAAGAATTTTTTGATTTTTATTGAATTAAGAATAAAAGGAAAACAACCTAATTTAGAAGTAATGAAATTCATTAAAAATCTCATCAAACCTAATTTAGAAGTAATGAAATTCATTAAAAATCTCATCAATCCTTCAAATACCGAAATAACATAATACCGGGTTTTTCGATAGCAATAAAACAATTTCTAATTGTCGTTTTGGCCATTTCTAAAATATCACGATTTGTAGGTTTTCTTCAATGTATTTAGTAAAGTTAACGATTTCATCATGGAAAGATATACGCATAATTGTTTATAATAATTTTTATCCAATTACACTTTTTCGTGCACTTTGCCATTTTATGGTCGTAAAAATGATGCAATAAATAAACTAATTGTCGAAATTATTCATGAAATATCATTATTTGTACATTCACATAAATTGAGAGTTTAGTGTGGTTTTTGGACTAGTGGAATTAGCGGTACGTATTTCTTCGTCACTGAAGGAAGAAGTTGATCTTGGTTAGAACTAGTCGAGGCTACATGCCACACAGCACATGCAACAACCGAATTATTGCGAGAAAAGTTATTGATCTCTAGCAATAAGTTAGACTCCCTTCAAACTTTAGAAGTCAATAAGAAACGTGCTATTCATGACATGCGACTTGATTAAGAGGGAAAGGTACTCGAAAATTGGGTTCAGCTAATTCCTCCCTACAAAATAAGTAATGGAGGCCATTTGAACGATTTTATATTCAAAACTTATTTATACCGATTGTATTGTAGAAACCTAATTAAAACCATTTGAATTTTTTAAAGAATTTATGTGTCTTTTTGTAGAAATCATATCACTCTTATTGGAAAATTCTGTATATTCGACGATCTGAAAAGTTAACGAAGCTTACCTTTCGTTCGCGTATCTAAAATACAATAGTCAGAGTTTGCGTAAAGATATGGTATACTACGTATGTATGAAGTATTTAATGATTTATTTACGTTCATCGTAGTTATACTCTTATAATATGTGATAAAGAGTATATTTTATTTTCCTTCAAGGGTTGTAAACACAGAAAATAGTAAAAAACGGCTTGGCATTGATATTAAATAAGGATTAATATTCAGGTATTATATTATATTATATGATGTACTCGTACTAAAGTTGATCCATTTACATGTAGCCAAAAAAACACAGAAAAATCGCTTAAGCGGGATATGATCTGCGGATCATTCTAACAACTTTGCCTAAGAGACAATGGATCTAAAATCGTCTTCGAGGCAGGGACGACTTATGTATTTATAAAATAAAAACATATTTTCAGATATCTCCAATTATTTCCAGAGAATTTGGCTTTTGCAAGCTCATGACATTTTTAATCCTTAAATTTGCATGCTAATAAAACACACACGCACAAACGCTACAATATACGATTACTATATTTGTATATATAACTTTATATACTAAATTTAAACTGAATCTTAAGTTTTATATGCATAAGAAATTCCATATAATAGTGTACAAATGTATATACATACTTATATATTATACATACATATATACAAATATACATACATTACAATATGACAAGCCTTTCCAAATTTCTACAGCGGAAATTGTGGTTTTAAAATTTTTGCGGCGGAATTGTGTTCGTTAAGTGATAATGGGTTCACTTAAATTTCTGTATTAGGTATTGCATCTAATCTTAAAACGACAAGCATATAATGTGTGCAGCTTTCGCAAAACTTTTCTGTGCTATACATTTTTTTAGAATTGGTGCTTAGCTTATATTGTTAGTTGTAGACTCTCTAAGTTTCGTTACTACATTTTACACTACTTAATAAATTTCGAAATGTGATTGTAATCCATTCAGATTTTTTTTTTGGATTTTTGTTAAATTATGTTGCAAATTATAATAGTTTGGTTCACCTAACAATTGTTTATAACACTTTAAACTAATCGATTATTGGGTAGTCCAAAATGTATTTTCGTATTTCTATTCAAAATTCAACTTATTTTTATTTTATTTTTGCTAATAAATAAATAAACAAATATGTAGCATTTTGGTCGACTATTTTTTCCATTTTTCCGCTAGAGACATTATTCCATCAGTGTAAATCGAAATTTCGAAATTTCCAGAACGGAAGCGAGCGTAACATTGTTGTGCTACACGAACCGATACAGCATCGTCTCCGTAAACTTCACAAATTTCATTGGTGGAATTTTTTAATTATTTTCACTAATTTTGAACAGTTGTAACTTTTTTTCAACCTCCCAGAATTTAATTGGCTACCCAATATTTATAAATGGAAAAAGCGAATTCAATTAATACTTACTTTCTATCAGTCTGTAATGATGAAACTCTGTGCGCGTGTTCCCTGACACACAAAGAAGATATTGCAGAGAAGCGTAATCGATCTACATACTGTCACACCCTTTTGTCAGGAAATCACTGTTACAGGAAGAAGTGAAAGCTTTAACCTAATGGAAACATATAACGGTTATGCTAAAGGCTTCTAAAAGTGCGATAACACTATAAGCAAACACGTCAGCATCATTAAATTTTACTCCGAAAATTGTACGAAAGGTCGCCAAGGATGTCAGTGTGGAAATTGGACAATGGGTATGGCAACGCCCAACATCGCATAAAATCCTAAGAGTCAAGAATTACTTTACCATTTGCGACCTTTTTATGTTGCGTTGTTAAAATGGGCGAAGCACCATTTTATCAAACTTTAAATTCGATACGACTATTTTAATTTATCCAAGTTCATATATACATATGTACATTTAGGTATAAAAGAGAAATAGAGTAGACCCCGAAATAGCTGGACCGATCTCAATGAGAATTTAGTATGATCTTCGGGATGACCTTTGTAGTGTTACTGTAAAGTTTGGTGGAGATCGGAAATTTTCTTTAATTAGGGGTTATACATAGTCTCATAAAGTTATAACTTATAACGATCCGAAAACATAGCGTTCAAAGTTGTATTTGCGTAAACTTATTCTGGTATGCAATTTAACGACAAATATTTAGTATAAAAATTTATGATTTTATAATTTTACGCTGCTTTATGACACGTTGTGAGTACCCGAAATATTCGCGTATGCGCGTACAATTAGAACGAAGCGGTTGAATGGTTCGAAGCAGGAAGCAAAACGCCACATAATTATTTTAGTTTTATTTTTATTTATTGATTGTTTGTTTAATTAAGTTTATATGTAAATATTTTTACATTACTTAAATAATATGAGTAATTTTCAATTAGAAATTAAGCCCATGGAAGTAACATCTTGTTCGCACGGAGACGGGCGAAGCAAAAAGTTGTGTTCTGATATAACATTGAAAAAAAAAAAAAACAAAAAACCAATTTGCCGACAAACATACATATGAGCGTGCATACATATTGACGCTGAAGTCGACCACATGACATTCTATGAAATGACATCTCGGGACAGTATTATTGACACTTTGGTTTAATTTGCAGAGCTTTATTAGTGAAAAGTGTAACTCACTGCTGTTTTAAAGTACTACAAATTTTCGTTTGGGCTGCATTCTTGTACCATGAATCGCGTTGCCACTTCGAAGTGCAAGTGAAATGATCAGAATGACTAGAAAAGTTGAAATTCGGGTGAATGTCTGTCCGTTCGTCCATCCGTGCAAGCTTTGACTTCAATAAAATTAAGGTATCTCAATGAAACTTGGTATGTGGATTCCTTAGTACAAAAGAAATTACGAGTTCAAAGATGGGCTTAATCGGATCACTGCCACGTCTACAAATCGCTATTAACCAAAAATATATAAAGTGCCATAACTAAGCACTAAATTAAGATATAAAACTGTAATTTGGTATAGGGAATCGCAGTAGCAGTTGGGTAAATCATTTCGGAAAAGGGGGCCCTTTAATTGGTTGAATGTATTTATCTCCTAAACCTCTTAAGCTACAACAACCAACTTTGCTAAGCTCGAATATTATAAGAACTCCTACCTATATAACGGTAAAGTTTAAAACTGGACATTAAATTTTGCCTCCGAGATGGTATGAGAGGTCTTGATGAAATTCGTTGAAGTCCCTTATCTCTGGACCCGACTGTTTGATTTCGACTAAAATTAGTATGTATCATTCTTCTAACATTCCTTTGTAACAAAATAGGCGAAATCGGACTACAACCACACCTACTTCCCATATAGTACATTTTAAAATTTCATTTATTTCATTCATTTTATAGATCAAGAATTGATCTTGTAAAGGGTGATTTTTTAAGAGCTTGATAACTTTTTTTAAAAAAAAAACGCATAAAATTTGCAAAATCTCATCGGTTCTTTATTTGAAACGTTAGATTGGTTCATGACATTTACTTTTTGAAGATAATTTCATTTAAATGTTGACCGCGGCTGCGTCTTAGGTAGTCCATTCGGAAAGTCCAATTTTGGGCAACTTTTTCGAGCATTTCGGCCGGAATAGCCCGAATTTCTTCGGAAATGTTGTCTTCCAAAGCTGGAATAGTTGCTGGCTTATTTCTGTAGACTTTAGACTTGACGTAGCCCCACAAAAAATAGTCTAAAGGCGTTAAATCGCATGATCTTGGTGGCCAACTTACGGGTCCATTTCTTGAGATGAATTGTTGTCCGAAGTTTTCCCTCAAAATGGCAATAGAATCGCGAGCTGTGTGGCATGTAGCGCCATCTTGTTGAAACCACATGTCAACCAAGTTCAGTTCTTCCATTTTTGGCAACAAAAAGTTTGTTAGCATCGAACGATAGCGATCGCCATTCACCGTAACGTTGCGTCCAACAGCATCTTTGAAAAAATACGGTCCAATGATTCCACCAGCGTACAAACCACACCAAACAGTGCATTTTTCGGGATGCATGGGCAGTTCTTGAACGGCTTCTGGTTGCTCTTCACCCCAAATGCGGCAATTTTGCTTATTTACGTAGCCATTCAACCAGAAATGAGCCTCATCGCTGAACAAAATTTGTCGATAAAAAAGCGGATTTTCTGCCAACTTTTCTAGGGCCCATTCACTGAAAATTCGACGTTGTGGCAGATCGTTCGGCTTCAGTTCTTGCACGAGCTGTATTTTATACGGTTTTACACCAAGATCTTTGCGTAAAATCTTCCATGTGGTCGAATAACACAAACCCAATTGCTGCGAACGGCGACGAATCGACATTTCACGGTCTTCAGCCACACTCTCAGAAACAGACGCAATATTCTCTTCTGTACGCACTGTACGCATTCGTGTGGTTGGTTTAATGTCCAATAAAGTAAACTGAGTGCGAAACTTGGTCACAATCGCATTAATTGTTTGCTCACTTGGTCGATTATGTAGACCATAAATCGGACGTAAAGCGCGAAACACATTTCGAACCGAACACTGATTTTGGTAATAAAATTCAATGATTTGCAAGCGTTGCTCGTTAGTAAGTCTATTCATGATGAAATGTCAAAGCATACTGAGCATCTTTCTCTTTGACACCATGTCTGAAATCCCACGTAATCTGTCAAATACTAATGCATGAAAATCCTAACCTCAAAAAAATCACCCGTTACTAATAGCTCCCACCAAAAGTGTTTGACACCCTAGGTACCGAATATGTGTTTCGGTTAATGTATGTAATTGAAATTCAGGGATAAAGTTTCTCTAATAATGTCTGTATGTCAAAAATTGGTTGAGTCCCTGAGCACCCTTATTATTATATTGCGATCCTCTGGTTGACGTTTTTCATTTCAAGGTATTTCCCTGGCTTTAATTCTTGAAAGTTGCAAGAGTATAAAATGTTCGATACCACCCGAACTTTGCCCTTCCGTACTTGCAATTAAATTAATTTTGTTTAAAATTTTTTTTGCCATCCTCGAGCATTTGAGAAGCAATTTCATACAAAAACGAATTGTGTTCCAAATACGAATAAGAGAGAGCTCGAGCACTTCAAAGCGCTAGTTTGAAACTTTAAACGCGTTTTTCTCAAAACTATGTTTTTTGAACTGGTGACAACTGTAACTCGAAAACCGCTCAGTAGATTTAAGTGAAATTTATACAGTTTTTATAAAAAAATAAATCAAAAATTTCGTTTTTTTAAGACCAATTAACTGTTGATTTTTTTCCAAAAATTTAGAAAATAATTTCCTGAGGCCGCTATTTTTTAGTTTTTGAAAAAAAAATCCTTCGATCAGGCCCAGGATTATCTATTTATAAAAGTATTTTTTTGATTGATTTTAGATAAATCTCAGAGGACTTATGGTTGTCAGCACAAGTACCTTTTTTTGGAACTGGGTCGACACAAACAACTATAACTTTGGAAATATTTTTTTTTTTTTTTGAAAATTTCGTGACTTCAAGTCAACACATTCTTTAATAATGCCATCTTACTACTTTTGTAAAATAGCACGATTTAATAGAAAAAAAAAAAAAAAAAAACATAAAAATTCTAATTTTTTCGTGCCTCTGACTACCCCTAACCCCTTAAGTTCTTCCAGTTAATTTAATCTATAAGATATCTAGCAACATCTGAGAAATTAGGATAAGACAAAAAATCACTCGAAGTAATGAAAATATTGCTATCGTTCAGGCAGGTATTGCTAAAAACAATTTATGAGCTTCAAGAAGTTTTCAAGGATTAAGACGGTTTCAAACCACAATTGGGCTTGCATTTGTATAAAATTTTTCTCACTTAAGAATTGAAGCAATTGGAACACCGTGTCGTCGTGAGTCTGCTGATTTTGTCTTGGAGTACTTGAAACCGATAGTTATATTTGTAAGGAAATCATCTTCTTCGATAAGTCTCACTGTTATTTGATTTTCGCAGTATTGAACAAAAATGTCGATTCTGGTGTGAAAAAAATCCACAAATTATTCATGAACAATCCTTAGATTTACTTTAATAACAGTTTTGTGTAGTTTTGGTCTGGTGGAATCATCGGTCCGAGCTTTTTTCGAAATGAAGCTGGTGACACCGTTACCGTCAATGAAGAGCGGTATAGATCGATGATAATAAACTTTTTATGGCCGCAATTGGAAGTAGTCAAGACGGGTCTATGTGTCGCAAAGCACGTGGTACACCCAAATTATTGCGAGACAAGTTTGGAGATTTTATTATTTCAAGAAATTGTGACATGTGTATGTCATTGGTCTTTAGCAATAAATCAGACTCCCTCTAAACTTTAGAAGTCAAAAATGGAGAATCCTGTATATCTCGCTCCGTCCGACGACGGCGCAGATAAAAAGAAAAATATATTGGCCAATAATGTCTGCAACAAAGATAACATATGAGCCGATGGGGTCAACTCATGGTTTTAATTCATATAGCACTCAATTTCCTTCCTTTTAAATGTATAGTGGCTCGCAAAGGTTCTGCAAGGTCTGCTTGTTGGCAATCGTCTTTATCGAGTAAATATTCCAGTTTCGCCTAATGTCCAATATTGCCAACGGTTCCTTTAATAGGGAGTGAAATTTAATGCTTCTGGCGAATTATCGAATCAAGTTTTCGCACTTTAATTAACACATTAAAATAGTTGTATGGGAGTGGGCCCGATTCCACCCGTTCTCAAGCCACTTGAGATGTTGCTGTGTGATTTTCAAAAAGTTTGGTTGATAAGATGCATGCATTAAACATATGAGGAGCTGCGATATGCCCGTTTTTTAAATCATTTTATATCTCATTTTGAAGCTTAGTTAGAACACTTTATAAGTTTTTATTTATTGGCATAATGTTGGCGTGGCAACGATCGAATTTGACCAAGGAATTCGTAAAAACAAGAGATTTTGATGATATCCCAATTTTTATTCAAAAGTTACTGTTTACACAAACAGACGGCTGTATAGACAGTCACCCGAATTTCAGCTTGTTTCGTTATACTGGCCACTTATAACTTTTTATCTTATAGCCATTAGTCTTAGGTGATATTAACCACCGTTAGGTTAACAAAAGTATCGCAATCTTTAGCTTCAATTTGCAAGACTATAAAAAGTGAAAAAGGGTATTTTCAAATATTCTTAATTGATTTACTGATATGAACACCTAAAATATGGCAGAACTTGAAGGCAGGTCTTTAAGTACCTCTCTAGTACCAAGTGCAGCAGTGGAATTCTCCATCAGTCTCCATAACTAAGTTAATCGACTGCGGTATAATGAAGAACTTATAGAGTTTACTCTTTGTCCGTCGAGAGAAAACCTTATTTCTTAGCTACCTATGTACTTAGTTCAAAGTTGCGCCTGTTGGCAATTTATTCTGCGTTCGATTTCAAGATTGTCGGTGTTGACATTGCTTCCAAGATTCATCTATCTTTAATTATCTACAACTTTAAAGTAATGACTGCCAACAATGACGTGGGAGCTAAGTCGCAAGTGCAATGACTGTTTGTTTGGTAACAGCAGATTCACAGACCCATCCGCTTCGCTCTCTTATCCAGTCAAGAAATCAGAACTAACGGCGCGGTTGTTCAGGCCAATGAAATGATATCAACCTCATCAGCGTACGTCAGCAGCTGTACACTCTAATTCTATTTTTTCACTCCATATTATTTTTTCAACAATAGATTAAAAATAATAGATTTTTGTGGATTGGGTAGAGCACACTTAGGTTTTAATTTTCGCGCAGGCTTTCATCCAACCCTACATATTTTGCAAATAAGCTGATGCATGGATATTGTCAGTTCTTAGCCATCGTAGTAGAATATCTCGGCCGGCAATCCATCGCCCCCTGCCACTTTGTTCTTCTTTACGCAGGTAATTGCTATTCGAGCCTGATCTTACTCGGGTTCACCATCTCCATATGATACACTTTCACTGCTGGTCGTACAGGAGTATGCTCCGTTCTTGAAACCTTCCGATGGTCGCCGCATTTTTTTCGAAGAATTACCGTTGTCGGCCAGCCTCTCAAGCTCTTCACACTAATGCTTTTTGGTCTCTTTCCCTTATACCGAGTTCCTGATTAGTGCTCCCAGAAAGCCGGAGACAGCCCAATAGCTTTATGAGTTTTTCGGGCTCCCGCGAAGTCGATCGTCTCAACTTTGAAGAAGTTTCGCCATGCAGTCTGAATTTTCCAACTATGGTACCAAAGATATCTTCTTTGCCCAGCCCGGTGTTGAAATTGCAAAGCACAATTTTTACACCGTGGCGGGGAAGTTGCTATGTTTTCTTCCGATGGGGCGTGGGGCCAAATAATGCGCATTGCAGCTTGATGCTCATCCAACGGAGTGAATGTCAGGACTCGACCTCGGTCTTTTGTCCCTCCAAGAGTCCCACACAAAATTTGCGTTCCTTTATGTGGCCGCTGTAGTAAATGTCACAAGGATCTACTCGACAGGATATTCAAGGTGCATGCCCTTAAGTGGTCGTCGTTGAAAGTGGGGTCTTTCACTCGATGGTATTGTTTGTTTTTAATTGGAAGTGGTTTCTACATGGCGGGTCCCAAACCCGGGGCAAAACCTCTCTAGGTGAGCAGTATGTTCTATTTATTGTTTAGTCATGACCCGAGGTTCCACACGGGTTGGCTATCGCATTTTAGGCAAAGGTTGGTCATATTTCCAGGGTGCGCAACGAGGATTGCCCTACGATTTTAACTGCTTTTTAAAGAAACATGCTAATTTCAAAGGAGGCAAATTTATAATGATCTACATCAATTTACCTTTTTTTTTCATTCAATTTATGGCTTTAAACGCGCACAAGGTACAGTTTAAAGGAATCGTTAGATAAAATTTAGGCTTGAGCGATGATTTCTGTAGATCGATATTAATGAGCCTCTTATTTAATACAAATAAGCTTTATCCTTATGCGAGTATACCTCAGTTAGGTTATCTCAGAAAAAATTTATAGAAATCAGTTAAGAGATGTAAGTTTATATATAAAATCACCAACGTTTACTTTAAATGTAATTAAGTTTATTTGAAATTAACTGTTTGATTTAAAGTTACAAAGGTTTGTTTTAAATACAGTTATGAAAGTTTATTGAAATTATAGTTTATTTGAAGTAGTTTAGTTTACACTGAAATGAGAATACGTCTTACTGGTTTGATGACCATCAAAAGACTGTCGTTCTCGTCCAGTTACGCGATAGCGTCCCTTCGTTGTTCTTGTCTTTCTCTTTTATGTTTTTACGTTCGTCAGGTTTGAAGTGTTGCATTTGTTGGTAATACGTGTTTAAAAGTTGTGTCCACTTCTAGTTTTCTTGCGTCCGTCTGTCAGTCCCACATTCGGCCCTCCTGACTCAGGATTCGACCCGAATTCTGAACTCCATGGTTTGATGTACTCGGACACGGTCGAGGTCAAATTAGGTCCTTCAACTTCATCAAGCTTTTGTACTTTATAACGTCCATGTGATAACTTTTCGATGATTTTGTACGGTCCAAAGTATTTTCTTTTCAATTTTAGATTTGGTCCAAATTGAGTACGTTTTATAGCTACTAGATCATTTACTTTATAATTTCGATTTTCTTTGCGTTTTCGGTTATAATTTCTACGATTTTCTTCTTGAATTGCCGAAATGTTTTGTTTGGCTATTTGTCGTGCTTCGTTTCGATCTATCTCGAACGATTCAATAGCTTCCGTTTCCATAATTTCGTCTAATCGTGGTAAGTCCGAAAGTCTCATGTCACATCCGGTTAACAATTTGAATGGTGCTATCTTTGTGCTTCTCGGAGGAGAGTTATTTATGTATTGTTGGACTTTGCCAATAAATTTATACCATTGATCTGGATTATCTTTCGAAAGCTTTGATAGCATGGGAATTACTATCTTATGTATGCGCTCTACTTGGCCATTTCCCCTTGGTACTCCAGTAGTAATAAGTAAATGCTGAATATGATTATTTGTGCAATAATCCTCAAAGGCGTGCGATGTAAATGCTGAACCTCTGTCTGTAATGATTCTTCTTGGATTGCCAAACGTGGTTTCTTGCTTCGTCAATCGATCGATCACTGCTTCAGTGCCCGTATCTTTTGTGGGATAAAGCCACACAAATTTCGAAAATGCATCCACAACTACAAGTATATAATTATACTGCTTTCGTGTCGCCGTGAGAGGACCAACGTGATCTATATGGAACGTCAACAAAGGTTTATCCTCTTTATCAATGGGTGCCAAAAAGCCATCTTTCTTACCACATTTCGAATTTACGACAATGCAGGCAATGCAACTATTCACAATTTCCGTAACTTTCTTTTCTAGTTGAGGAATGTAAAAATCCTTTTCTAAGCAGTCCTTTGTTTTCTTCACTGAAAAATGTCCTTGACGATGTGCAATCTCAATTATCTCTTTCTCCATCTGTGATGGCACCACAATCAGTTGTAAATCTGGGTCTTTATACAGAATATCATTATGGATGTAAAAATCTTCGTAGCTCTTTTCTTCCAAAATCTTTCGAACCGCTTTTGTCCACATATCTTTCATTTGTGCCTCTTTAAGTCGATGCCTTAATGAATCCTCGATCATTAAACAAGAAATTCTGCTAAGAGCGTCTACATGCCTCATCTGTGACCCTCGTCTGTGTTCAATCAGGTAATCATATTCCTGAAGATACATAGCCCATCGGGCTACACGTAAAGGTACGTCTCTTTTTTGTAAAGTCATCGTAAAAGCGTTACAGTCAGTAATAATTTTGAACTTTGACCCCAACACATACACGCGCCACTTCTTAAGGGCTTCGACTATAGCTAGTACTTCCAGCTCATACGAATGATATTTCTGTTCTGCAGGTGTTGTTTTGCGGCTCATGAATTGAACTGGGTGAAACTGTTGATCTTCGGAGTTCTTTTGGAGAAGAATTGCTCCGTAACCGTACATTGATGCGTCTGTATGAATCTCTGTCGTTGCTTTAGGATTGAATAGTCCAAGAACTGGTGCCTGAATAAGAGCTGTCTTCAGTTGTTTGAACGAAATTAAGTGTTCGTCACCCATTTTAAACTCTGCGTCTTTCTTCATTAAGTCTGATAAAGGTTTTGCGATTAATGCGAAATTTTTAATAAAACGACGAAAATAAGACATTAAGCCTAAGAATCTCTGTAGCGCCTTTTTGGTCTGTGGTAACGGAAACTTTTCAACGGCTTTTGTTTTAACTTCACTCGGTCTAATGGTGCCATTTTCAATAGTATAGCCTAAAAATTCTATCTTCTTCTTAAGGAATTGACATTTTTCCCATTTTATCCTCAGTCCCTTATCAGAAGCTAACTTCAATACTTTTCCTAACTTCTCTAGAGCTTCTTCTTCAGATTTCGCTGGGATTACTAAATCATCCATATATGTAACAACTGTTCCATCTCGAATATAATCTTTTAATATGGCATGAATGTAGCGACAGAAAACAGCGGGTGAATTACATATACCAAAGGGTACATACTGAAATTCATATTGGCCACTATGAGTTACGAATGATGTGTATTTGCGAGAACTCTCATCTACCGGCACATGTAGGAAACCATTTGCTAAATCTAACGTCGTGAATATGTTTGCTTCTCTAAGTCTTTCTAGGGCGTCGTCAATTAAGGTCATCGGGAAATTATCCCGTACGATTTTCAAATTTAGTTTACGATAATCACAACAAAGTCGTTTTGTGCCATTTTTCTTTGATACTAGTACAACAGGCGAAGCGTAGTTTGAGCAACTAGGACGTATTATACCTTCATCTAACCACTGTGCGACTTGCTTATCTATGATTTGTTGCTCCTCATAACATACCCTTCGTGGTGGTTGGTAAACTGGAACCTCGTCGGTAAGAATAATTTTCATATTCACCGGAGAACTATCGTCTTTCTTTGGTATATACTGTTTTATCATTTGCTTCACTGCCTCTGCTGATTTTTTATTTAAATGAGTTAAATCATAGTCTTGTTCATTCATATCAACGTTAAAACATAAATTTGAAAAAATATTAGTCATCAAATCATCATCGTTTGTTAAATTATCTTTGACTCTCATTGTATTATTAATCGGCACGGACAACTTTTCTTTAAATTCAACCCCATTTTCACGAACCAACATATCGAAATGTTTCAATATTAAATTACCCAAAATCACTTCGTAACTAATGTCGGTTGTTGCTACTACATGAAACGTCAGGTCAACGATACTCTTATCAATTTCTGCTTCTATATCAAAGCTTCCTATCGTTGATATTTTCGCTGCACCAATACCAAATAACTGCTTTTGTTCCGTTGTTAGCTTTATATATCTATCCAACTTATTAAATGTGTCGTACCTCATTAAACACAAGTTACAACCAGTATCGATAAGCGCGCTCACTTTTACATTACAAATCCGTATATTTTTAAATTTTAAATTAAATTTTGCAAGTTCGTCAATCGAATTTACACGACTGTGTTCCCGCTCAGTGTTCCCACCTTTTATTACTTTACACTCAAATGATCTGTGTCCCATCTTCTGGCACTTAAAGCATTTGAATTGCTTCGACGGACAATCTCTAGCTATGTGCGAAGGTTCACCACATTTATAACATCTCTTATCGATTCTTAATGGTACCGAATTCCCTTGTTTTATTTTATCATTTATATCCGCTTTCTTCAGATTTTCAACTTTTGGTTCCTGCTTGATTTTTTCGTAAACTACTAACTGTTCTTTTAGTTCTGTCACAGTTTTGGCTTGGTAGAGAATAGCTTTACTATACTTAGATCCCGGAATGCCATCAATAAAATACTCTAGCAAACTTTCTTCATCCAAGTGGATTGATTTGCCTATCTCCATCAAAGCATATAGGTATTCACGATACGATTCACTCGGCTTCTTCTGTCTTTTCCCTAACATCTTATGCACATCGGCTGCTGATAACTTATTTCCGAATTCATTAGTTAGTGCTAATTTTAAAGAATTCCAATCGCGCAACCCGGTTTGACTACCCACATAAACTTTTGCAGCACCTCTCAATAACTGTTTCGTATAAACGAATTTTTGTACATCATTCCAATTTACTATTTCTGCATTTTCTTCTATTTGTTCGATCCATTTCTGTATATCAGACGTATCTGTTCCATCAAAAGTAGAAAGGCTTTCTTCAATATCTTTAAGCGTGAAATGTGCACAACCTTTAGGTGCAGATGGTTCAGTTCGTTTTTGTATAAAATCACATTCAGACTGATTGGACTGAAAATCACTCTCTTCATTTTCGTCATCGTCACCGTCGTCAATCAGGCCTAAATGTTGGAGAAGTCTTTCCCTCAGTTCATGTTTCCGTCCACTTACTCCTAGTCCCAATTCCCTTAGTTTGTGTTTTAAAGTCGTCACTGTCATTTTTAAAATAGCGTCTGCATCCATGTTTACAATATTAGAATATATGTTAATCAACTATATAAAATACGTATAAAGTAATTTTAAAAATATATCTTAGTTTAAGGCACCGTAAGTATTTTCTCTAGAATTACATCAAAATTATTTAGTAGTTCAACTGACAATTCGAACAGAATGTACTCGTATGAATACAGTGAAGTTTAGTGTTCGTAAATTACACACAAATTCAAATATTATTAATGAGAATGAATTACTTCACAAGTTTTCAATTTTCAATTTAAAATACAAATATTTTGGAAATTTACATCAATCGGATATTACAAATGTATATTACATTTTACAAAATTTCATTTCGTTTCATTCAGTTATGTACATGAATTAATTATACAAAAAGATTTTTCAATTAGATTTTGATATTCTTTAACATTCACTTTGTCTAGCTTAATTTCTACAATGAAATTTTTTACATTTACACTTTTTGCTTATATCGTATTTCGGGTTCTTACAAATTTACGTTTACCATTGTCCAATTACTTTACCTTAACTTTCTCTTATTAGATTTTCCGCCTCTTTCGTCTTTAACTTATCTTCCTCTTCTTCGTTTGCGTTGTGTTACTTTACCTCAACTGCTTCTTATTAGATTTTCCGTCTTCTTCGTCTTTAACTTATTTTCTTCTTCTTCGTTTGCGTTGTGTTACTTTACCTCAACTGCTTATCGTCTTCGAATAGTTTCCCTTCTTCAGCTTCTTTTCGTCTTCGGATAGTTTTCCTTCTTCAGCTTCTTTTCGTCTTCGGATAGTTTTTTATACTAAGTTTCCTTCTTCAGCGTCTATTCCTCTTCTTTCAGCAAAATTTCAAAATATTGTACAACGGCTATGCTGTTGCTGCTGTTGCGGCTGACGTAAACTGCTCTGCTGGTGTTTTGACTAACAATCGCTGCGGCACTCTGCTACAACTGCTGCGTTCACATTCGCACTTATAATGCTTGATGCTGCTGCTCATAGAAGATTCCCGAAGGCAAAAAATTGTTCTTGTACAGTTGCGCCACTAAACACTTTCTTGTACTATGATCTGTCGGTTGATGCCACTGGATCACTTTCATAGAAGGTTCGCGAAAAAGACAATTTTCTTGCACATCTGCGATACGTAGATTGACGCCACCAAACACTATTGTTTTTTGTACTGTGATCTGTCGGTTGATGCCACTGGATCACTTTTTATGTAAGAAAACGCGTTGTTGGTGCAACACAAATGTTTTCCGGTTGGCTTAAATTCAATTCCGGGCGAGCCCCCAATTGTAAGTTTATATATAAAATCACCAACGTTTACTTTAAATGTAATTAAGTTTATTTGAAATTAACTGTTTGATTTAAAGTTACAAAGGTTTGTTTTAAATACAGTTATGAAAGTTTATTGAAATTATAGTTTATTTGAAGTAGTTTAGTTTACACTGAAATGAGAATACGTCTTACTGGTTTGATGACCATCAAAAGACTGTCGTTCTCGTCCAGTTACGCGATAGCGTCCCTTCGTTGTTCTTGTCTTTCTCTTTTATGTTTTTACGTTCGTCAGGTTTGAAGTGTTGCATTTGTTGGTAATACGTGTTTAAAAGTTGTGTCCACTTCTAGTTTTCTTGCGTCCGTCTGTCAGTCCCACAGAGATATGTTGTTCATATACTTCTTGCAAATAATACTCAATTTTCTCTCGAATGAAATTTTCCCTTAAAATAAAACTTATTTCGCCTGCTGCTTGTTTTATTTTTAGTGTTACGTATGAAAACAAATATGTATACTTAACGTGTGAGTGCAACCGTCTGCTTTTAATCAAGTGTGGTCACAATTGCACTTTAATTACCAACCGGGGGCAAAAATTAGCAATGTAAAGTAACGAGTTGTTATTTTTGTTATATGTCTGATGAGTGCTTTAATCGAAGCCTTAAATTTCAATTAGGTGTACGGATTCTAGAAGCAGCTAGGATGAACACAACTAACTAAGTAATTATCTAAGTGATGTGCGTTAGTTGAAGTGCTTTTGTTCGAAATGTGGTAACGTAACGCATAGAAAGTAAAGCAAAACAGAAGCAGCGAAACGTCTACATATTCGAACAAGTACGAGTAAGTTGAACAATAGACAACCGATGCAGTTGAACGCAAAAGAAATTGTATTAGAAGTTAGTTTGTTAGGTAATTACACATCACCACTTCAAATGCAAAATAATAAACCTTAAAGAAATTCAAAAGCGGGTTTTCTATCGACCACAAATCAGCACTCAAAATCAAATCTGATCTGCAATTATTCATGTATCAAAAAACTTGAAAACACCGTCACGTTCTTGCATGATTTTGACCGATGTTTTGGCCAAGCACAAACCGAGTGCCACCACTCAACCACCGTATTCACCAAATACGGTTCCCTTTAACTTTTTTAGATTTTGAAGCACAAAAATCCGTTTCGGGGAACTTAACATGATTCCATGCACTAAATATATCCAAACATCTTATAAATCCGGGTGACTGTCTGATGCCCCCGCTCTGTAATAGATTTAATGTACATATCTCCAAGACCACTACAGCGACAAAAGTGGATATAGATGAAATTGAATTATAACTTCACCCAAGCTCCATATAACGGTACTGCTGGATATATTACTCTTAAATCCGCAATAATATTCGCAATTAAATTAAAATGTAGTTTGCCGCAATAAATTTCTCAATTGTTGGTGCGATTGCCGAACATTTTTGATGATTGAACACAAAATTATAATTTCAATAGCGTAATTTATTACAAATGTAAATAAACATACACGCTCTCATATTTGCCAAAATGAACATGAATATGAATGTCCAAACAATTATACGAAGCACTTAAACGCAAGCTAACAGCTTTGTTTGTGGAAACAGCATGAGCATTTGAGCTAAATTTATGTTAGTTGCGGTCAGAAAGTGTTATATTTCACGTCATTTTGCCAAACGCTGCTTTTTATGCGCTAGAATATTGTACCTGTATTGTATGGTAAAGCTGCATATTATATTTGTTTCTGGTAAAGCCAGTTAATCATACTAACAGGAAAACTTATTTTCATGCGATAAAGCTTAAATGCTTAAAAGCATTTACCGACATAAATGTACCCATCGTACATAAAATACATGCATTTTTGAAAGCGGAAATAATAATCTTAATGGGGATAATTTTAAAATGTTCGGTTTTAATTTCTGCGAAAGATACAACTATAGTAAATGTGCTGTAAAAGCACAGCTCAGGTTATTATTTGGAAGTTTTCGGAACTATCTAAAGCATAAAGATTTTTGTTATATTATATCCGTTCTTCCAACCATATTATACGTAGAAGAGTGCTTGCCTTGGATTGCTGCTGTATTGTGATATCAAAAAGTATAGTTTTAATTTATTTTACGCTTCCCCAATAATACAAGACCACTTAACTAATTCATAATATCTCTGGTAGTTTTATGCTAAATATAATATGTAGGTACTATTATCATATTACATGCATAACTACAACTACCAAATACACTACACATTTTAGATAATCCCCAAAAAGTTTTAAACAGTGCATTAATAATTTCAAAAGGATTTGAGTTAAGTCCTTCCTTTCAATAATATCTCTGCTGAAATGAATATACACTTATGTTACTTCGAAAATTGAAATTTTTTGAAACCAACGTTACGTAGTGTATATTTGATTTGTTTTCCTCTTAAATTAATTTGTTACAAATTTACTAAAATATAGCTAGCTAAGCACTTTAATAATTGTCGTCGAATAAAAGGAAGTTGGAGGTTGCAATTACTACACCGGAATTTTACTGTAGAAATTATTTTATACAAATTTCTTTATTCAGAAAATTTTGACTCACCCTGTACTAAATAGAAAAACTATACACGAAGTGAACATTTTTTTACAAAAGTTGTTATTACGATTATAAAATAATAACGCGGCAACAGGAATTGCATGAAATAAAATATACAGACGGTCAATAAAATTAATTTAATTTACCTTTTGTTCAAATTAGTTGATGGAGAGAGGTTATAACCGCTTTTCGATTTACCACTTAATGATCGTAAGGTTCTATACCAGTGTGACACTTTCAAAAATTTTTTTTTTGGTTTTTCGATAGTTTATGTATTCAAACCGGCAAGGTCGAATCTTGAATAGTTTTTGAATGGCAGCGTTCTAAACAGCGATCGCTCAGAGGTGCAAACATATATTAGTGAAACTTTAAACGCGCTTTTCTCGAAACGACAGTTTTCAAAGTTGGTTGAAAATTGTCAATTTGGCATTAAAAAAACGGCCATTTTTTCGTAAAAAACCGATTTTTTTTCAATGTTACGCAATTTTCTGAATTTTTGATATTTTTCAAAGATCGTATAGAAAACATATTTAAGTTTAATAATTTTGTAAAAAAAATTCATGTAGCTAAAAATATACTTTATTACGTCCAAAAACGTCGAAACATTCAATCAAGTACTTTATTTTAAAACAATTCACGAAGTCGCTTAATTTTTCATGCACCACACTGATATAGCCCCATAAGCTGACAGAAAGCCTATGTCATCAACATTTAATATCCCAATAGTGACATATAAACATTGGAAAAGCATACAATTGTCAGATTAGATATACATATATTTAAAAGCAGTTAAATGCAGGAAACGGTTACATATCAATTGAAGCCCCCCTACGCATGCCATTGATTGTATACGCCTTTTGAAAGTATATGGTATACTCATGTCGGACCGAATATGCAACAAATTAGAACATCTGGCAACACAATTGAGCACATTCAAATTTCTGTGGAAATAGGCGTAGGTTGGCACCTGGAGAGAAAGTATAAAATATTTATCCAAAGCACATTTTAAAGACGGAAAACGTATAACATTTTTTCTTAAAAATTTCCTCTGTACAAACTAATAAAGACATTTTATTTTTATTTTCTCGAAACATGTGGCTACAGAGTATACTATTTACGTATGCATGTGTGTACACATAAAAGATAACCCCCCATATACCTTATGAAAAATGAATGATAAAAATTATATAAGAGTTTACAACTTCCGTTTGGTTTATACCTACATACGTATATGTATTGGTCAAAATATACGATATACATACTTTAGTTTATTGCCGAAAAAATTTGATATCGATTCACTTACGTGAATGCAACTATTTGCTTGGAAGTTAGTCATTTTATTTTGCACTTTGCTCATTGGGAAACACCTACACAATTGACTGTGTTTACCTTCTGGCTCATGTATGTACATAAATCCACGATTTATCAGCTATCACTATGTGATAGACGTGTTTCAAAGTACCGCTATGGTAGTTTTTTTTTTACTATTTTTCTTGGCCAATGGAAACGAGTAGTTATTTTAGTGAGTGACAAATTGTGTGTGATTCAACGTAAACAATTTAGTTTTTTACATTCTAATGTTCATGCAATATTTAATGTATGCAAGTCCCATT
>CM050323.1:145454440-145480370 GCA_027475135.1 Bactrocera correcta
TTTTAAAATTTAAATTTAAATTAATATAAATATAAAACATGTTATACGGAGAATAATAGTCTTAGTTTTCGTAACATATTAATGTAAATCAAACTAGAAAGTAAAGTTAATAATAATCCCACAAACGGTCGTTATAAAGATCAGTTTTTAGTTTCGAACATGACGTTAATATGGAGGTGATTGTTATTTTTTGACGGGTTTACTAATGCGTGGTAATTTGTTTCTAAAACTTAAAGTCTTCGGCTATAGCCAGCAAATTTTTTTGATTCCTTTTTAATTTAAATGTTAAAGAAAGTGTTATAAACGTTTAAACTTCTCTACGAAAAAACGAATGAGAGCTTAAAACAAATTTTTAACGTGGAAGTATTTTTAAAAAATGCAAATTTATCGTTATATTTTAAACAATTTTAGTTATTGCTGCTTTATTATGGCCAATTATGTCAAATTTCCATTGACCATACTGCAGTGAACGAGAAACTTCCTCTGTTGACAACATAGCTGTGGTGGTATTGACATAATGATTGCCACAGGAGATGCTTGGGAAAAGTACTAGCCTTAAATGCAATTATGAGACTGAAGTCTGTGTGTTTAACCATATCAAATCAAGAAAAAAACACTGCAACTTTTATTTATTTTATAAGCGTATATTTTCTGTCCGTACTTTACTTCACGGCAGCTCGTCTCGCCTGGGTTTCATGCCTATTTTTGTTTATTTGTGACAAAACGCAGCAGCGCAATTCAATTAGTTAACATTTTTCGAGTAGGTATAGAACCGCAACTCAGTCGACGTTGAAAGCGCCATACTAGCGTCCCTACAGACTAACGGAATTTGTTCGAAATGCAAGTAAGTTGCAACATTGCCCTTGCGGCGCACACTGAAGTTATGGCAGTCGAAAGAGAAAAATTGTTGCGAACAGCCAGGAAAGGCAAAAGTGCCTCCTGCATTTAATGAAATGAAGTAAATTCATTCAAGCGGTTTTTTAGAACTACCTAACTTATATTCGACTACTTGACGCATTTGCATGTCAAAATGTGTAAGTAAAATTTCGAATTTGAGTGCATAAAAGTTAAAGTGTTTCTATGTGTGAGTTCTGATTCCATATGTCTACACAGGGTTTGAAAAAAAGTTTCAAATCGGTTCGATTTAAGTTTGCCTGATTAAACTTGTTAATGTTAAATCAAGTGATTTGCATTTACGTTTTTTTTTGTTTATAAGCACGGGTGTATAGTAGAGCATTGGTATATGAGCTTTTGAACATAGTTTATTGCTTGTATTAATGCTTAAGCTCTTCCGTCGACATATCTGATAAGCCACAAAGATACAGCAGTTTGAAAACTGAAAATACCATGATTGCCTAATTTTATTTTTAACAGGGGGTTTATTCATTTAATTTAAAATAAATGTTACTCGAGTTGAGCTTGTTGGGAATTACAGCCACTAAGGTTCTATGAAGCTTTAGTAAAATTTATTGGCATGTGTGCAATTGTTTTTTTTTTTATCATATCAAAATGTACTTCACGGGATGTCTGTAAACAGTGAGACATTTATATATCATAAATTGTAATTTATGATATATAGTTGTTTAAAATTTTGTTATACATCATACAACATGAAAAGCTAAAAAACTCACTGCACATTTCAAGTAAAATACAAGAATGAGGTTTAGGACGAACTTTACCCGATTTTATTCAATCTAAACACAAATGTGTGTTTAAGAAAAACTTGCTCTCTCAATTTTATTAAGGTAACACGCAAATGGTATTAACCGATATATTAGGTTGTCAAAAAAGTTTTGCGGTATTTTCGCTAGTTGGCGCTGAAAGCGCGTAGTTCTAGTTTTATTCGTCGCATCGGGTCATGCTATACCTTTGTGGAAAGCTCATTTAAGCGCTAAGACGTGTTTGTCGTTTCTTTGAAGTCGTTCGTGAGTTATAGCATCGCAAACATGGAGCAAAATAAAGAGAAAATAAGGCATATTTTACAGTACTAATACGATAAAGGCAAAACTGCATCTCAAGCCGCCAATAAAATTTGTGCAGTTTATGAACCCAATACAGTTTCCATTTCCACCGCACAACGATGGTTTCAACGTTTTCGTTCTGGTGTAGAGGTGGTCGAAAATGCGCCACGCTCCGGAAGGCCTATCATCGAAAATTGCTATAAAATCGCTGAATTGGTCGAACGAGACCGGCATAGTAGTCATCAAAACCCTTATAAACCATTTGAAGAAGCTTGAAGTCACAAAAAAGCTCGATGTATGGGTGCCACACGAATTGATTCAATAAAAATACCGCAAGACTTTTTTGACAACCTAATATATTCGGCACCTAGAATCCTGAGCACTTTTGGTTCGATTTAGACATATTTTTCTCTTGAGGCGCCTCACCTCAAATGCACTATTTGTGTATTAACTCATTGTTGATTTGCATATTGAAAAAATAAAGTTAACATTGAAATATCCTTAGAATGATATATAGCGGGCGGTGCCACCCCCATTGTCCAATTTTGATCCTCAATCTAATAAAGCCGTATCATACCATCTCCGACGTAAGCCTCTGTATTCGTGTTTATGTGTTGACATATACCTAAATGTATTGATATGTTTTCAAATTCCTATGACTCGTGTATAGCAAATTTTAAAGCAATCAAATAAACTTTATATCAGCAAAAAAATTTTAATTATATTTCTTGCGTACGCAAGGGTTTAATTTCCTAACAAATGTCATAAATTTCTTTTAAACTAACTGCTCTACCGATATTTAAATTAATTAAGATACTCTTTTCGGCTTTTTACTCTTTCACTTAATACGGAGGGAGTAATGAAAGAATACACAGAATGTGACCCATTTTATAGTACACCGGATGTGCTTCTCGCACCCTTCATCACTTCCAAATCATTCTAAAGCTTCATGCTTAATTTCTATGTTGTGGAACAAATAAACATTTTTACAGCTTCCAAACTTTTTGAGAATATATAATTTCACGAATATTGAAGCAGTCAATTGTAATACAGCGATAAGAAATCAAAGTTTTTATATAAGCCTTTTTTATAAAAATCATATGTGTTTTTACATAAATGATATACGCGGTTAAAGTAACACATAAAATACATAAAATATAATATATTCACAACGAACACCATGTGGTTTTAGGAACAGAGAATTTTTAATCATGTTTAAATGGAAAATTCCATAAGACCTTTTATAAAGTGCTGAATTTTGAATTATATTTTTTTTAAAAGTAGTAGTAATTCTTATTTTGTGGATAAAAGTTGAATCTAAAATATCGAAATTAAATACTTGGAAAAGCGAGATAATGTAAGAAGAATTTTCAGCGAAAAAATTATATGATACATATACCGGAAACGTCAATGTGTATGAATGCTTTTATTATTGGTTATGAAGGAACAAACAGGAAGAACAGCATTATGCATGTCAACGTACGTACATATTCACCTACAATATACATATGTATATATCTGTTCTGTTTTCTGGTTTATTAATATAATAAAAAACGATAATGTGGAAATATTGGCGCAAGAAATGAAAGAAAATATTCCTATACTACAACACAGGTTCACAATTTCATTAGAAGAGTTCATGGGAAGTAAATACAACATAAGAAAAGAATAGAGTTCTCTTAAATACAATATTTAGTCACACTTTTTCCTTTGTGCCTACAAATGCCTTGTTGTCAATAGGACAAGCGAAGATAAGCGCTGTCAAGTACCTATAACTTAAATCATTCCATACAAGGTAAACTGCTGAAAATTGAGTCAATTGCAAAAAAATATGTCGAGCAAAGCAATTTAATTACGGTCTCTACAAATTATCAGCAGCACCTCATGTCATAAGATGTGTAAGATAAATCTATATGACTATGGTAAAGTATTCAAGTACTTACAAGTAGCATGATACCTCAAATTACCGTTCTTATGATACTTCATGTCTGTGACTGGATATGTTTCAGCAAAATCATGATAAATTTTTCATAAGCTTTTAGCTTCTCAAAGAATTCTTAATCATGTTCTGAAATGCTCTCAAAGCATAAGAATCTATGACCGCCGAAGTGGTAGGCTACGTTGCATAGAATCTCAAATCAGTTTTTGTAGTGACACTATTGGCTGCTGATGGCAGTAGTGAAAATGAGTTCGTTGCATATATTCATTGCAACTTAAATACGCAGAGTACTGTGTACACATCTATGTACATACTACATTTGCTTATAAATTAATGTAGTCTTTAGTCTGTGGTGGACTAATTTATATCCTCAGTGTTTTCTCTATATTTTTAAATATGTTCAAACTGTTGGCAACAAGTTCGTGTAATATAGCAGTTTGAGGTTGCTTCACACGAAACCATTAAAATATATGCGTATCGATTTTGTACGACTCATTAATTCATTAAGTTCATGGAGATATCGACATTCTGAAAGTATTGGAAGTATCATTCAAAATTGTTTGGGTAAACGAAAGCTCTGTACAGAGCGTAACAAAATGCAGTGAATAAATGCCAACCTATACCATATAGGTTGCCTTCAAATCCACCTTGTTCTTCTAAAAATATATTTTTTAGTTAATTTTTTTTTTTTTTTGATTTTGTTAACCATTTCTCTCCTTTCTTCTTCAAATTTATGCATTTCTCATAGCTTACATAAAGTTTATTGGTGCTTATGGTTTTTTCAGAACCACGTTTTAATTTACGGTTAAATCGTGCATATAATTAGATTTCGAAATTTAGTACAAATCAAGTCGTAAATTCAAAATAATTTCATCACCCATTTACTTGTTACGTGATATCGAAAAAGTTCGATAACTATGATACTTTTTGTTGAATCTTTGAATCTTTTTTTTAGTAGACAAAAAGAAAAATATTTATTGTTCTTACGGATTTCCCATTTTAAACTGTTTCCGCGTATGCGTTCTGTTTTATTTTCATGTTTGCTGAAATTTGGTTTCTAATCTCAAAACAGATTACTATACGTTAATTACTTGCATTAACGCAGTAGTCACGTTTGCCAAATAAATATCCACACTGCTTGCAACAACAAATTCAAGAGCTACAAAAGATATAGAGTGTCGCAATTTTCGAAAGTCAACATACAAGTAAAATCAAAGAGGTGTCAAAAAGTTAATGGACAGATATAAACTGCCGCCATTTGACGGTTGCTTTGACAGGCCAAGAGGCGGTTTAAAATGTCAACAGTCAGCAAAAAGCAGACAAAAGCCAGTAAAGCCGCTGTAGCAACAATTACTCAAATCAACATTTCAGTAGTTACACACATTCGCAATAATAATATAGTGTGAATAAGCGGATACATTTCGGATTGTTGCTTGTGTACAGCTAAAAAGATCTAATATCCTTCTCAAGTGCCAAAAGCTCTTTGTATATAAAGAAGTTGATACAGCGTTGAGTTGTTAATTTGTTGGCCCAAGCTATGATGAAAACAGTAAAGGGTTAAGTACTGAACGGTTCCAAATCGTGTGACTATGTATTAGTCTTCTCACTAATTATGCGAAGGAAATTGTTTGCTAGAAATTAATGAATTAGCAATAAGCTGTTAATCCTTGTGAGCTTGGTGGCGAAATAAGTTCACAAAATTTGACTGATACTGTTGATTTTTGTTGTTATGATATTTGTGTTTGATTTCATAATGTGGTATGTATATTGTTCATTCGCAGTGATTTCGATTCTGATGCGACTGGAAATACCATACTGGAAATACTATAAACTTTCAGACAAGGGGATACTGAGTAATATCGCTGAGCCTTCCTACTACTGCCTACCGTATCTCCATAAAGTAAAGTCTACGTAGTGGATTATGATGAAGCGTTAAAATAACACATGGAATATTTTTTGCAATTTTCTATAGCATCCACAGCCTACAGATTTACTTTATACTACAAAAAAATTCCCGGAAAATTGTAAATAAAACGCAAAATATTTAACCATTCATTAATATATATGCCAAAGATTTTTCCAGTTCTTTTCACAAGCACTTTTTGGTATGGTCTTTAGCTGTTTTAGCGTATTTTGTTTTATCTCTTCGATCAATTCAAACCTGGTTCACGGAAGCGGCTGTCCGCCTTAGGTGGTCCCAAAATCTAATTCATAGATTGTAAGATGAATCTTTCCAATTGTAACATATGTTCTATCTCAAGTGGATTGAAGATATACTTCCTAGAATGTAGGATTAATATTTATTATATTTTATCTAGACTTAAGCAAAATATTGTATATAACAAAACATAATAAAGAAAACGAAGAAGTTGCAAACGAGAACTCAACTGAATTATTAATTTGCATGGTTTGTTCCGCAGAGATGGACTGACGACCAAAAATTGCTCAGTATCCAACATTCATTAAAGAGGTCAAAAAGGACAAAAACTTCCTTTACAATATTGTGAATGGTGATGAAACGTGATGTTTCTAATTTGATCCCGAAACGAAACGCCAGAGTGCTGAATGAGAGGTACCGGACGAGCCGAAACCCAAAAAATCGCGTATGGAGAAGACAAAAGTGAAGACAATCCTGACTTGTTTTTATGATTTCAAGAGTATTGTCTACAAATAAATTGTTCCACCCGGCCAAACGTTAATGTCGTATTCTACCGTGGAGTTTTGAAGCATTTAGTGCGCTGTATTTGACGTGTTCAGCCCGAATATCGCGAAGATGAAAGTTGGCGTTTGTTGCACGATAATGCGCCGTCTCATCGATCGACACTTGTTACCGATTATTTGACCAAAAATCACATTTTAACCATTTACCATTCCCCGTATTTACCTGATATGACACCGTGCGACTTCTTTGTTTTCAAAAAATATATTTGCTTATGTAAAGAAAGCGTTATGCAGACGTAGTGGCATTCAAAAGGTTTGCGCCGGCATACTGGCGACCATACCATCCAACTAGCTAAAACATTCGTTCTTCACTAGTTGTATTAAAGCAGAGGGAGACTTTTTTGAATAAAATAAATTGATTTCGCCGAAAAAACTATTTGTTCTGTGTTTGCTTTGTTTTTTGGAAGTCCTCCTTACTTTGGAACGCACCTTGTATACATGCAAGCGTAGTTCAGGTAGTCCACAAATATAAGGTAACCAAGCGTATATTTATACACTTCACACCGTTTCCGCAGCTGTCGCACTGAAATCAGCTGTTTATAAATTTGCTGAATGACAGTTCGGAGTATTGTTCACAAGTGTAAAAAAAAGTTTTGCCAAAAGGGAACTGGTAGCATCACAAAACGCCATGGAGGTGGCCACCAAAAGACTCCAACGTCACGTGAGATGGTTCGGAAAGTGAAGAAGCGACTTGAGCGAAATCCACGACGAAGTACCAATCAAATGGCTATAGAACTGAAAATATCCGACCGCAGCATCCGACTCATATTGAAAACTGAGCCCAAGGTCAAGCCTTACAAGTTCCAAAAGGCCCATCATCTCACACCGAAGCAGCAACAATTAAGAAATGAGAGAGCGAAGCAGTTGCTTTGCTTGACCAAAAGCGGTCAAATACCGAACATTATGTTTTCTGATGAAAAAAAATTTTTTCCCAAATTGAGCAATCCGTAAACTCTCAAAACGATAGAGTTTACTTCACCGACCGTTCATACGGGAATCTCAGTCATCGGTTGGCCACCAGTAGGCAGCACCCGCCACAAATAATGATTTGGGCCGCTGTCACCCCAGATGGGCGCTCTCTAATTGTTTTCATCGAGCCTGGCGTCAACTTAAATGCAACAAGGTCCCAAGTAAAAAATACACCAGTCTCGTGATGCTGAAAAAAGCCATTGTCCGTGAGGGGGCCAAAATGCTGGCAAGTCACATTCGGGTAGCTCGCGATTAATTTTTTGACCGTCTCAAGGCCATAGTTACGGTAAAAAGTGGTCCTAAGGAGCAAAAGTGAATTGGTCCTGAATTAATGATTATTTTTACACATTTTGTGCTTTAAAATAAATAAAATAATTTTCCAAACCGAGTTGTTGGCTTTTCTAATTGGTTACAGTGCGCCGGACCCTGTACATTTATACAAAAATTTTGGTATTCCTCTTCGCGTTATCTTCAGGCTATCGCACCGCTTGAACATATTACTTTGTAAATCCTTCGTGTACAATACACTGTTGTTGTAAGCATGTTTTATTTTCTCCATGATTCATAAGTTGTGTGATTTACGAATGTTTTTTTTGCGAATTGGCAGCACCTCAGCTATTTTGTTGGCAGCATATTTGTCTTTATAGACTGTCTTTGGTTGTCGTTTTATCGTTATTATTGTCTTGTTCTGCTCTTTTCTTTCAACTCTTTACTCTCGTTGGTAGACACTTTTTGCCGGTAATAAGTCATTGTCGTATTGTTGCCTCATATTTGTTTTGTGGTTATCTTGGCAATAAACCAATTTTTATGCGTGACCGAGTATTGTTTACAGTTATCATGTTTTTTACATTTTATTCGCAATTCTGTTTTTCATATTTCGCATTACAGGGAATAGGGACGTAAAACAGAATTTGAAAGCATAAAATCTGTAAATTCGAAATATGCAAATTTTTTACAGGAATTTAAATTTTGCTGTCGCTTGTAAACTATTTTCAAAGCATAAAAATACTAAGCTCCTTTTTTCAATAGCCAAAGAATTTTCTGTAGAAATGAAAGCTTAAGAATAGAATATAAATGGGTCTTTGTTTGAAAGAGATTAAATACATATGTAGCAGAAAGAGAACTAAATATATTTTCAAAATATCACTTCAGTGCTGTATTTTGCATTCAAAACTTTTGAATAATAAATAAGAGTTACAATATACAATCATAAATTTTGGAAAGTCTGAACACTTTCTTGTATGTTTCAACTAATAATTATCACTGCCATCGCTTATCCAGCTCCATAGATTTGTCAAAGTGCTGTATCGATATATTGATGTATAAAATTAACTGAATTCCGCAGGTGGGTTTAGTTTGGAGAATACACAATCATCACGTAAATTATGCTTGCTACGTAGATAATTGAATTAACCAATAGATATCAGTCGTGATAAAATTTGTTTTTCTGCATTGCATTAATTTAAATTTGATATCCAGATAACTTTTTCAAACCTTAGCTATTTCCTTTTTACTGCACTGCATATCGACCATGAAGCCAGTGCATTTTATTTTCTTGGAAAAATATTCATTTTATAATTTTTTTACTTGAAAGATCAAAAGCTGAAATATTTTGTGCATGTTCATTCACCAGCCAGTTAAGTATTATTGTTAATTCATGCTTAAAACTCACGTGCATTGCTTACCTTTTCAACATTTTGCATTTGAGAGGATGATGCTGTCGTGTGAGACAACAGCCGAGCAGCCAGGGAAATAATCGAAACGCTATATGATTCATACATATTTCTTTGAGATATACGATTATGTGTATATATGTATACTGAATATAAATATTTACGTTAATGCTAATGTGACCAACAATAGCTTAAGTGGATACTTCGCTTCTCATCTCCTTATACTGTGAGTAATGTGAAAACTTAGTAAGGTGGTATGTTGCTGGATATAAATTCATACCCACCACCTATATAAATGTAAGTATAACATAATGCAATCATAAATGCACTTGTGTCACTTTCGTTGACATCCAAACCACAATCAGAAATCTGC
The DNA here is from genome assembly GCA_027475135.1 of Bactrocera correcta. Taxonomy (NCBI): domain Eukaryota; kingdom Metazoa; phylum Arthropoda; class Insecta; order Diptera; family Tephritidae; genus Bactrocera; species Bactrocera correcta. The sequence continues at coordinate 145,464,077 of CM050323.1, forward strand.
AAAGAGCAGTATACGCAGAGTAATACTCTGCTCTAGTATACGTATGTAGTATATGTGTATGTAAACATATGTTTAATTCAACCGGTGAAAGTAGGAAAACTGCATGCAGATTTATTCTAGACCCTTGCAAATACCTGTAAAGTGGCAGCATATGCATATAAGTATAAAGTCACGACCTTGAAACATTTGTTTCTTTTTTTGCTGATTTATAGTACGTATAATTTTATGTTTTATTGCATATAGAAATTATATATGCTGAACCCGAAGAAATGTTTGTTCTCAGAATTGTGTTTTAATTTTAAAATATATATAATTACATTTGCAAACTTATCTTTAATTTTAAGTTATTAATGAAACAAATTAGGAAAAAGCAATATATGGCGAAATGAGTTCTCAAAACCGCTAAGCTTTTTACATTAAAGTATGGAGCCTATAGGCCTTTAAGTTTCACCAATATTGAAGAATTCGATGTCTACTCTCACATAGCCCCATAAAAAATAGTCCAGCGGTGCTAATGCGCTTACCAAAGTTTCATTCCACAAATTAATAATTTCATTGGCTATTTTATTGTTGGAACCAAGTTACCCACATCAACATCCTCCCCATTGTCTTTATGGCCAGTTTCAGCCAGAGCGTTTGTGTTATCGGTGTGAAAATGAGCTTCGAACTGTGCGTGAATTCATCAAAAGTCAGCCGAAATCATCATTGAAATTCATGTAAATGGAATTGGACATCTCGAAAACATCGATTGATCGCATTTTGACCAAACATTTGGCTTACGAACCATGCACATAGGTTTGTTCCGAACAAACTGACTGACGAACAAAAACTTCTCATAATCCAACATTTGAAGTACAGCTTGTGACCAATTATTTGACCAAAAATCACATTTTAATAATAAAAGACTCCCCATATTTACCTGATATGGCACCAAGCGACTTCTTCCTTTTCGGAAAAATGCATTTGCCCATCAAAGAAAAGCCTTATGCAGACGTAGAGGCCATTCAAAAGGCTTACGCCGGCGTAATGGTGGCCATACCGGCCAACGAACTAAACCACTCGTTCGACATGCTTTTGAACCGCGCAAAAAGTTGTATAGAAACAGAAGGAGACTATTTTGAATAAAATAAATTGATTTTGCAGAAAAAAAACCATTTTTTCTGTTTTTTTTTTAATTTTTTAAGTTTTGCGTGCTCATTTCAACTTTGGAAATTAGTTACACTATATTAATAATTTACATAGCGAATGATATTCACTAAAATAAATACACTTACTGAAATTCAAAAAAGTATATTAATGATGAGTTAATATATTTTTTTTTTTTTGCTTATAGGTATGGTGCTGATTTTACTGAAAAGTTCGATTTTCAATGTCTCTAAATTCAGTTTTTTCATTAAAACAAACTTACTTCTCATATTTAAATATCCTTCGATCAAGTATGCGATATTGCAGTTTTGAGTAGTCTGCAACAAAGTAGATCAATAGTTTGCAAAGAAAAAAAAACACATTGCTCACTACAATGGCACTTTTGAAAAAACACAACTTTGAAATAATCTCGTTTAAAGTTTTACCATGTACATGAGAATACATAAAAGCAGCGCGTTGTTGACACCTTTACTATTCTTAATGGCAAAAAATATATTTTGCGAAAGCGTTATCAAATAAATTTAATTCTTTTCGTTTTTCACGTTCAGATGTTCGGTGTCATTGGCTTTGAAAAGAAATCGAATTATAAATTTTCGACAGATCGAAATGGAGTTACTAAAGCGCACTATTTTTGCAATGTTTTACTACAATAAATAACGTGGCTCTCGATTTATGAACTATAAAATTATACCATCAGAATGAATTTAAAATTGTTATGTATGAGAACAAGACAATTATTACACGACGATGATTATAGTCCTGTTGTTTAAATTATGCTTCCAGATATTATACGGTAATAATATGGTGGATAAGAAAATTAAATTTTCATTTGATTTGGATTTATGAAGTATTTGCCTGACCTAAAAATAGTTAAGTTATTTATTCAAGATCATTTAAAAAATTAGATATTTTTTTCAGTAACATAACTTATAAAATATAGGAATTACCACCATTAAATTTATGTCTTACGTAATGATTAAATCTAACATAATAACTTCTGCTTCTTTTGTTTCACTGTACACGCACGGATGAATTTTTCATGTTATTTAAGCTTCTAAAATAAAATAACAAGCGAAAGCAAGAACTCAGTAACAACATCACTAGGACAAATTGTAAACATGTATTGGTAACTGGCAAATTTTGAGGAAAACAAGATGTGTACTGCAGGTTCCCCACAGCTATCATGGTAACACGGTCCAGAAACCAAAACAGAAAGAGGTCAATATCAAATTAGCTCGCGAAGCGTTAACAACGGTAATGTGATATAACACATGTGATGTAAATATGTAAGATTGAGCGAAAATAATTACACTCAAATCCACTATTTACATAGTTTATTTATTATTTAACGGTGTACCGTTTTTATTTTATATTTGTGAAAATTAAATACTAATTTTTAATGGGAAAGTGATATATCTTTCTGCAAATTTGGATACCATGCCAATATAATCTTCGTCTTTTCAAGCAAACTAATCAGACCCCGTCAATGCGTGTCGCATCGATGAAAACGAATGCTAGCTGAAGGGACCAAGTCTGGTGTATAAGGGTGGGTTAGCGGCTCCCAGCCAAGTACTTTGATTGTATCCTGAACCGACTTCGCTTTGTAGATGCCGTGTCTTCTGGTCTATTTTTGTAATTTTTCAAATTAATAATTTTTTGTCTGTGTTTATTAGTATTAACAGATTTACTAGATTTGAGATGCTCATGTTATACCACACATTTCTGATCCCATCTAATACCAATGCTCTGTACCTTCGTACCAAATCGATTGGTTTTTGCTGCCGATGTTCATGGTTGTCCCGGAGTAACCCAAGATTTTCTTTATTTTAGATTCTTAAAATCAATCAATTCGATGCAAAAATGGTTTTTTTTCGTGTTTTGAAGCAAACGTCCATTGATTGTTTTCAATTATTTTTTGGGTTTTCAAATTGTTTTTTATTAAATTCATGTGGTACGCATTTTCTACACTTTTTGATCTTTCCAATAGCTTTCAAATGGTCTGAAATTGTTTACATTTAACATGGCTGTCATTTACTATTAACTCAAAATATCATCTTCATCCGATATTGCTTGCAGTTCGGCGCCTTCAAACTGTTTTGGTAGTCTTCGACGTTCTTTATTTCTCACATCAAAATAATTATACATTGTGTAAACCATACAAAAATTTTGTATGTTAATTTTGATAGAGCTTGATCACCATATGCCTCAACAAGCATTCGACGCGACTTCTTCAAATTGAAACAAAAAAATAATATTTTCCGCAAACCATAATTTTCGGTACAAAATTTGACATTCTCATTGAAAAAATATAACGTTGTTTGTTCAGTGACTGTAAGGTTATTGAATATATTTGACAGACGTCATACCAACCAAACAGAAAAAACTTAAGGCTCGTGTACAACAAATGTTCTTTACCATTATATTTGTATCTAAACGCTCACTTCATACCGGTACCCCCGGTACTTATATGTTAACATGTCCTAGATTTTCATATAAAGAATACTCAGTAAATCTGAAGGACAAATTTGCGACTGATGTGCTATGAGGTCAGTGGGATATTTAAGGTGTACTGAGTACGAAATTTAGTTAAAATTTTTCCAGCCGTGCAGCTTTTTTTGGGAGTTTAGTACATAGTAGTGTTTTGACGTCTATACCCCTTGAAAGCAACACAAAAATCATACTTGTTAGGAATATTTTTCTATCACTTTCGGTTTACGCAATCCAAAATTAGCAAGGAACAGCCTGTTTCATAAAAGTCGCAAAATTACTGTAAACGAGTGTAAGTTTGTAGACGCATAATTTCTAAATTTTATACAGCAGTTTTTGAAAAATTTGTAATAATTATTTACCACCGATGTGTTTTATAAGCCAATGCCCTATGAAGGGATTTCAGAAACCTCACTGAAATATGATAAATGCCTAAAGGTTTTAGTCCAAGGACTTGCATGACATCATAAATGAAGCTTTTAGTAAAAATCTTGTTTAATATAATTCATAATATGCCAAATAATGATCTCCACTCTATTTGTAGAATTTAGTCATACATAATGATATTACATAAGCTATATTAATACTCGTGTCACTCTACTTATTTTCTAAGTCCCAGCGAATCTCTGCCTACACTTTAAGTTAGCTTAATAGAATTTGCAGTTTTGATCCTTATCTTCCCCATAGATCTCTCATATAGTCTGAAATGATTTCTGCTCTTGCCTTTGACTTTGGGCCATCTTTACCCTTTATTATACTTATAACCGCTTTTAAATTTACAATTCTGTTTAGATGATATTTCAAATGTGTACAGCAAATTTAAGATATTAATAAATTGTCTCCGTTTCTTGAAAGAAAAAAGGGATTCAGCTCAGTAATTAAGAATATTTTTTAACAATGCATTCATCTCCATCTTGCATTTCAAGTAGACTATACGAGAATGAGCCAAGGTATTGAGCACCAGTTGTCCTAATGAATATGTGTGACTCTCCTTTGCTTGTCGTTTTTTGCGATTTTTTGTTACTTTTCTCTAAATGCACATCTCTATTTTTATCCTCGCCTTTCTTCATTTAAACACAATCATGGCCTTACAGTTTTTTAAACTTGTAACTCATATATATTTTGTTAAGTAACTCAGCAATATTTTCACCTTTAACCAGGCTCGTTATTTTATAAGTGGATATCCATAAACACAAATAAATGTCTGAAAGCGTAAAGGCAAAGAAGACTGTACAAAATACGGGAAAAAATTGCAGAATTGTTAGTGGAGGTTCAACTAAAGCTGGCAAGAAGCATTGAATTTACATTTGCTTGCCGACGAATCAATACCAACTGCAGCCATGGAAATGAACTGAAAGCCAACTGTAGGCAATTAATTTGAATAAAGTTGAAATGAGGATTTGTGTGCTACATTTGCGAAAGGTGAGATACAATGTATGTATGAATACATATAGTAATATAGTAATATAGGTTGCCTCACTTAAGGTTTAGGTGTGAACTGCATTTTCAGTATTTACAAAGTTACACTTCGTACACTTCATGTTAATATCACTTATACGCCTGGTAGTACACTTTATATTTGTTTTTCTAACGGATTACAAACAAAAGACGAAAGTCGACATGCATTTTTGAAACATATCCCAATTATCAACAGACCAATATCTTAATAATCGCTTCAAGTTGGATAAGGATTAGTGATTATTTTCCAGATTTTCATCATTTTTGTTCACCTAATGGTCGTACGTACATATCACTTGAATTAAAGACTAAATTTGCCTAGCACATATATTATAAGAATTGCTACCGATAGTGTGAAAATATATGAAATCGGATGATAACCCCGCTCACTCACGATACAAGGTATTTACCCCCGAAATGGTATGACAATGCTACATATGATGGAGTCCGGGTAAAAATTAGGTTATGGGCGTGGCACTGCTCATTTTTAGGTGAAAATGCACATCTCGAGACTTGCCTGATTGATTTCAACCAAATTCGATACCTCTATATCATCGCAGCCAGTACTGAATATGTGGATCCAATTCTTATAGCTTACTTTTTACCGAAAATATCGGTTAAGGTGTGAGATATATAATTGAAATTTGTAAATAATCCTTCTCAGTATGTCTGTTTGTTAAAAATGGATTAAATCGAGTCAATACTTCCTTTAGCCTAATTTAAAGTTTTTCGAACTATTGGGTGACTTCATATCGCATATATCGGTCAATATTTGAGATAATCGAATAAAATTTAGAGAGCGTCTAACGATGTATCCTTGTGCTCAAAATTAATAAAATCGCGTGAGAACTCGTTCTGGACCCCATATATTTAACTAACAAATCTTACATATCTGAAGGTCCTTCCCGGGCTTTAATCTTTGCAATTTGCAAGAGTATGAAATGTTTGGTTGAAGTTTTCACTTTTCCCTGCGTGTTTGGGTTACACTGAAAAATCAGCAAATTCTAAGTTCGCGCAGGCATATAAAAAGGTTTTGACTGTGTGACTTATGTGAAAAAGAACTGACTTATTTGAAAAAGAATTAAAATAGTTGCGCAGAAAAGAAACCAGTGTAAAAGGTATTAGCGATGAGTGCGTGTTTGCTTATTAATTTGACTCAATATTTCACAGTTGTGGTGGAATGTAAGATTAAGCCGCACTTGGCAAACAAGGGCATATTGGAATCAACAATTATCAGCATATGTATACACTTAATTTTTACATAGCTAAAAGTAATGAAAGCTTGACTACGGTGTTCGAAAATTTCATACAAAATATAGTCGGAATATTGTTTAAATTTCGTCAGCACCATGTATACCCGTATACTCGTAGATATATAGATAATAAATATGTATGTTCAATCATTTTCGTCTTCAAAAAATGTACTTACATCTCTATGAATTGCACTATGTATGAAAGTATTTGAAATGTCAACATACAGAAATAAATTTCATACGGATAAAGTAATAGAGGAAGACAAACAAGTGAAAGTGAACAATACACAAATAAAATAATACAAGAAAGCTAAATACTTACCACATTGAGACAACGATATGTAATTTATAGTGTTGAATTCTTGCTTTAACAACCATTGAGGTTATGGGGCTGGTTGCTTTTTACCCAAAACAAAAAAAAATTTGTGCATTATAAAAGATATAAGGCATTGTTTTGAATAGTCAAATAGTGTTTATATGTGCATAATAATTGTGGAAGTATTAGCCAAATAGCGGTAAATAACTTGCAATATTGTCGTCCTTAAGCAAATAAGTTCACTCATTGTTCATATGTTTCTCCTGCCACCCTCGACAAAATTCCGCCAAGTTTATATCCAATGTGATCAAGAATTACCTACCACATAGACATAATGACTGACTATCGACCCTTCTACAAAATTTGTGTGAGTAGTGCATTGTAAAAATACTGTGGCACGGCGACACTACACGGCTCATAAACAAAGAATAAATTGACAGATTGAATTGAAACTTTACATACGCTCATATGAAGAGTGTACCAACAAAACAAAATTTTGACTATCTCGATAAAGGAACAAAACTAGTATATTCTGCCGCAACATGTTACATAGTTACATAACAACGAAAAGTAGCTTTCGGAAAAACAATATTTAGTGTCCACAGAATATTTGTCTACATTAACATTAAAGTACACCCCATTGTTGTTGCACACCATATGAAACTCTCATTTCGGGACAGAAGCCAACGGATACGAGCGCTTCATTGCATTTTAATGTACACATCGCGTAGTCTCAATTGTTAGTAACGACAAATTTACATACTTTCTTGCTAGGATTTATAAATGATGGGTTTGCAGTAGTGCAAAGTTCAAACCAGCTAACTAATTATTTGTTGTTAATTGTATATCAATTTCAATTTAACAACTACTTGTGAACAATAGCGCTAAAAATGAATACAGCAATTTGATGTTATTGAGGCGAGAAAAGATAAATTATCTTGAAGGCTTACTATTAATTGAGACTCTTAGACTACGTGCTAGAATACTACTATACGTGCGAAATGCAAACATGTTTATATCTATACATTCAGTTTTGATTGGCCCATTTCATTCATATGGTTGTCAAAAAAGTCTTGCGGTATTTATATTGAATGATTTATTGAATTTATTGAAATAGTTAATAACGGTTTGATGATTCATGCCCAGCTCGTGATCGATGCTACGGTTGCTACTATGCCGGTCTCTTTCGACCAATTCAGCGATTTTATCGCAATTTTCAATGACAGGCCTTCCGGAGCTGGCGCATCTTCGACCACCTCTACACCAGAACGATACGTTGAAACCATCGTTGTGTGGTGGAAATGGAAACTGTATCGGGTCCATAAACTGCACAAATTTTATTGGCGGCTTGAGATGCAGTTTTGCCTTTATCGTAGTAGAACTGTAAAATATGCCGTATTTTCTCTTTATTTTGCTCCATGTTTGCGACGCTATAACTCACGAACAACTTAAAAGAAACGATAATCAATCAAACACATGTTAGCTCGTGAAATGAGTTTTCACAAAGAAATATATAAATTGGCGCGGTGCGACGAATAAAACTAGAACTACGTGCTTTCAGCGCCAACTAGCGTAAATACCTCAAGACTGTTTTGACAAGGTACCTTAATGAAACGCATAAAGCTTTTTTTCTTAAAAATATATAGTAATGCTAAATAGATAACATCAGGTCAATAATACTCTTATTTATTTCTTCTCAACTTCACACACAGTGTGGGTAAAATCAGACAATAAACACAACAATTACCTCTATAACGGTTATGTTGAAAACTTCTAAAAGTTAGATAACTAGCTGAGTATCAAGATGGTGGAAAGAACTCTGCAGAAGCAGGTATAAACTTGAGCAAAGGACATGGTACTGTCTACCTTTAGATGAAATCCTATTTCTATGAAAATACCAAACTTATTTCAACCAATAGTTACCAAACATTGCTATTTACACTGTGAAAATGAGCAAAATCAGAATTTGTTCTACCTAACAGCGGTGGTCACTTACCTGAAATATTTTTTAACACATTACTATAATTTTTGGCTGTAACTTTAAATTTTATGAGTCCCCTTTTTTCTTGAAACCCACTTGTTTATTAAAACACCCAATATTGGAACGAATGCCGAGCTTAGTAAATAAATTTATTTTTTAAATCTGTGTATTAAAGGGCTAGACACGATTTAAAATTTTTGCCTTTTGCCGGAACGCTACCAGTTTTATGGTATAAAAAAAACAACCTTAGCAAAACTTTTACTTTTGCCTCAACTTTTTCGTATACCAATATGTCAAAATATTTAAGGATCTCGTCTTTACCCCATATTTTGGTTGTTTTTACCTTGTCAAAATTGGATTTTGACCACAACAAAAAACCGATTCAGTCATTGTATTTAGATTTCGTGATGATGGGATCGTCTTCAAGTGATCCCTGCAACAAGAAACAAGAAAAATGTTGTTTGGAAAAAACCAAATTAGAAATAAACTGGTGTTCTGATGTTTGAGAAAATGAAATCGTTGCAAGTGTGCAATGGTTCTTAACTCTTGAAAGCTTGTTTCCGTCATAAATTGTGACGTGCAAATGTAAAGTACACCGGTTGGTTGTGGCTCAATAAAATGCAAGGTACAGATTTTTTTCTTCTACAAGCTTCCATTGCCAGGTCGAAGTGTCTTTTATATTTATGTGGTGTACTAGATCACTCGTCAACACTCAACCAAGAACGTACTCGTGTTCTCATATGATACACTCGATGCGTTCTATGTAATAAGCTAAGCCTTTACAGCTTAGTTGCCATACAGCTGTGGCGTTTTGTTCTTTTGTTCAGTAAGTTCTACTGTTGTTGCAGCAGAGACGCTTTACAACTTTGCAAGATAGTTCATAAATTCTGTTTACATCTATTCGTATGTATTAGAGTTAGTGGGCAAAGTGTTTTTGCCTTTGAAAAATTGCACCTCAGAGTAAGTTGAAGTGTAAATAACTTTTGAGAGATTTTATATTCATAAGAAGCAGATTTAAGAAGTTTATGGAAAAAAGAAAATTTGGTTTTTTTTTAGAGCTAGTTTTGTACATACATACATCTATTAATTCAAAAGTTCTTTACTTTAATTTCATCTGTGTTATCTAAAGATGCTTCCATTTCTTCGCGGCTCGTGGTTTCTTCAGAAAAAGTCAGGCAGAATAAAACTATATAAAAAAAACTGTTTATATCGTCATTGATTTTGTGAACACAAAAAGTTCATTCGGTGATATCATTTAAAGCTTTAAAATTAAGCTTCCAGTTTCCATTATTGATATATATCTTTATTGCTCTGAGTTTGATGGTTGATTAAAAAAGTCTTTAAAGCGTCGTGTGCATTGCTTTAGTTGAGGCACATAGCTTTGAGATGAACAGATACCAGGCAAATGTGATTGGTCAATTTAAGTTAGGAACTTGTTAGCAGCAGCTATACCATCGTCTTTAAAGCAATCAAAAACTTAACTAAATGGTTCTACATAGTTTTACAATACTAGCAGTTAACTAACAACTATTCTTTTATATAAATAAAGCACATAAACATATATACCGAAAAAATTCTCACAAAAACTAGTAAACTGAGAAAATATAAATTGTTCACGCTAAACCACTTTTTATGCTCAAAACTGTACAAAATATGGCTTATCGGTGTCCTACGAAACTCATTTCCAAAGTAACAGCGAATATCTCAAAAACCTTAGTTTATGCTTGCGTGTATGATATGAGCCACTTCCGGTTAATGTTCCGATACAAGTGTTTATAACAAATATAGACAACGTTTGAAGTGTTTTCTTTTTCATATTCATACACACTTGTGCAAGCAATGTAAATTTTACAGACATACCAAGTCTTCTTCTTCTTTACTGTCGTATACACCGCTTTTCGCTATATGGCGCCAATTGGATATTCCAAACGTAGCCAGGTCCTTCTCCACCTGGTCCTTCCAACGGAGTGGAGGTTTTCCTCTTCCTCTGCTTTCCCCGGCGGGTATAGCGTCGAATACTTTCAGAGCTGGAGTGTTTTCGTCCATTCGAACAACTTAACCTAGCCAACGTAGCCGCTGTCTTTTAATTCGCTGTACTATGTAAATGTCGTCATATATCTCGTACAGCTCATCGTTCCATCGAATGCGATATTCGCCGTGGCCAAAGCGCAAAGGACCATAAATCTTTTGCAAAACTTTTCTCTCTAAAACTCGCAAAGCCGACTCATCAGTTATTGTCATCGTTCTAACCTCTCATACCAATTCGGTGCACCAAAAAGTATGTTAAATTTCTGTTGGAAAGAGCACAGGAATAAAACTCGTAAACAAAAGCGGTATAGGGCAATTATCTCCAGTATATGTTAATAATTCATTATTGAGAGTTCGATTTTAATATCTCGTAAAACCATCAAAATACGTATCGACAATGTTCGGCCTTACCGACGCTAGAATATCCTTCAAAAATAAGTAAATTTCCTTAAAAGAACTTGCATATTAATATACTATAGTAATCCGATCTGAACTTTTTTTTTGAAGATCGCGTCACTGTATTAAACAATAACTCTTGCCAAATTTCATTAAGATATCACCTCAAATGAAGATGCTTGCCATAATAATTAATATACCCAGTTTAGGATACGTACTTCTCTCGTATAACCTAATTTAATTTGATTTTCCATCATACTAACAATGAATATTTGATACTAATTCATTCCTGTTACCTCGGGCTGTTCACGAAAATGATAATTTTATTCTCAGCTGCAGGGATGTCCATAGGTTTGATTAGCTTACGTAGTTTTGCCTTTTAGACACGCATTTTAATCAATTAAATTAACTAATGCTGTAAAGTACTTATAACCCGAACGCAATCCATGTAAAATCATGATACCCAGCTTACGAATATGTTGAAGCGAATCTTTTGTTTTCAAGATGCTTAAGTTTTCTAGTTATGTTATAACGCTTTAGTTATTAATATGTAACTGTACATGAAATTATCGATTTTGAATTACTACAAAGTGCTAAGTATAAATAGTGGAGATAAGTAAAAATTGTGAATAATTTTCGTAAATTTTAAAGGAACAAAATTTAAAAAATCTTTGTTACATATGAAAATGGGAAGGTCAGTGTGTTCGCATGGGTAATCTTGGATGCAGCAGACGTTGAAAATACTAATATTACTGCAAAAAATAGTAAGACTTCCTTCATAACTTTAAAATTCTTAATTTATTCTTAAAATTCTGCTAACTATTAACATGCCACAAGCTAAAAAAATATTCCCTGGGTTTCATAGATACCTCACAAACAATCACCAATCATGTGGAATAAAGTCAGTCGAATGTACGAAAATACAAATATTAGCTATATAGGGCATAGTGCAGCATATTTCGCCTTGGGTCTAACCACGTCAAGTAGTCCATGAAAATTTCGAAAATTCATCAATTTTCACACTTTCAGCAATAGTTCTTAAAACAACTATCCTTGCGAATTTAGTTTTTGTAACTTTAGTAGTCTAGGAGAAATTTTCATTTAAATTAGAGGTCGGCTCAACACCCACTTTTTCGAAATTAATTTAGCCTCTTTGCTAAATTACAGTCTTTAATTTTATTTTAGCTCTTAATTATGGTACTTTATATCTTTAATGGTTTTTTTGGGCCTGCCGGCATTCCGAATACGTTCATTTACGAACTCCGTCTTACTTTCTCGCTGAGGATTTGTTTCCCAAGTTTCATAAAGATATCTTAATTTTGACTCAAATTACAGCTTGCACGGAAGTATGCACAGACTGAGAGTCACCCGGATTTTAACTACTCTCGCCATCCTGATCATTTACATATATATTTATCCCTATATCTATCTCGACTAGTTTGATGTTATATGCATAGGTCACTCCAATCGAGCAAACTACTCAAATTTCTCAACGCACTGACAGATAATAGTTTTTTTAGAAGTTTTAAAAGTATTAATAACCAATATCCATTTTAAATATATGACAACTAACATCATTTCGACCAGGACAAGTTAAGAATTTATTTTGTGGGTGGTAAACTAACGCCAAATTGTAAATCAAAAGAAAATTTGTTCATTAGGGTGGTCGATTCCGGAGTTTTTTCGATTCGGGATTTCTAATAGTGCGGAAAAGTTGCCTTAGTACTTCCTGATTCCAATGCAACTTTTTGTTTTCAGATCGGTTTGCATCTTCAACCCCAACTCCGGCCTTGAAATTTCGGAAATTTGCCTAAAATCGTGAAATGGTCTACCTAGCGCCTGAAATACGCATCTCATGGCAAAATGTATAAAACAAAAGTTATTTGTCACGTCATTTGCAACCGAAATGGTATATGTGATCATGGCCGTAGGACGAACCGTTAGCCAGACGTTCATTATTCAACAGTTGCGCTATTTCGTTTGCTTATTTCGAAATCCACGAGCAATATTACTCATGGTTGCCAAACAAGTTCCGCTTTGAGTAATAGAATAGCCCCGTAGTGACTGAAAATAATGGAGTGCCGCCATTTTCAAAAGTCAACACAAAATACAGAACGTGTCAAAAAGTTTGTGAAGGAGAAGAAGCTGCTGCCTTTTGGATGGTTGCCATGGCAGTCCAGATGTCAAGCGCCGACAGTCAATAATCAAGAAGCAATTGTAGACGTTTGACGTTTAAATAAAAAACTCAACACTTTGGTTTCAGTCGCACAATCATTTGTAACAGCATTGGAGGGCGATACGATACGATAGAGCTAATTTGAAAGGTGTGAAGTTTTCGCTCTACGTGAGACTTTAGGGGCGGCTCAAGCGGAGTAAGGAGTGTTTGTATTAAAAGTTGATATGCAGTTGAGTTTTCGTGTTTAGTTTATTGAGATTCAATGCGTTTTCGTATACATGTATTTGATTATTATTAATGGCAATGGAAAAATTCACAAAATTAAATTCTGTAATTTAAGAATCTTCTTGTGTTGATGTTGTTTTTATTGTTGTTGTAAGCAATTGTGTTTATATGTATTCAAAATTTGATAAATTGGTGTCATTGAAAATTTTGAATTGTATAAGCTTTCGCATAGCATTGTAGTGTTAGAATGACAGTGTAAGTCCGATTCGGTCCCATCGCCCAAATTTCGCAACGGCTCCTATCAATCCCTTTAATTTTTGGTGCACTTAGTTATAGATTAATTGCCTTAGGAGTTTTCAATAAAATCGTTGTATGGGGAGTGGGCAGGTTTATAATCCTAATTTATCCATTTCCACAGAAAGATTTGCCCTAAGTGAATTTTGTTATTCTAGATTTAATGGTTTAGGAGATATTAGAGTTTTAGCCCAGACAGCCTCCTGTGATCCAAATTGCAATTTTGCATCTTAATTAAGTGCTTAGTTATGGCACTCTCTATTTTTTTGATTAATGGCGTCATTTGGTCATGGAAATAGTTCAATTCCGCGTTTCTGTAACAGCAATACTTCTCAATTTTTTCCCAAGTTATACTAGATTACGAGACAGTTTCTTTGCATTACTTTCCAATCCAGTTGGGTAACGACTCATACAATATATTCTCTAAACTGAACATTTTCATTCCACGCAATTTAAATTTTAAATCTTGTCACAAAATATTGCAAACTGAGTAGGTGAACAACAAGAACAACAAAATTAAACTGCAGTGATATACCAACAACATCAGTAGATCTGATGTGTCGGGGACCAAAGTTCTTGAAATTTCATTATGTGTTTTTTTTTTAAAGCCCGTGCGGAAAACTGTGCTGTGCATTTAAATTTTCCTCTGCACTGAAGTCCATGTTAAGGCATGCTGTGCAGGCAGACACGGTTTCTACTCTGTACTTCTTCGCTCAGCGTATTTCACTTTTGCCATTGTTTTGCATTTTAATCCACCTGAAAGTCACTGCTTTACTACGTTATTTGCTGTGAACAGCCGACTAAGCAAGCAGTCGCTAATGTAAGGGCTTGGCATCTACATATTGCACAGGACATCTTGGATCAGACGATTGAGTAAAAGCGGAGGATAATGATAATATTAAATAATTTTATAAATTGAAATTAACTTAAAATTTGTGTTTTCCTATTGATATATAGGAAGATATTTGAGATCATCAAGCAAATTATAATTAATAATTCAGTATCAATTATATAAAAAAGATATTTTTGGTGAATTAGTTGCGTTTACAAGTCTCCAGGTTACCTTTAATAGTTACGAGCAGCAAAACTTCCCAGCCAAGCTCTCCCAGTTTTTTCCGACTCATCAAAGATGTGTGTGGTCTAACTTTGTTCTGATAGATCCTTTTGATCAGTTCTGGCCGTTTTTTTCGATTGCTTGCTTCATTCTCATTAGTTGTTGACAGTAAAATGTAAAATAAATCGTGCGACGAGGCTGGCGTAGCTCATAGTGGATGCTTCCTTTCCAATCTCACCAAACACTCAGCATAACCTTTAAGGAGACATCAATCCTGGTTTTGGGACCATTTGTTAAGCTTCACCACACTTGGTCCATAATCTTTTTCGCGCATTATTGTCGCGTTTGATCCACTTTCCGTCTCCTGTTACCATTCGCTTCAGAAATGGTTCGTTTTCGTTTCGTTTCAGCAAAGAATCGCAGAAGTTAATTCTGTCGATTAAATTTTCCACAGCAATTCGTGTGGTACCCAAATGGCGAGCTTTGTTAAGTTAATTAACGATATGATTGGTAGCAATGGAAATATACGACTGCCCCGACATCTATTGACAAAATACAAAAAGACTTTTTCGACTACTCAATAATATAAATGTATTAAAATTTTTGGAAATAGTTGAAAAATTCTACTAAGCTTAATAAAAAAAAGTACTTATTGGACTTATAACAATTTCACTGACATAATAAATTTTCTATAAAAACACGGATCCACGAAAAAAAATTAAACTAAATTGTTCAGAAGAAATTGAACTAGATAGTTTTGCATCTTTCTCAAACTAATTGACGTATGGTATCATATGAATAAACTAAATTGTTCAGAAGAAATTGAACTAGATAGTTTTGCATCTTTCTCAAACTAATTGACGATGGTATCATATGAACTTGCTTGCATTAAAAATGACGTTCAACAAGCTCACATTACCGATTGATGTAAAATAGTTAATAAATTTTTTTAAACTGCCTGCAGCCTTTCTTAAGCAGCAAACCTATGTTAATAGTTTTCTCTTTTTAGTATTGTGTATATTTTTTATGCGCGTTACAATAGTAACAATTGAGCCTTGCTGTTGTTGCCTTTGCTGAAAATTTTAACTTTGTTTTTTCTCAATACACTTGCTTATGGGAACATCAAAGAGTTTTGACGTTTTTATTAATGCAAAGAAAACGTATCAGACATACTATAAATGGAAAATCTAATATCGATAGTATAGGTAAATAGATAGTATAGGCAAATTTGACACGACTATTCTTCGTTGTAATTCTAGCAAAATATGTTCAAATATTTCCAGTTGGCACGATATTTGGCTAATTATTTCTATTATATAACTTGATTAGAGATTCTTAGAGAAATAAACTTGCGTGTGAAGAGTGGTTGCCCACAAATTAGGACATCTCCCGATCGCTTAGTGGAAAATGTTGTTGGTGAAAAAAAAATCATTTTGCAATAATATAATTACAGTAATAAATCGAAGAAATGTTTCATTTT
>CM050323.1:145481370-145503417 GCA_027475135.1 Bactrocera correcta
TATATACTTTATCATTTTTCTCTGTCCAATTTTATATCAAATTTTACTTCTGCAGCTTGATTGTTGACTGGATTATAACACTTTAACGTGTACTTGGATAAACGTCCATTTCCTCACAAGTAAGTCAACACCGCACCATCCTCAGTCAGATTATCTTTCAGTATTGACAACCAAACAATGACTTTTTGAAACTCTAGAAATTTCTGTGGGGTGTTCGACAAGCCATGTTCTACACCTGAACTTCCATAGAGCCAATCATTTGCAGCCATGAAAGCAAGAAAATGTTTTAAAATATTTTTCTAAAATATCCAATTGGTAGACTTTTGTCCCAGTTTAATCTCTTTTCACAGAAGTAAGGTGGTGCAGTGGCTTTACAGAAGACACCCCACGAACACTGAAAACGTGTTAGCGAACAGTTTTTCTAACCTAAAAAAGTTTGGCGTTCTTTCAAATATGTATATGTCGCCTAATTACATTCGTATCAATTATGCTCTTGATACAAACTTAATTGAGTTTTGGAACGAAGTTTTACATGATCTGATAAGCGATAAATTGTATAAGTTATTATACCGACCTATATGCTAGCTATCTCCTGTCATCAAACAAACAGTCGTCGCACTCGCGACTTGGCACTCACGTCACTGTTGACAGTCATAACTTTGAAGTTGTAGATAATTTCGTCTATCTTGGAACCAGCGTAAACACCACCAACAATGTCAGCCTAGAAATCCAACGCAGGATAACTCTTGCCAACAGGTGCTACTTCGGACTAAGTAGGCAATTGAGAAGCAAAGTCCTCTCTCGACAAACAAAAACCAAACTCTATAAGTCTCTCATAATTCCCGTCCTCCTATATGGTGCAGAGGCTTGGACGATGACAACAACCGATGAGTTGACGTTGCGAGTTTTCGAGAGAAAGGTTCTGCGAAAGATTTATGGTCCTTTGCGCGTTGGCCACGGCGAATATCGCATTCGATGGAACGATGAGCTGTACGAGATATACGACGACATTGACATAGTTCAGCGAATTAAAAGACAGCGGCTACGCTGGCTAGGTCATGTTGTCCGGATGGATGAAAACACTCCAGCTCTGAAAGTATTCGACGCAGTACCCGCCGCGGGAAGCAGAGGAAGAGGAAGACCTCCACTCCGTTGGAAGGACCAAGTAGAGAAGGACCTGGCCTCGCTTGGAATATCCAATTGGCGCCACGTAGCGAAGAGAAGAAACGACTGGCGCGCTGTTGTTGACTCGGCTATAATCGCGTAAGCGGTGTCTACGCCAGTAAAGAAGAAGATATGCTAGCTAACTTCTATACTAATACCGATGTAAATACATTATTATTTCTGGATGCTGATAAAAGCACCAGTGACTGAAGTGTGCTATTCATACCCCTCACTTTAAAAGCATCCTTTCAATACCGTATAGTGCTTTTTTCAGCAGATAATGCAGTTTTCTTCCCTGAAATCTGCAATACATATATCCATTACTAATCTTTGTATTGCAATTGTATTGTTCACTTCAGGTTTCTGTATGGATTCCGACTTACGCACAAAAAGCACATGAATTGTGCAAGTATCTTCCGTGCCTTACCTCATCCGGTTCTAACCTCTTCCATTTACTGATTTAAAATTATAGAAAAGAAATGAATGTACATATGTTATATGTATATTTATGTAAGTATGTGTATGCTAGATTTAACAATAGCCTATTTGATGGAGACATTCCCCACATGCTGTTCAATAGCTTAGCACTGTAAATCTGACGCAGCAGAAAATGTACACCTACGCCACAATGAAGTACATTGCAACAACACCAAGTGATAAGATCATTCTGATTGTAAGAGAAAACATAGACTTGTCATGCTAAAGCAGATTGCCATTTATATCTTATTGGCTGATAGGCCACACATCGGCTTACTAGAGACATTTATTTATACTCATTATCTACTATATGTGAGAATGCAAGCATAAATTGCAATATAGTTCCCTTCAGTTACTTTGTGGCTTTTCAGGGTATACGTTATTTTCCAAGATGATTGTTTTTTTGCAAACGCTTGCAAAAGTCACGGGGTTTTGCCCTAAAAATAAGGATCTATTTTTAAAGAAGACCTTTATTTGCAACTTCAACGGTGCCTAAAACATATTTCTTTTCTTAGGTATATAACATGGTCATTCTTGATATTTTGCATTAATGAAGTAAATGTAAAAATGACAGTCTACAAGGTGCGTTCAAAGTAAACAAGACTTTCTGAATCTAGCGACACTGGTAGCACCATATGTATGTCGACTGGTGCGTTAAAATGTGCTATCTTTGTCGATTGTCCAGTGAGATACGGCATATTGACGGCCATACCGGCCAACGAGGTAAAACACTTGTTCGACATGTTTTTGGACCATGCAAAAAGCTGTATTGAAGCAGAAAGTGACTGTTTTGAATAAAATAAATTGATTTTGCCGAAAAACCATTTGTTCTGTCCCTGTTTACTTTGGAACGCTTCTTGTAGTCCAAAATTTTGCATTCCATAAATTTATAATTTTGTTAACATTTTCCTAAAAGTTATACGCAGCTAAATTTTTTCATTAAAATAACTAGAGCATTCATACAAGGGATTCATACATTATTTGTGCTCATACGACATGGTGTACTATAAAATACAATACGCGGTTTGTACAGAAAGCATCGTGAATTTTGAATTTTCGTGGACTACGTGTTTTCGATTTTCGACTATCTTGTTGACAAAGTCGGCCATTGATGGACATAAATGTTTAATTAATTTTTGCTTAAAACAAATTTCGATCAAAGAATCTGTATTATATGCGTAAAGTAAAATTACGTGTGATTGTGAATGCGCTGACGCTCTGGCGTATGGTAAAGCTACCCTGAACAAAAGAAAGTTTATCGGTGGCCAAAATTTTCTCAGAGGGTCGAGAAAATGTGAACGATGAAGGTTGTCACGGAAGCACGAGCACGTCAAGAAATGGTGAAAACAATATGAAGGGAATAATATAACATTGGCCGATCATCGTACAATTGGTTCGTATGGTTTGTAATGAATATTCTTCTACTTTACTGGCGTAGATACCGGTTACCCGATTGTAACCGATTTAATAATAGCGCGAATATGATATTACCTGCAAGTAATGTGCAATTCGTGGTAAGTAATCCGCAAGAAACTCTCGGATTTAGAGAAAAATAAATAATGAATTTTGCTCTATGAAAAGCGTCTGCTCACCGATCTAGAGCGCATCCACCAGTCATCAGTTCATCTGTCAACTTTTGGCTCCCAAAATTGAAAAGGCGCGGAAAATTTAGTTTTTGAATATCACTTTTTTCTGTTGTAGATTTTTTTGTTTTGGAGATAAAAAAAATTTTACTGCCAAAGATCAAAAATCCCTTATTAAATGTATTTGAAAAAAAATTATTTAGACAAGGCTTAAGTTGGAAATAACGAGTTGGTTTCGGTTTAAGGTTTATAGTTAAATGGAAATACCAATATGTGGATCCCAGTGCCTATAGACTTTAAGACCGAAAATATCAGTTACGTCACTTTTATAATTGAAATTCAGAGAGAATCCTTTCTTGATAGTAGTATGTCTGTTTGCTGCAAATACGTAGAATCAGGTTAATACTTTCCCCTAAATACCTATATAAAGATATTCGCACTTTCGAGTAACTTTAAACTGCATATACCGGTCAATATGTGAGCATGTTTTACTCACCACAGTGTATCTTTGTGACTAAAATAAATAAAATGTGGAGAAAACTTGACCTAGTCCACGCATAACTAATATCAGGATTTTCGAACACTCTCTTGTCTTTATAGCAAACGATTGGTGATGGTAGAATGGTAGAATGTGGCATGTTAGTAGAATTTAGTGTTGGTTAAAATAGGGTGAGGCATAAGTTCTGTTTCAATTATAATTCACTAGAGGATAAGTTTACTCTTTAAAGAATTGAGACAAATATAAAATGTCCCTAAGGTCCTGTAAAGTTCATTAGTTTAATTTTATTATGAGATCTTATTCTTCAAGATAAGGTAAACAAATTCATTCAATTCCTTACTTACTAAATACGCAATAGGACTATCGATCATTTGCCTGTAAAGAAATTGGACGTCTTGTATAGTTTTTGATATAAAATTATATTTACTGTTATTTATATGTTGTTGTATGGCAACAATAATCTAATATTCCCTCTTTTAAAATACAAATAAGGCTACAAAGTTGAAACACTGTGGTAACTGCGAGTTTCTAATAAAAAAAAAACTGAAAAAGGCTTAACATTGTGATTTACTAAGCACAAAACTCATAGCGGGCCGTAAGCGCATTTGTAAAAAAAGTTGTCCTCGAGGAACCATAACTTATTTACGAGCACAATGATTGTCATGGGAAATTTTCAGTTACATTTTTTCGTTTTAACTTTTTTGTTTTTCTGAATGTTTAATCCAAATTTTAAATGAAATGCTGTTTTACTTAACATGAGGAGAGAACGCAGCGTATACAAAATTTAACAGAGGAGCCTTTCGCCGACAGCCGTATTTGCATTTTTAACTTGACAAATTTAAAAATTAATTTCTTTTTCTGTCGCTCTTGGTGGCTACAATTTCGAGTAAAAGAAAGAGTAAAATGGCGGTACGCATACTACTAGTAAAGATGATGAATGAGCAAACAAAAATTAAAAACTCCAGCTGTGTGCAACCTAAGGGCGAAAGAAATTTTTAATCTGCATGCTAATGGCTTGTGTCATACAGTAGAAAGTCGGTAAAGGCAGAGAAATGCGCGAAACAAATTTGCATTAAAATGTACAGGTGCATTCATATAACAGAGGCAAGTGAAGGTCGTAATTATAATTTTTTTTTTGGTTTGACATACAACAAATGTGCTAAATGAATGTGATGAAAATTCTATAACGGTTTAACGTTTCTTACTAACACAAACTTTTACCTACGTCTTCAAGTGATTGTATTAAATGTAACGTAAAACCGCCAAGAGTTGTCTTCAGATTTATAATTATCCCAGTTTCGATATAAAGCCGGGTTTATATATTACTGTGATTTTAATTGTTTTTAAACATTTTTTTTTTTTTTTTTTGGCTAAAAATTACACTACTCAACAAATCATTTTAGTAAAAGGTGATGGTTTAACCACTCCACTTTTTGACTACAACACAAAAAGTTCGACGTGTTCGGAAATTTTTGCTATTACGATTTTTTCGGTTTTAGCAACCCGAAATTGGGAAGAAATAGCTTCTATCATCACAGTTTCATAATGACTGTAAGCTAGTGTTAGCCCACCTAAACAAGCTCTTTATTTTCAAATTAAGTCATTTTACTTCTCTCATGTATTTTACGTGAAATGGCATCAAATGTTGCTATACGAACGGTACAGTATTCCTGCTTAATACTCTTTTATGAATGCGCATTCACTCTGTACAACTTTTAAATAAATGGTATCATTAAAAAAGTCATCAAAAGTGTTTGTTCTTCAGGTGGGTAATTACTAATCGAATTTCTGCATGGTCGGGCAATGAAAAGTTTATTCCATCGTCGTCGATTGGGAAATCGGGCTTACCACTTCCAGATGTTACACTTTCACTGGCGTTCAGCAGACAGGAGAAGCGTTTCCTCATTTCAGCCTTTGTTTTATTTCGTCAACATATGCGTCTCGCTTCCTTCCTCAACTCGCCAAATGCATTTAAAGCAGTGCTTCTAAATACGATTTGATAACAAACAAGAAAAAACGTTAACTTCGGTTGCACCGAAGCTAAATACCCTTCACAGGTGCATTTCTGTTAGTAACTATGTCCAGTTTGTATGGAAGCTGTATGCTATAGTAACCCGTTCTAAACAAGTTTTTAGAGATTATATTGTTACCTTAAAAAATAATCTATACGAAATTTCGTGAATATATCTTGTCAAATGTAAAAGTTGTCTATACAAGGACTTGATTCCGATCGCTCAGTTTGTATGGCAGCTATATGCTATAGTTAACCGATCTGAACAATTTCTTCGGAGATTACATTGTTGCCTTAAAAAGTAATATATACCAAATTTCGTGAATATATCTTGTTAAATGTGAAAGTTGTCCATACAAGAACTTGATTCCGATCGCTCAGTTTGTATGGTAGCTATATGCTATAGTTAACCGATGTGAACAATTTTTTCGGATATTACATTTTTGCCCTAGAAAATAACCTATACCAAATTTTGTGAAGATACATTGTCAAATGCGAAAGTTTTTTATATGAAAACTTGATTCCGATCGTTCAGTTTATATGGCAGCTAGATGTTATAGTGGTCCGATATCGGCCGTTCCGACAAATGAGCAGCTTCTTGAAGAGAAAATTACGTTTGCGAAATTTCAAAAGGATATCTTAAAAACTGAGGGACTAGTTCGTATATATACAGACAGACAGACAGACGGACAGACAGACGGACATGGCTAAATCGACTCAGCTCAACATACTGATCATTTATATATATACTTTATAGGGTCTCCGACGCTTCCTTCTGGGTGTTACAAACTTCGTGACAAACTTAATATACCCTGTTCAGGGTACAAAAATACGTCCATTACTCAATGAGATGGCAAATATTTTAAACGAGAGGACTTTTGTAATAAAATAAAATATTAAAATGTGTTCTTTTAATAAATACCCGCCCACGCTTTACCGTTGCTAACACATAGATAATACTACCAACTTTATAATTTCTAATAGTTAGATAATAACTATTAGCTAATGAGATATAGCATTTTTGTGAAGAAACTAGGGTTAGTTTACAAAAAAATGTTTTGGAGGGAAAATACTGAATAGGATGCAAGAAGATACGGGAGCACCGATCCTCTTCTATTTTACTGATACTGGTGCCAGGTTTCCTTTCCTTGCTAGCTTTACAATCACCAAAGATTCCGCTGTGATATGGCATCCATACCAGTCTTAACACAAAGAGACTCGATGCTATTGATAACGAGGTCAGACAATCCTTGACCAATCCTGAACGCACTGTTAATGATTTCTAGGCTAAGTAGCATCGCCGTCCTACTATCTGAGTAGATGATCACTTCTTTGAATAAGGCTGCACTCCGGAGCAGTAAAGTTGCTGCTACCTTAATAGCTGGAACCTCAGCTTGGAAGACACTGCAATAGTCTGAAAGTCTGAGGCTGGAGTTGGTAAAGAAGTTCACAGCATAGGACACTAAGACCCGATAAATTTCTGTAAAGGTGTATAAATAGTTAGTGCAATTTAAAACATACTATATTATATTGTTGTGTACCTGCAGAATATATATTTGTTATGACAATCAAAATGCAAACAACAATTATTGATTAATTATTCAAAGTTACTAGCGCATGCAAATTGCTTTCCAAGCAGCCATTCACACACTGAGGCTTTACATATGCATATGATACTCATAAACTGCACACAAAATGCATACCTACAAAACCATTTATTTATCACAAGCTGTAATGGACGGCGGACATAACTATATAGTAAATGCATTTTTAATTGCGTCATGTTCGCATTTGTCATCACGCCTCCAGCCGGCATATTAATAAATATTGCATATAGTTTGAAATAATTGCACCCGTATAAATTGAACTCAACTTTAATAAACAAATTTTGGAAATTGGTTTCAATATTCCATATTTGATAAATTTTATTATAATAATATTAAGGAGGCGGTTGAATTTTCTTAAACTTAAAATTAAGGTATAAAGCTGGAATGCGGTACAGAGGATTTTAATAGCAAGCAGCACCTGTGGGACATTTTTGTTAAGTGGGCGTGGCACCGCCCTCTAACAAATTTAATGTACATATCTCCTAAGCCCCTTAAACTACAACAACCAAATTTGCTGAGTACAAAGCTCATAAGAACTTCTACCGACAATGTAAGAATGGATGAAATGAGCTGAAAACCCCGCATACTCCCCATATAACGGTACTGTTCAAAACTACTAAAAGCGAGATAAATCAATAACTAAATACGCCAGAGACATTAAATTTTACCACCGAGATTGTACACGAGAGCTTTATGAGAGGCTTTGTGAAAATTGGACACTGAGCATGGCACCGCCCACTTTTTTGTAAGGTTTTAAAGGCAAAAAAATGTATTTCTCGAGGTAATCAGAAAGAATTTTTTTTGCAGCACTTGGAAGTAAAAAGTGCGATTTTAGCTCAAAAAATCGCAGTTAATTTGTTAATAAAAATAGAAAAAATGGAAAAAAAAAAACTTCATCTGATTACCTGTTGATTTATGTGAAGAAGTAATGTTCAAGTTTTTAAAAGGATCGGTTCAGAAGATTTTGAGTTCTTATATTCACGAACTACAAAAATAACGTTTTCGGGAAAATCGATTTGAAGTGTTTTATACATCAAAAGTCAGGTATCACGGCCGCTCGTTTAAAACGTTGTAACCCCATTAGTTTGACTATAATTGACTCAAAATTTGTACCCTATATTCTTGACGTATTGGTCGTTTAGAAAAAAAAAAAAAAAAAAAAAAATTTTTAAAACCCTACCCTCTTCTTAAGGTACCTTTTATACGTGTACATTCACCAATCACATGGATTAAAGTCAGCCGGATATTTGAAATCAAGCTGTCGTCCAATTTTATTTATTTGAGGCACAAAAAACTCTGTTATGAGCACAAAAACATAATGTGTGAAAGACGCAGGTAAAATGTTCAGTTGTCTGAGCCTCAGCATACAAAGGAGGTGCTTGCCACATCATTCACTAGAAAGATTTATTAGTTTTCACCCTCTGCTTTCATTAGAAGTCAAACCAAAGAACATATTTAGTTTTGCTGTATATTCAAACGAGTGCACGCTAACAAGGCAGGCAAAATTAGTATTATACTTGTACGAGTATATCACTCCAAGAAATTTCTACGACAGAATGCGTGGCACCACTTAAACTCAGTAGCGTAAGTGATTTTTCTTCTGGCCGTTGTGCGGCATTGTAAATACGATACATACCTGTATTATGTAAATGTTTAAGTACATGCACACAAGCTGATATTCAAAGTTTATGCGCAGGGTTTCCGTTACGCTAGGTTATATACAACGTGCGACATTACTCAGTTTCCAGCGCTGTTGTGTTGTTGATTGATTGCTGAAATTTTAAATAAATCCATTCATATTGCTTGTGGAAGTGAGTTTAATTCGCAAGCTTCTACAACATAATATTGAATTGTTGACATTAATAAAGTTGTTAAGAATTGTACAGCTTTTGAAAACAAGTAGACTT
Organism: Bactrocera correcta; assembly: GCA_027475135.1. NCBI lineage: Eukaryota > Metazoa > Arthropoda > Insecta > Diptera > Tephritidae > Bactrocera > Bactrocera correcta. Next base: position 145,490,619 of record CM050323.1, read on the forward strand.
AAAGCGAAAATGTTGCTTTAGAGCTGGCTTAGGAGTTTACTTCAGGTAAAGTTTTCACACATTAACAAAAAGCATAATTTCAGAAGTTTCTCTATTTAATTGGAAGGAAAGTACTTAAGACATTCGTTTTAAGTTAAGATAGTTTCAACATCAGCCTCGAAACTCAACGAGGAATAACTCTTGTCATCTGGTGCTACTTCGGACTGAGTGGACAAGAAAAAGATTCTGCGGAAGAATTAGGGTCTTTTGCTCAATGGCAACTTCGAGATGTACGAAGGAGGCAGAAGAAGATTGGAAGACCGGGTGGAAAAAATTCGTGCAGTCGTCACCGTGTACGGACGTATTTTTTTTTCTGCTCCGCGCTTTATTATTTTATCTTTTTTAATGCCGTGTGTTTGCGGGCATAGAGTTGACCGTGCTCAGCCCAAGATAAATTGTAATAAATGCAATCAATTTTTCCACTTGACGTGTGTAAATTTGTCGCAGGCTGACGTGGATTTTTTGCAGAAATCAAAAAATTCTTTTTATTGTAAAGTGTGCGCGGCGGTTCGGAGAAATTCCATTCGGTCGCCGCCTGCGTCGCCATCAGTGCGCAATGCTCAGTGCACTCAAACTCCAAGTTCGCAACAACAAAATGATGAACACGCGAACAGTGTAATTACTGAACCTTTGTTGGAGCATAATAATCTTAATATTGTAAATTCAGTGCTTAATTCTCTGGTATTGGAAGTAAGTTCACTGAGAAGTGAACAAGCGAAGGCGCTCGCGTTAATACAACAATTATGTGATGATCGTAATTCGTTAATCGCTAAGTTAAACGAACTTAAATCAGAGATCGGCATTGTGCATAAGAAATTGTCCGATAATGGCAAGATCACTACACCAGCTTCGAATGTTATCTCTGCTGCTAACGTCTCTCTCACTGCTGCGTCTACTGTTGGTACAAGTGACTCTACAATCGCTGCTCCGTCTATTGCCGCTGTCTCTGCTGATAACGAGTGTGGGAATTATCTCGCTCCCGCTACACCGAAGGAACTCTCTGCAGCTTCAGCTATTGCTAACTCTATCCTTACTTCTACGACTATTGTGGGTACAAATGCTCCGTCACCTAACGTTGTTGTTTCGGCTCCCACTGATAGCGTGAGTATGGATTATCTCGCTCCCGCTACTACGAAAGCAATCTCTGCCGCTCCGTCTGGTGCTGGCTTCACTCTCTCTATTGCTGCTGACAATAAAAACGCCAATACATATGCTGATGCTGTTGCTAGGAATATCAACACTCATTTGAAAGCCAATAACAATTCAACAGTTGCTGCTAAACCAGCTCGCAACCCTGTCGCTGTCAATGCTGCTCAATCTGTCGCCGTTGATGATTCTGTTAACCTGAACTCTTCTACTTCAGTTGCTGCTAATAGAAATTTGAAGGTAAAAGTGAGTACTAGGAACAAAAAATCCCCAGCCACTTCAACTGTCGTTGGTGTTAATGCCAATCGTGATCTTGATGTCGTCATACCCAAGAAATGGATTCACTTATCTGCATTTAAGAACTCAGTTACTGAGGAAGATATTATATCTTTTGTTGTTAAACATGCTAATGTTGATAAAGAGCATCTTCTATGTTATAAATTAATTAAGAAAGATACAGATATTAATAATCTTAAGAGGATAAACTTTAAGTTAGGTGTGTCCCCATCTTTTTTTAATGCCGTTTTCTCCTCTTCAGTGTGGCCTTCTGGCATTAAGTTACGTCCCTTTAAGTTTTTTCCAAAGGGAGGGGTAAACAGTGCTGCAGATTAGTTGATGCGCCTGTTAATCACGATTCTATTCATGCGTTTTCTGAACCTTCCTCAACTGGCTCTTGTCTTAAGGTATACTACCAAAATTTATCGGGCATTAGGTGTAAATCAAATATTATTCGCAATTTTTCTTCACATTTGGATTTCGATATTATCGTTATTGTTGAGACTTGGCTGAATTCTAGTTATTTTGATAGCGAATATTTTGACTCTAATCTCTATTATGTCTTCCGCAAAGACAGAGATCACGAAAAAACTGGCTGTCTAAGAGGGGGTGGAGTTCTCTTAGCAGTTCATCGCAAATATCGTCCTCGCTTAATTATGCTTGATAACGAAGATTCTATTCTGGACCAACTATGTATCTGTATCAATGATGCTCTGTTCATTGCAGTCTCATACATCCCTCCTAATAGTCCTCTAGAGTTGTATAAGCTGCACGCAAATAATATATCCTCGCTGGTATTAGGTAAGGTGAAAGAGAATAATATCTGTGTTCTGGGTGACTTTAACTTAAGCAATATTGTCTGGTCTTCTTGTTCCTATAGTCCAGCTCTTATTCCTTCAAATTTTACATCAACTCAGGAGTTATTTCTCATTGATAGCTTGCTTAGTCTCAATCTGATTCAAATCAACTCATATTCAAATAGTCTCGATCGATTTCTAGACTTAGTCTTTCTCAGTGATAATTTAAAATTTAGGTTTCTTGATGGATTCTCTTCAATCACCCCAGCCACCATCCATCATTCCCCGCTAGCGTTTGAGGTGGATACTTACCTTTTCGCTCCTGTAAAACCTATTGATGGGCTTGGTTTTAATTTTGCATTTTGTGATTTTGAACGACTCAACAATCAGCTCTTGGGAATTAAATGGGATGATTTACTTTCGGGGCTAGATACAGCTAATAGTTTCTCCATTTTTAAGAAATCAATTCAGGAATTCTGTCATTATAATATCCCGCTAAAACACACACAACCATATAAGTTGCCTTGGTATACTAAGGACCTGAAACGTCTAAAAAATCTCAGAAATAAATACTATAGAAAATTCTCTTCAACTAAGTCTCATGTTTCCTTTGTTCAATATCAGCACTACACAAAACTGTTTAATGAATTGGATAAGTCTCTTTATAAAAGGTTTATTAATAATACGGAGTCTACAATCAAGTCGAACCCTAAGTTCTTTTGGAACTTTGTAAAATCTAGAAGAGCGTGTTCGGCCATTCCTTCTGCTTTACGCTGGGGAGATAAGTCGGCATACACTCCGGTCGAAATCTCCAACTTGTTCGCTGAATTTTTCAAATCGAACTATGTTCAAGAGGATCCTGGTACTAGTTCCACTTTTTCAGCTAATGACTTCCCATCCATAAATTTTGGCTCACTGTGTCTTTCACAGGATGATATTGCCAAGGCTATCGGTGATATTAAGTCTTCTACCAAATTGGATTTGGATGGACTTCCGCCCGTACTAATAAAAAACTGTACTGCCTTAGTATATCCCCTCATGCTTATTTTCAATAAGTCTCTCTCCTCCGGGAATTTTATTTCTGACTGGAAATTGACATGCATTACCCCCATACTTAAAGGTGGTAGAAAGGACGTTATCTCCAATTACAGGCCTATTTCTAAACTGTCTACTATTTCAAAAATTTTTGAGTGTTCTGTTAAAAATAAATTATTTTTTGCAGTAAAATCAATAATTAATGTCAATCAGCACGGGTTTGTCTCTGGGCGCTCCACTGTGTCAAACTTAGCAGTTTTTAGTGACTATTGCATGTCTGCATTCTCCGCTGGATTTCAGGTAGATTGTGTCTACACAGATTTCTCTAAAGCCTTTGATAAAGTTTCACACAATATTCTAATTAAAAAATTATCATCTCTAGGATTTCACTCGGTCTTCCTGCAGTGGATTAAATCATATCTGCAAAACAGACGATGCGTTGTCAGTGTCGATGGAGTGTCATCTGATTCATTCATTGCGTCTTCGGGAGTCCCACAAGGAAGCGTCTTGGGTCCACTTCTCTTTGTGCTGTTTATCAATGACATTTCCTGTTGCTTCTCTTTCGCTAACTATCTGTTATATGCAGATGACCTAAAAATTTTTGCAATAATCAAAAACACACAAGATGTACTCAAACTTCAATGTGATATTGATACTTTTCATAATTGGTGCATGAAATCGAAGCTTTTTCTGAACCTCGATAAATGCTCACAGATCTCTTTTGGTAGGGGACGCAACATCCTATCTTCCAGCTACAATATTTCTAACTGCGTCCTAAAATGCGTTACTGAAATCAAAGATCTTGGGGTAATCTTTGACAACAGATTTTCTTTCAGTAATCACATCAACTATATCACTTCAAAAGCATTTTCTGTACTCGGCTTTGTCCGTCGAAATTCTACAAATTTTTCCGACCCCTACACGTTAAAATTACTGTACACATGTTTTGTGCGGTCCATTTTGGAGTATGCAGTGTTTATTTGGAGACCATATTGCATATCGTCAATTAACAGGATCGAGCGTGTCCAAAAGATCTTTCTTAAATATGCTCTCCGCTCCTTAAAGTTTGTTGACCCATTACCATCGTATACATCGCGTTTATTGCTGATACATCTTAAATTACTGGATAATCGAAGGTCCGTTCTCTCCCTTTCATTTGTCTTCAATGTAATTAACGGAGGTATTGACTGTCCCTATTTATTAGCGAAACTTAACTTCAATGCTCCCCAGCGTTGTCTCAGGTCCATTTCCCCATTTTATTACAAAAAGGAAAGCACTAATTTTGCTGAATATGCTCCCCTCAAGAGGGCTATGCGTGAGTTTAACTCGATTTCCGAGAAAGTTCTTCTTGATTTCTCTCACACTAAGGATTCCTTCATTAATACCCTCAATTCTGTTTTTTAGTTTAAGTTATCTATTCATATTATTGTAATTTTAATTATTCTAGAATTCTAATATGCATCCTAGTTTTCATTAGTCTGTAAGAATTAATGTTCATAGACTTTACTAAATAAATAAAAAGATCCTGGCTATCACTTTGAGTAACGAACTCAAAACTGGACAGATTTAATAATACATGGTGCCATCAGAGCCTTAAATGTCAAAGCAACTCTCTCGCAGACGTGTACCTAAGAACATAGATTGGTTTGGGTTTCCTTTCAGGATACGCTGGGGATGACGTTAATAAAAAGGGGCAGCTGTAGAGAAGTCCTACAGCATCAAGGCTGGAAAACAGATTGTTTGTACTTTATCAGTTCATCATAGATAGAGGCGAAAGCCAAAGGCGCAAGCTTTTTAACAAGGAACTGGGAGGATTATAAATGCAACCTTAACATCCACAATACAAATATTAGGCTTGCAAAGTTTTAGAAAGCTCTATCAAAATTTTTCCTCAACAACGGAGGCAGCAAAACTGCACAGGCCTCTGGCCAGAGGCAAGACTGACACAATATTAGCTATTTCAAGATCTAATAGGACCAGCGCAGTCAAAAAAACTATGGCACTTCTGCCTGCGCATTTCCCGGAGACAATTGGAGAAAACCTGTGTCAACCTGTGGCCACAAGGCCGGAAGAATCCAAATAGTATCATATGCTTCTCAGTAAAGAGTATGCGTTTTGGGTTGCAACCCCATATGCGAATCATATTATAACTGAAATCACAGTAAGGGATACTAGGATTCTTCTCCTTACAATAAGATGCTGCTCACAGAGGGGAATGCTATTCCCTTATTTTGGAGTCTAGTCGTAGATGACCTTCTCGCACTAACTAAAAATAGGATCCGCTATCAATAACATGCGGATGACATTTTCTATATTAGTTAGGGACCAATTCGAGGACACTTTGTGTGATATCGTGCAAAGGGGATCCAGGTGTAGGTCCCCCACCTGCCTCAGGAACTTATCCAATGTCTGACACTGACAATATCAGACACAATACTTCAAACGACAGCGGAGGGGTTTGGCAGAGAAAGGTAATCTCGTCCCAGCAAATGAAGACTCTAAGCGATGAAGTAACAATTGCTCTTCTTCGCGAAATAAATTCTGGCTACTTGTCGCATTTTACACTGGACAATGTAAACCCAAGAAGCACTTATTTAACATAAGCCTAGCCTCTTGTACAAAATACCAACTTTGCGTTATGGAGTCAGTAACTCCAAAACACCTTTCTATAGACTGCTCAGTAGTCTGCAGACGCAGGATTAAGGCTCTTAAATCTATGCTTCCAAAAAAGGATTATATCGTCTCAATGACACTCATCAGCATACTGTGGCTTTGTGAATCGTTGTGACTGCGGAGAGCACATAATAACTTAAGTAGTTAGATCACGGTGCAAGACTTTTGTTGCCTAATCTATGGTGTAAAAAGAGAAATATATAATATAAAAGTGTACAAAAATCTATATTATTCACAGAGGTCGACTTTTTAGCTTCTTGTAAAATTTTGGCTTTATACTTTTTCACTTAAAAGCACAAAAAAATAAGCATGGCCTGTCAACCCTAGCATGTGCATTAGTTATTAAGACCGGAAAACCCTATTCCCGTTTTAAGTTTGTAATGAGGCAAAATCAGAGAGCAATCTCTGTGTGATATGCAAGTCAGCAAACAGAATGTCATGTGCATCTGTGCAGTCACACAAATAACTGCAAACTTGTGTGAACGAGCACGATATTTTAACGTGATAAGTTGTGTGTGTAAATGCAAATGGGAACAACAATAAGAGGAACGAGATATTTCACTGTGTATAATGTGATATTATGTGTGCTATCGTGCACATCAACTTACAAAAGTATAGCTGCACTTATCATTTGTAGATATAGATATGAATCTGATATAATGCAGTCATAAGTGCAATTTGCGCCACTTTATATGACAGCATTGAAGCAAAAGCATTAAAGCTCAAAATGTGGTCACACCGTATTCAACAGGATATCTCTGTAAGCATAAGTTAATAACAGTAAGGATATTGTGCGCTGGAATATAATTAAATATTTGTCGACTTTTATGATCATACTCGTTACTCGTTGAAGCATAGTGTATACATACTTCTTCAAAGTCTTGCGTCTAGCCCTTGACATTTCTTCTTATAAATCATTTTTAGCAACCTTTAGTAAAAGTGCTCACATAGTGCAATTAATCACTCGTAGACATTTTTTCATCATCATATCTCACATATTGATCGAGACTGCTGATGTAGTGTATAAAAGGTCAGCCAGAAGTTCAGTGTTTACCACACTCCATATATCGGTACCAGGTTTAGGAATGTAGAAAAAGTTCGCAGCGAAAATTGTCTACATCTTAGTTATAAAATTTAGGTATAGAAAATTTAAAAGCAAAGTGGATTTAAATAAACAAAGGCATATCAAAACGCATTTATTCCACATTTATTCAATTAAAAGTTTTACCTTCAAAACTTTACTTTCTACGCGGTAATCTTCGCGAAACTACAATTGCAATTGTAAGGTCAACCGCATAATTGCACCCCTGCAACACAAAAGAACGAGCGCACCAGCAACCCGAGAAAAGTAGTCGGAGAAAATACATCGTCGCGTCAGCATCGTTCGAGACTGGTCGTTTTGGTTTTTCATTTTATTTCAACTTTAAAAACAATATATTGAATATAATTGAACTCTGTAACAAATAATAATATTGTACGAAATACAATCTTGTATAATAAATCGAATCCTGACAAACTTTAAAGATCTAACATCTTTTAGTTCAGAAGTGGGATGCTTCTCATAGCCTCACATGTGTGTGTTATTGTTGTGATCGGTTTGAGCAGTCGGGAGTGGTCGTGCGTTTGAACATAGCAGAGCAAGTGTGGCAAGAAGGTCATGTTGGTGACGGTTTGCGTTTGAAATCAAACAGAATTGTTGTTGCGATTAGCCTATCGAGCGTACGAATGGACGAGCGATTAGCGAAGCATAAAAGCAAGAAAAGCGAAGATTTGCATTTGCGCATGTACAAACGGACAAGCGTTCGGTGAAACGAGAGAGAGAAATAAATAAAAAAAACATTGTGACGGTTTGTGTTTGAATTACATTCTCGCGTACGAATGGACGAGAGATTGCGAAACGGATACATACAGAAAGTGTAAAAACAAAAGAAGAGAAACAGTGACAATTGCGTGTCGTTATTGTCTAAAATTTTGTTGCATGACGAATAAAGCAAAATAAAGAAAAGTAAAATCCAATAAGAATACTTGTTATAAAAAAAAAACACAAAATGAAAATAAAAGTAGCATCTTTGAAAGTTGACGAACTGAAGGAGCAACTACGTAATAATAATTTACTAACATCGGGTTCAAAAGCTGAATTGATAATGCGATTAAATGATTTCTTAGGTAGTGATGAAATCGAAATCGAAACAGAATCTCATTTACAAAGCCAGGTAAATGATTTGCGTGAAATGATGCAGAATATGATGACGACCTTGCAAAGTTTTGCTGGTCAAATGCAGCAAAGAAATAATGATACAGTGCGAGAAAATGTAAATGAAGAACGTTTAGTTACTACACCACATAATTCAATACGAACAGAGGGACGAAGTGCCAGTGTAAAGGAAATTGCAGAGACAATTCCTGAGTTTGACCCAACTACTGATAACTCACTAACAGTGACACAATTTGTAAATAGAGTGGACAGTTCCATAAGTGCTTACGACTGGGACGAAAAGTGTTTACTCTTAGCCGTGTATGGAAAATTAAAAGGTGTTGCGCGTATGTGGTTAGACGCAGCACCAGCGTTTTATTCCAATTGGCCTGATTTGGCGAAAGCGTTAAAAAGCGAATTCGATTGTGAATTGAATGAAGCGCAAGTACATTATAAAATGGCAAGTACGACGCGTATGCAAAATGAAAAGATTTTAGAGTATTGTTTTAAAATGAGCGGACTAGGCCAACGGTATGGCCTGAGTGAAAGTTCAATTATAAAATACATTCGCGACGGATTAAAACACCGTGAATTGCAGACTGCAATAGCTGCATTGAAGATTAATTCGTTAAAAGATATGCGCGAAACAATTGAATGTTACCTTCAAAACTTAACTGTGACAAAGCAATTTAAAAATGAATATACGAGTGATCGAAATAAAAACAGTGCAAAAGACATGCGTCGGAATACAATCGAAACAAAAGACATAACGTGTTATAATTGTAAAGGATGTGGACATATTGCGCGGAATTGTCCAAAACCGAGGCAACCGCGTAAATGTAAAGATTGTTATAAATTCCACGGAAGTAGCGAACCAGAAAATTGTGGTAAAAAAGCAGTAGCTGTGAAGCAAACACACATACATCAACCATCTAAGTTTTTCGAAAAACCAATCAGCGTAAACGGTAAGGCGTTAGTAGCTTTCGTAGACACTGGTAGTGAATGCAGTATGATACGACGATCAGCTGTAACAAATTTAAATACCAAGAAGTATCCATGCGCTGTAGAAATAATAGGCATTTGCGGTGGAAAACGTACTTCAACTGAGAGTATCAACGTGAACATGGCTGTTGATGATGTAGTTTTAATCGTCAATTTGTTCATTGTTGATGATGATATATTAACAATGGACGTGCTTTTGGGGCAAGATATTTTTAAAAACGCAGACGTTGTGGCAGAAATAAAGAACGACAGCTTCTTTTTTTTCTACGCAGGTTGTAAAGGTAGAACTTAAGCATCGAGAAACTGATTTCAGCGAAATTGTTAGCAGTATTGACGACATAAATGTAAAAGCTGACTTGCAAGTATTGTTAGCTGATAACACAGACGTTTTTGCGGAAAATCTTACTGATATTGGCTTGACTAACGCGACAGAAATGAAAATCGAATTGACAACGAATGTACCAATAGCTCAAAAACCGTACAGGGTGCCGGAGCCGAAGAAGCATTTAGTTACCGAAATGATTAGAGAACTTTTGGCATGCGATATAATTGCCACATCTAAATCCGAATACGCAAGCCCAATTATTTTAGTAAAAAAGAAAACTGGGGGTGAATGCCTTTGCGTCGACTATAGGCGACTTAATCAGCATACGATAAAAGAAGTTTATCCAACACCAAATATTGAAGAAAGGCTTAGCGAAGCCATGCGATACAAATATTTTTCAGTACTAGATTTAAACAGCGGGTACTATCAGGTACCAATAGAAGAAGGGTGTCGCAAGTATACAGAGTTTATAACAACTGAAGGTTTGTTTGAGTTTAAAATAATGCCGTTTGGCCTCAGAAACGCGCCTGCGGTATTCCAGCGGCTAATGCAAAATATCAAAGATAGAACTCGACCTGGTGACATGATCCACTATATGGACGACATATTAGTAGGTAGCAATAACGTCACCGAGATGTATGAAAAACTTAAACGTGTTTTTAAGGCATTGCGCGAACTCAATTTAACATTAAATATTAAAAAATGCGAGTTTATGAAGCAGACGATCGAGTTTTTAGGGCACAAACTTCATTCAGGTGGCATAAGCCCAAGTACTGTGAAGACAATTGCCGTAAATTGTTTTACTACTCCAAAATCTATAACAGATGTAAGACGTTTTCTTGGTCTTAGCGGGTATTTTCGACGCTTTGTACCAGGTTACTCGATTATAAGTGAGCCGTTACGTTTATTGCTGCGTAAAAATCAACAATTTCAATGGGCAGAAAAACAAGAAGAAGCATTTTTAGCATTGAAAACAGCGTTAACATCGAAGCCATTGATGACAGGGTATCGTGTCGAGGCAGATCATCAGATTCATACTGATGCTAGCTCTGTTGGTATTGCGGGTGTACTTTTACAACGAGAAGGCGGCGACTGGAAACCAGTTGCATATTACAGCAGATCTACGACAGACAGCGAGCGAAACTTTCATAGCTATGAGCTGGAAGTACTGGCGGTGGTGAGCAGCCTAGAGCGTTTTAGGTATTATGTGCAAGGGAAAGAGATCGTAGTTGTGACTGACTGTAGCGCGGTTACTACAGCAATGCACAAACGTGAGTTGATACCACGAATTGCACGTTGGCGGCTACGTATTCAAGACTTTCTTGTAAAATTGGAGCACCGACCTGGTAGAAGAATGGAGCATGTCGATTTTCTCAGCAGAATGCCATATGAAAAAGGTGAAGAAATCGCTACAGCGTCTCTGAAAATTGCGAAAACAACTTTAGACGTAGGTGACTGGATATACAGTATGCAGCATCAAGACAAAGATATTCGAGATATTGTAGAAAAACTTGCCAGCGGTGATAAAACTACTAATGATGAATACAAAATCGAAAACGGAAGACTTTATCGAAAGCAGAAAAATAATAAGCAATGGGTAGTACCAAAATCAATGCGATACAAAATTGTACAGAGCGTGCACGAGAAAGTTAAACATCTTAGTACAGAAAAGACTTTAGAAGAATTAAATAAATATTAATATTCCTCGAATGCATAATTTTGTAAAGACATTTTTGAAATCGTGCATTGAATGCGCATATAATAAACAGCGGGGTGGCAAAATAGAAGGAGCGTATCATAATGCCGAAATAGAACCTGTACCATTCAAGACGGTACATATCGATCATCTAGGACCTTTTCCTCGTAGCAAGAAGCAGAACAAACACGTAATAGTCCTCGTTGATTCCTTCACGAAATTTACAGTATTACGAGCTGTTAGAAGCACAGCGACACGACATGTATTGACATTACTTAACGAAGTAAGCAGCTATTTTGGCGTGCCAACACGAATAGTAACCGATCGTGGGACAGCGTTTACTTCTCACGATTTTAGACAATATTGCAACGATAATGATATTAAACAGATTTTGAATGCTGTTCGAACTCCGCGCGCAAACGGACATGCAGAGCGTACCAATCGAACTCTACTGGGTATGTTACTTCCGTCGACGGAAAACGACAAAACCTGGGATGATCAACTTAGAGGTATACAGTGGGCACTAAACACTACAAAGAACAAAACAACTCAGCGAACTCCACAAGAACTTTTATTCAATTACAAGCCTACAAGCCTCGAGATATTCTTCAGAATAAATTAATATTAGCTTTACATGAAGATGATGTTATAAGTAATGACGAGATGAACGAAACTCAAACTGAAGCAGTAAGCCGTATTAATCAGCAGCGAGAAAAAGCTAAACAGCGTTTTGACTAAAAACATCGAAAACCTACACAATATAACGTTGGTGATTTGGTTCTCGCCGAGAATGAGCCTGTTAGTACTGGTGGTTCTCGCAAATTGGAGCCACTATACAAAGGCCCGTTCATGGTAACTAAAGTGATTGGCCACGACAGGTATCTCGTTGAAGATATACCAGGGTCAAAACGCAAACAACGACATTATACATTAATCTATGCATCTGATAAGTTGAAGCCATGGTGTAATTTGCCGAATTTCGAAGGGTTTGATAATGATGTCGGAGTCGAGGTCGACTCCTGTAATCAGGATTGGCCGACTGTAAGGTCAACCGCATAATTGCACCCCTGCAACACAAAAGAACGAGCGCACCAGCAACCCGAGAAAAGTAGTCGGAGAAAATACATCGTCGCGTCAGCATCGTTCGAGACTGGTCGTTTTGGTTTTTCATTTTATTTCAACTTTAAAAGCAATATATTGAATATAATTGAACTCTGTAACAAATAATAATTTTGTACGAAATACAATCTTGTATAATAAATCGAATCCTGACAAACTCTAAAGATCTAACATCTTTTACAATTTTGTGTATACTTTTTATTGTGCTATAAAAGCCAGCGTTTAAATTGAAATACATATTTTAATTCTGCAATCATCATTGGGCTTTCGCCATTCACGCGCTTTTTCTTTTCAGTAGTGAAACCAATTCATTACATTGACACACTTGTGCGCTTTTGGTTTGTGGGCACAAACGACAATGTACCTGTTTTTTATATGCGAAGGCATATGAACATATGCGTTTACGTATCTACATACAAGTTTATACATACGCGAAGAAATTTATTAAAATTTTAACCAAGAATTTCAATTAAATATGACATTGGAAAGGGTTGTAG
>CM050323.1:145504417-145533704 GCA_027475135.1 Bactrocera correcta
CTATGGCTTTCCCTAATTTATGACACAATGCGTTTTTTGGTGAAACATCAGTCGGGTTTCAGACTGGGGATGTTTTAAATGACTAGTTAAAGGCTAGGGGAACTATAGAGATCGATTTTTTAAACATAGCTTTATTAATACGCCTCACGTATCAACTGGCAGATATGATATAAAGTCAACAGAATTTAGGACGAATATTTTTATTTTCCGCATATTTGTGTTTGAGAAGGTATGGATCGATTGCGGTTATTTTGAAAAGTATATTCCTGGTAATTAGACAGAGATCAATACAAATAAAATTTCTACCACCTTTCTGATCGTTTTAATATATATATCCCTTCATTTATATCGATTGGTTTGAAGTGCTATCATACATACCCATCGATTGGTCATAATAACTATTATGACACATCTTGCCATAATGCATACATTTGCTATGATAGACATATTGTTTTATATCTTACCCTTTTCGTGATATTAAAATTGCTCATTGACTTTATATAATTTCCTGTTTTCCGTAATTGTTATCTTTCTACTTATGAGTACATGAGCGGTAAAAGTTTTTTCATATTATATTGCGTGAAATTTATAATAGTTTCCGTTTAAATATGATATCTTAATTGCCTTTTTCAATAGCGCAAGGGAAAAGTTTTACAAAATAGTACAACTCAATAAGAATATCAACAATAACAATAACATTTGGTAACATTATGTGAAATATGGCGTTATCTGACCGCACTCAACGTAAATATCACTCAAATGTACGGCTTTGCGACTCATCGTTTGCTAAATCAAAACTGGAGCAGCTTATACTGCCTATTCGGAAAATTGTTTGTTTGCGTATAGGGGCACGAACATACCTATTTATTCAAAATTCCTATAAATCATGCCACTGCATTTTCGTGTTCCTGTGCGACCGTTGGGCAAATTCGCCTACAACTAAGCTGGACCAGCAAAATATTGGGGGAAACACTATTTGGCTTTTATTTGCGAATTACAATGATGTTGCGGTCGTAGTGTATTGAAATACATTTACAATTTACCTTTTTTCTGTAGTTCAAATATGCGTACAATGGAATTGCTGACTGTAGAGTATAAAAGTCTGGTTCACCTAGCGTTTGTTTGTATCATTTCAAAATAATCGAATTAAATATACGGTTATAAAGTATGCATAACTATATATAAATGGTCAGAATGACGAGACGAGTTAAATTCGGATTGACTGTTTGGCTTTCAGTCTGACCGCCCCGACGATAAATTGTGTAAAAATCATTATAAAACTTGTTACAGATTTCCTTGGCATTCATGGGAGGTACGAATTAGTAACGGCCAAACCTTTTTTATGAAGACCTTTGAGGACTTCTTTACACGTCATGGAAGTGGTAATTTGATAATAACCACAATTATGTTTTTGAGAAAAACTATTAAAGGTGCAAAAACTTCGTGAATAAAAACAAACTATACAAATTTATTCTTTTACCTAAACGGGAGGAACAGCTTGACTTAATTCTTTAAATATTGGTCAATCTGTAAAGAAAATCAGAGAGCCTCTACTTGTACTTCTGGAAGTTCTTTGCCCTAAAACCAAAACTGTTTAAAATCAGGTGGAAATATTCCCTTGTCCTTATTTACCTTACATAAAGAAATTGATAAGAATTATATATGCACTTACATAGTTCGTGAGCTGAACAAGCAGTTACAAAAGTAATGAAGAGAATAGAAATAGGTCGAAACCTAAACCTATCTTTCAGAGGAAGCCATGTCAAATTTTATATCTCAAACTGTTCAAATCCTTTTATCTATCAAAACAACATGTTAAGTAAAAATACATTAAAATTGGTAATTATAAGTACATATAAAGAAGTACATACAAGATAAGGATGATATTTTTGACATACTTGATTATCGCTAGGAGATGGTGGAAATGCTTTTTTTTCATTTGATTTTTTGCGTAAAAATTTAAAACTCTAAAACAAAGTGAAAAATGTAATAATAACTATATTATGGATACTTCGTAAAAAGGTAGTTCTGCAATTTACTTGGTTTGTGATAATTTTAATTTTCTGTTAGCATATTTGATTTGTCATATACTTAATATTACATACTTTTTACCTATTTACATGCAGCAGTTAATGTTGCTGCCCTTGTCGTTCGATGTGATATTTCCTTGCTTGATTTTGAACTCGATTCCACCTTTTCGTACAAGTCCTCTTGTTTAGCGAGATTATTGTCATAACTGTCATTTCATAACTCCGTCGTAATTGTTGTCAATTTGCGCCTCAAACTCCAATAATTATACTGTTATTTAATATAAAGATCCATTAATTTTTTTTCGATTCGGCAAATTAGGCTTTTGTTCGATAATTTTGGTCTTGATTTGAGTCTGCAACAAAATCTACTATCATTTTTAAATTATCTTTTTGATATACCCACCATTGTATATTTTTGTAAAACCACCGCATCGCAGGTAAAATCATAGCAACCACGACAAAATTGACTGACAAGCAGCCACTACCGTACAATTTCGTAAGATTTATTTATTTATTTCAATGTGCTAAGGCACGAAATATTGAAACTAAAGGATTCTAGGGCATATATTATACAGCAACTTAATATTTTTAGATGCAAAATTTGATTGTGGACCATTCATATTTTGTCAAATGACAAATATTGAATTTTTTCAGAACATATTGTTCAGAGTAGGATATGCATATGGTAATCGATATGTATATCGTTTATTCCTCTATTACTTAAAACTGTCTTGCTCTTCGAAATCAGTCGAAGTGTTAACGCATTTATGTTTATATATATACCATATAGGTACGCAATATGAAATGAAGCAGTTTTGCTTAATCTATTGTATATATGTCACTTGCATATGTATATAATATATATCTCTCATCATTGACTAGTAGCTTAAAGTGTAGTTCAAACAATTGTAAACTTGTTCACTGCTAATTGATAGCTAAGATATATGTATCCTTATTATATTATATTAGTATTCTTTTTTAATATGTTCCTTCCTTTATGAATGTTTGCGCTAATGTGTAAAATTTGAGTTTTCTACTTGTGCACATTTCTTTTAAAAGCTCTTTGCTGGTGCATTCACTTGTTATACTCACATAAGTATAAGAAAAAGAAAAAGATGCCATCACATTAATAACTATAATCATCACACGTGCATTGAGGGCGTTTGCGCGCTTTTACAACAATATCATGGTATGCCACATTAAAAATTATTGCAAGCAACTTGGAAAGAAAAGAAAAAGAAAGGTGTGGTCTTTTATTCTTACTGTAAACAATTGTGATACGAATATGAACTAACTGCATTAAGTACATTTAGAGCTTAGTTGTATTAACTGTACTTCCCATTAAAAAAAAAAAATTTGAATTTCTTTAACAATTTTTGTGGCTTTTTTTTAAAGAAATCATACCTCCCTTATTGGGAAACTCTGTACCCTAACCAAACTTTTTCCGCATGAAGCTACCGTAGACTCAATACTCAATAAATTTATCAATGGGAAAATGGGCAAAATCTACGTGCTTATAACGCAATTTTAAATTTCATTTGATTCCTTCGTTTTCCAGTATAAAAATCAAGAAGCAATTAATAAAACGAAATAAAACCTTGTCTTTGAGATATTTCACCTTACGGCCAAAAATTGCTTAAGGGGGTATTCTAGTCTAAAAATTTTGAAAAAATCGATTTTTTTTTTCTCATAATTCGATAGTTTTGATATTCAAAAATATCTCCCTAAAAGGATTTTTCAAAACTCAAATTATTTTCAAAGTTAGAGCCATTTTAGTGACGTGGCAGCTAGCCCGGGTTTGAGCGAATATCGTATAACGTAAATTTTAAAACCGCTTTTTTCTCAAAACTTTTTTTTTTGATGCGGTAGCCACAAGTTCTCAAGTTATAAGCAGTTGATTTATTTGAAATTTTGCATGAGTTTTCTTTAAATATTTTGTACCACTAGAAGCAACAATTTTAAATTTATAATATATTTAAAAATCGACAAAATCGAAAAATTAGTGAAAAAATGGGCCCTTTTAATTTTGAGTAGCCGCCATTTTCTGAATTTTTTTTTTTTAGTTTTGCTGCTTCATGATATAAGCACATTCGTACTCATTAAGAATCTGTCATTGTTTTATTTTTCAGATGACGGCAAGGATAGAAATCATGGCGATGAGGACACGGCATCTTTTTCCCCCCTTTTCTTCAAGGACGCATAACTCGATGAAGAAAACTTTATTTTTTGAAATTTATTTTGTGTACTCTTCTAAGTTTAATAAACAAATGATAAAAAAAACAGATAGTAAAAATACCAGTGCTTCTTTTTTTTTAATTGTTGAAAAAAAAACTCAAAATTCGAGCCTCTAAACTAGAATACCCGCTTAAAACCTTCAAAAACTGTTGAATTTGTGAGATATGTAATTGAAATGCATTCCTTTCCGAATTACTCGTATACGATGTCTGTCCGTCAAAAAAGAGCGTAACCAACACTTACTGTGCTGAATACAAGGTGGCGCAAAAATAACCTTCCGATGTTTTTTGGCTGTAATTAAAAAAAAAAAATAAATAAAAAATTTTGATTCTGCGTGTAGATTATTTTTATTTGGTCTTTTACATGTTTTTACATCAAGTCTAGATCTTATATGATATGATATCACGTAAATGGTCGCCGCCACAGTTGATTGTCATTTGAGCCCTTTTTATGGCATTTTCCATCACTTTGGCCAGAACTTCCGGCGATAGGTACTCACATTTTTGACGGATATTGTCTTCAAGAGCGGCAAGAGTCTGAGGCTTGTTGACATAAACCCACGAGTTGAAAAAGCCCCACAAAAAGAAGTCTGGAGCAGTCAAATCAGGTGATCTTACTGGCCAGTGCAAATCGCCAAAACGGGAGATTAGGCGCCCGGGAAATGCATCCTTCAGCATAGCAGTTGTGGAATGTGTAGTGTATGTCGTTTCACCCTCCTGTTGGAGCAATAACCATGTTCAGCAATTTTATCTTGGTATCTTTGAAGTTTAATTAACTGCTGAAAACTCGTTACCATTTCTCCCGCACTTTTTATACAAAACCCAAATGGGAGCTAATTAAAGAGTATATATATCATACTACTTATGTATGAATGTACACGGGATCTCTGTAAACAACTATGTTGCAATTGTCTTTGATTATCTTTTGACTGTAAATAAACTTGACGCACACATACAAATTTTGATTCGAGTTTGAAAGCGAAAGTAGCAAAAGTTTACAATTTTGTTCCTCTTTACAGCGTGTTTTTGGGAAAGAATAACCTTCACTTAGGTAACCTAAAGATAGAAACATTTTAAAACGTTACTTTTACTTTCTGACACATAAACATACGTACCTACTTGCTCTGTTTCGCTTCTTATATACTTAAATGTTTTTGTTTACCTCGATACTTGCTCCGGCTATACTGTTTAACTGTGCGTTTACGCATCTTCGATCACGTCGTTCTGTTTGTGTTTAAAAAAGACTACAAATTACTGTAATAAAACGTGACGGATTTATTGCTATCAACATCGTAAGGTGAGTATGACGTAAAAATAATGGAGAAATGGTTAAGTATATGGCAACTCAGAGTTCAACACAATACTTGTAGGAGATCTTATTGTACTTACTGAGGAACATAAAATAATGGTTGAAAGAAAAATTGTGTACCCTTTCATGGTGTTTTTTTTTTTATTTTTACGCTTATAACGGGTGATTTTTTTGAGGTTAGGATTTTCATGCATTAGTATTTGACAGATTACGTGGGATTTCAGACATGGTGTCAAAGAGAAAGATGCTCAGTATGCTTTGACATTTCATCATGAATAGACTTACTAACGAGCAACGCTTGCAAATCATTGAATTTTATTACCAAAAATCAGTGTTCGGTTCGAAATGTGTTTCGCGCTTTACGTCCGATTTATGGTCTACATAATCGACCAAGTGAGCAAACAATTAATGCGATTGTGACCAAGTTTCGCACTCAGTTTACTTTATTGGACATTAAACCAACCACACGAATGCGTACAGTGCGTACAGAAGAGAATATTGCGTCTGTTTCTGAGAGTGTGGCTGAAGACCGTGAAATGTCGATTCGTCGCCGTTCGCAGCAATTGGGTTTGTGTTATTCGACCACATGGAAGATTTTACGCAAAGATCTTGGTGTAAAACCGTATAAAATACAGCTCGTGCAAGAACTGAAGCCGAACGATCTGCCACAACGTCGAATTTTCAGTGAATGGGCCCTAGAAAAGTTGGCAGAAAATCCGCTTTTTTATCGACAAATTTTGTTCAGCGATGAGGCTCATTTCTGGTTGAATGGGTACGTAAATAAGCAAAATTGCCGCATTTGGGGTGAAGAGCAACCAGAAGCCGTTCAAGAACTGCCCATGCATCCCCAAAAATGCACTGTTTGGTGTGGTTTGTACGCTGGTGGAATCATTGGACCGTATTTTTTCAAAAATGCTGTTGGACGCAACGTTACGGTGAATGGCGATCGCTATCGTTCGATGCTAACAAACTTTTTGTTGCCAAAAATGGAAGAACTGAACTTGGTTGACATGTGGTTTCAACAAGATGGCGCTACATGCCACACAGCTCGCGATTCTATTGCCATTTTGAGGGAAAACTTCGGACAACAATTCATCTCAAGAAATGGACCCGTAAGTTGGCCACCAAGATCATGCGATTTAACGCCTTTAGACTATTTTTTGTGGGGCTACGTCAAGTCTAAAGTCTACAGAAATAAGCCAGCAACTATTCCAGCTTTGGAAGACAACATTTCCGAAGAAATTCGGGCTATTCCCGGGCCGAAATGCTCGAAAAAGTTGCCCAAAATTGGACTTTCCGAATGGACCACCTAAGACGCAGCCGCGGTCAACATTTAAATGAAATTATCTTCAAAAAGTAAATGTCATGAACCAATCTAACGTTTCAAATAAAGAACCGATGAGATTTTGCAAATTTTATGCTTTTTTTTTTTAAAAAAAGTTATCAAGCTCTTAAAAAATCACCCTTTATTACTTTTTTGATGATTGGCTTGCTGTTCTAAATTTCTAATGAGAGATCCGACAGTTTGAGATTTTCTGCTACCTAGTAAGTAGGCAGCTAAAAGAATACATTTCTGCACAAATCGTTTTTCTTTATATTTCATGAAGTTTTTGTTTCATTCTCACCTAAAAAGGTGGCGGTAAAACTAATGTTGGCATTTGAAGAGCTTAAAATATTCGTGTAGAAGTTATTTTCGCAATCGAAAACTTTTTGGACTGCAAAAAGATTATTTGGCGGTAAATTATGATTTTATGATAAATTTTCTAAGGTCTAAGAGAAAAAGTGATTACTTGTTTTTTAGAGTATATTTATAAGATGTGTGTGGTCATCATTAACCCTACATTGGGAGCGTACTTATGTAAATGTAACGTCTTCGGTCGTGCAGTCTATGTACATGTGTATGCCATTTCAAAACTAAAACCTAATAAACTTAAAAAGCGTCGCTAATTTATATTCATATTTTATTTAACAATATTTTTGATTAACTTGAAAAAATATTGTAAATGTATATTTTTTATTTTTACAAAAAAATTACCCAACCCGAAAACTACAATTTTTATAGAAAAATTTACATATTTCACAGGTAAGCTAAGAACCAATAACAATTTTGTATGTATTTTCTAAACGTAATAGGAAAAAAATTGGAGTAATTTGCTTATATAATGGGCTCTTCCGCAGCAATAACAACGCCTAAAATTACTATTTGGCTTTGCTGGTGGTGGACTCCGAAAGCCTGTAATGTGGTTACATTTAACCTTTGAATAAGTGGAGCATAGCGGTACCACTAATGTTTAAATGATCCCATAGAAAAGATTTCTGACCATTCTTGGGATTCTAGTTTCACTTCTGTTTCAAACAGCAGGAGTCTATATCAATTTTTTATTATCTAGTATGTGAGGTATCTTAAAGAAACCCATGGGGTCGATACCAACCCAACTCCCATATACTACGTAAAGAGGTTTTCATTTTTCTAAGAAATCTTGTGTCGAAATTGTGAGTCAGTATATAAGTTATATAGAGTATATGAATATATAAAATTTCGTAGATTCCGATCTTCCTTGCAAGTTGCATAAAATTTTCGGTTGCATCCGAATTTAGCCCTTTCTTACTTGTTAACGGTACCATTATATGGGGAGTTAGTGAGGTTATCTTAAGAATTTATTCATGTTCACATTGTCGGTAGGAGATCTTATCATATTTGCGCTTAGCAAATGTGATTGTTGTAACTTTAGTGATTTAGGGGATATATACATTAATCTAATAAGAGAGCGGAGCCACGCTCAATTTTTCAAATTTTTTTGCATACAGATGCCCGTTGCTACCGCGATCTCCTATGCCAATTTCTCTATTTGTACTCAAGTTACAGCTTGCTTACGCGGATTTCAACTTCTCTTGTCATCCTGATCTTATATACATATATAAATATATGTATATATCAACCTGTCTCAATTAGTTTTAGAACGGTATATACAGCCGTTAGGTGTAGAAAACTTTTATGTGCAACATCTTGCAAAAACAAAAAAATTTTGCGAAAGAATTCAATATTAATTGTTCAAAATATTATATAATATTTGTTGGTATGTTTTCAATTCCTACCAAATTTAATATATTATTAATATCATAAGTATATAAGAACAGAATGTATGGCAAAATCAGCATCGATATATTAAAAGACACTACACTTTCCAAGGGGTTAGTTTGAAGAAAATCTTGAAACTCTATTTCCTCAAACGGGCCCGCTACTTTTATTTCATACTTATAAATAACTTATTTTCTCTTTAAAATAAAAATAAATTTTTAAATGTTTTTCAATTTCAAGTCAGAGGTTGGAAATACATAGGTTCATTATGCTTGCCATGAAGCTTGTAGCACACAATATATCTTCAGGAAATTTTGTAAAAATTATTGTGTAAGGTAGCAGTTACAACTTCAAACAAATTGTTCAGATCTACAATTATAGCATTGACAGGTATAAAATTATGAAAATATGTATGTTTACAATCTTTTATTATATAAACAATGCAAATATAAGGGGTATTATACTTAGGTGCATAGCTTTTTAGTTTTAATTAATGAATGAAGAATTTGGAGCACCAGACAACCAATATACTATATATCTTACCAACTTGAACTTACTAGTTCAGTATAGAAAATTTAGTAATTCTAAAGATGAATATACAAATTCATTATGCACATGTATATACATACATATGTGTATGCTTATAAAAGGATAAAATTCATGTCATAATTTCCCAAGTGGCTTATAAATTAATACAACAAATTGCCACGACAAATTTCCTCTTCACAAATTCTCAAACGAGGTGGCCATAAACAGTTTAAATTACTCAGCAGCTGACAAGAAAACACAAAGTGGTACTAAAAGGGCAATGCGAATGCGTATGCATGAGGCAAGCTCTTGTTATGGCCGTTTTATTCGTACTTAATGTGTATATGTTCAAAAGTTTTACACATTAAAATAATTTGTAAGGGTAAAAGTAACAAATTATAAAATGAGGTTTAATTAAGCAGAAGATGAGACAAAACCTTTCCACGGTTAGGAAACTTCTTTTAAGTAGTCGCCATAAAAAATTGAGGCTGAGTTGCGCAGAATCACATAAAAGTTTCACAATCAAAGATTGGAAGAAAGTGATGTGTTCTGACGAAACCAAAATAAATTTTGGACCAGATGGGAAGCAGTAGGTGTGGCACCGGAAAAGTGAACCATTATTGTCGAGGCGGTAAGGCCAATCTAAAATCTCGGTTCGTTGATGCTATGGATGTGTATGAATTAAAATGGGATCGGAAAATGTCACAGTAATCTAGGACGAATGATCGCATTAGATTTTATTCATATTTTGGATCAAAATTTTTGACGAAGCGTGAGTCAATTGGATCTAACTCTTAAAAATTCAACTTTTCAACAGGGTAATGACCCCAATCATACCAAACGAGTTAGAAAAAGTTGGTTCCAAGATAAGCAAATTAAATTAATAGCAATATTAGGCTTTGAAGTCACCGAACCTTAACTCAAATGAGCACCTTTGGGGAGAACGCAAAAAGTTCTTAGAATATGGAGGCCTCTCAGAAACTAATAAGTACCATTGCTACCAATATAAGAGCTGCTTTGCAAGTAAAGAGATGGCTATACACAATTTATAATAAGTTGGGTTTTGTTTAATTTTTTTTAGTAAAATACGATATAGTTTTTGAAAATGTTAACCTCTCCGTTTGTTTATAAATTTTTTCGATTTGATTTTGGCTATATGATATCTTTTATTGATGAATGAGTTAACATACCGGAAACAATCGATAAATTTTTTGAGGAAGTATATATCTATATTCATTATTCTCGTTTACTATAATGAAATAACGCCATACGCGTGATTAAATTCAGGTAAAAGGATAAGATACTTTATTTGTTTGCAAACTTTTCCATACTTCTTCATACTTTTCTTAAGTTTTCACCCACACTAGTTTAGACTCACCTCACTCACTCTCATAAATACCTTTGCTCTCGTGAATTAATTCTGCTCAATTAAACTTTTGGAATTCTGAAAATGGCACGTGTTATTGATACTTTCGCTTAAGTGATAGCATTGAAAGCATCCAACCGTGTTTAAGTTTGCATGGAAAACTGAGTTCCCTTTAATTTGCGTAGACATTAAAAAATATTGCTTTCGATGCAAAGAAGGTAAATAAGTACAATAAAACGGGTTTTTTAATAGGGACTTTACAAAAAAAACCAATAGAGATAGCAAACGGCACCATACTTTTCCAGCTCTTTTGACATTTCACTCTCTCGCATCATTTTCAAGCCTTGGGCATCTCTGTGACGTTTGGGTGTGCATCCCAACAAAATTACGGTTTGTTGCGGTTGTTGGGCCGCTGGTGTCATTGGGCCGTCCTTTTTCAATGATGATCAAGACCGGCACGTTATTGTGAATGGCAATCGCTGCCGCTCAATGTTAACCAAATATTTTTGACCCGAATTGAATGATTCATTAGTATATGAAACGAAATTTGGGGAACCGGATCAAGTATTGATACCCAAAAGCATTAGCATAGCATTTTCTTACAGGTAATGTAGTAAAAAGTCAACGAACGAAAATTATTGCAAGAGATTTCTCAAAGTAATCAAATTCATCATCTGTAGGCTTATTATGATTTTAAATGCCCATTTTAATAATAAGCACCTTTAAAAACTTAAATCATAAAAATGTGAAATCACGTTCTGATATACATATTTGTTCTCGTATAAATATATAATTACCCAGCGGCAATGGAGTTGACGGGGTTATAGTCTTAGTGCAAAGGCGGTTGTTATTTCCTGAGCAATCAGCTTTGCTAAATTTTCAATTTCATATACCCCGAGGCTAGCTAATATTTGAAGCTTCCAAAAAGTTATATTTTTTTTGCTTTATTCTGTGCTTGAGAGATTGTATGTAGGTTAAAGTTTTGAGTTAATTTTAAAACAGCGAGCGTTGGAAAAATGTGCAAAATTTCTTTCAAACAAAATTTTAAATTTTCCCAAAAAGTGAATAATAATGACTAAATTATTTGTATTAGAAGATTTTGCAATATTTAAAGTTAACATACCGACTAAGCTGGAAAAATTTATATTTTTATAAAAAAATGTTTTGGGACGCCTGCATTTTTGCTTTCTATCAAAAAAGATAAGATAATTTAGCTCACTGAATATTCAAATAGTATTTTAAACAAATTGTGTGCAGTTCTGTAAAACGTATATTGCGCTGCTCAATTGGATAAATAATTATATATATTAAACGCAATTTTCAATGCAGATGGAAGCTGTTAATAACTAAACACGGCATTAAAGTTTTCCTTATTAAAATGAAAATTTTGTGTCTTAAATTATTTGATGCAAATTCCGTTTGCTCTTTGCTATTACCTAAAATTTTTGTTTAATGGTTGTTAGCACTAAAAAATATTTGTTTTCACTATCTGCGCAGTTTTTTATGCAATTGCCAAATTGTTGACTCTAATTGTGTTATACAGGTGCAAAATTGTTAAATTCAAAAATTTACAAAGGAACATTAAGTCAATACGACAGAAATCTTTGAAGAAAAGCAACTTAAATTATGTTTGTTTACATACATATTCCTAAAATACTTCTCTTAGTATAGTACTGAGGAACGTTATTTGAGAACAATTAATAATTCAACCTGACTTTAAAAAGTCAGTTATGAATTTTAAATTATGTTTTCATTACACTCTGCTCGGTTGCCACGGAATATTATCCATGATCAATCGAAATGCATCATTCTATGAAATCTTTTGAATTTGGCAAGGGTATAATTACTTTGGCACAATCTAACTTAATATTTTCTATTTTTTGTTTATATTATATTTCCCATAACGTTTTTATGACAGAGTTATTGTAGCATTACAAACATAAAAAGACAAGCTACTTAGGTACTTAATGGTTGTACAACCTGTTTTAAGCAAAAGATTTGCAGTAGTGGCTGAGCAGTATGCAAGTGCCACATGGAAAAATAAAAGTGTTGTTTTCCTCTAAACATGTTCCTTATTGTGAAGAATATTTTTTTGGATATTTAAGGAGTGAGCTTCTTAGAGGTTTAAATTTTTTTTCCAAATGAAAAATATAAAATTTAAAGAGATACTCAAAAGCAACTACTATCATGAGAAATAAATTATTTCTTTTAATTTTGGCATAGAAAAATATAAGGACTTTTATTAAATATAGTTCTAGTATTTGAATCAAAATTTAAAACACAGTCCATTGCTCGCTTCCATAAAGATATAAGAAGTTATTTCTGAAATGACTTATACATTTTTTCAACTGCTCAATTTATTATTCCCACCCTTCTTTATTACAATCACCGCATAGTCTTTTAATAGGCAGCTAAATTTGGCTGTAAACTGACGGTTGATTTCTGCCTTCAAAATTTAATTCATTACTAAGATACAGAAAACCCCACACCATCTAACCGCTTAAAAATATTAATACTAACCGAGTTACGACATTTTAGCCGTGGGTTGATTCGAATAAAATAAACTCATAAAGCAGTCAAAGTGTTGTGAAAAGCTGAGAAATTATGTTTTAAAATGTCCAGACCGAATTTTCGCTACTATGAGCACCGAATATTAACCCGCTTTCATCACATAATTTAATTTTCATTAAGGACACCCAGAGAGAATGTAATGAAAGAGTCATAAGAAAAGTGTAAAAATATGTATGTTTGTAAACTGGGCTGTCATACGGATAAGTTTCTTTATATATTTCAAGCTAAATTTAATATATTGGGCAGAAAACATCTATCAGGAGATCGGAATTCAGTATGTTATGACATCAACTTTAGAACAAGGGCTAGACCAATTTCATTGAAATTCTACGCTAAAAGACATTACTTCTAAATGCAGGTGTTCACTTTTATTAAATAGTATATCACATAAGCTAACTAACACAAATACTTTAAAATCATATGGAAAGTCAAACAGGATATAAAGAAAATGTGAGTATGTATACCTTTAATACACAATGTGGGTGAGCGTAATTTAGATACTAACACAAAGGTTGTGTATATATTTATATATTTTTGGGCATTAATACAATTTTTTATTCAATAACGAAAACTACTTTAATTTGACTACAATCATGAGCCATATATTATAAAGTTTAACACTTCTTAATATTTCAATTCTAATTCAATTGCGTTCCTTTCTTATAGTCGTTATCTTATTCTTATTGTCGTTATGATATTCATATGATTATTAGATTACATGACCTGTATAATTTGGAACCATAAATGAATGAAATCGTGTTTGATCTTTCCCCTGCTGATTAATTCCCAAGATTTCATAGTATTTCATAGCATTTATGGAAAATTTTCCCCGCTGTTTTTTTTTCCCCCCGCAGGATTTCTAAAAAAATTTCGACGATGGTATAAAATTAAGAAAAATCACTGCATGAATTGTCTTATTTCCCCTCCAATATATGAAATAATTCAACATATGCAGATACCTTAAAACCGTACGTCCCTAGATTGCCGATTATGGCGCAAGTCTATGCAATGTCTTACTTATTATTCCCAAATATATTGTTGTTGATCAAAAATTAATAGTTATACTTATACGTTGGTTTCTTTTGACATTTCATTTGGGAGAAAATTTATTGTAGTTTCAATGTAATTAAAATTTATGAGAAGATTGCAGGAATTTAATTAATTTCCACACAAGTCATTTGTGCCAAACCACATACAAAACTTAATACTTTGTAGATGCTGATCACTGTAACCAATACGCCGAAATAGCGGGGCAAAATGTTAGCACATAATTGAGATGACAAGAAGCTATTTTAATAAATTGAATGGTAGATTTTTCTTTTAACCGGAAATTAGTTTCACAATTTATTTATTTTCTTTCCTAAATAACCAGCTCTTGCTCTACTTTTAACTGAATATCAAAATTCCTTTATCCTTAATTCTTTAGTGAAGGGTTTTAAAATAGAAATTTTGAACAAGGTCAGGTAGAGAGCGTTGAAAATTATATGAGCATTTGGCAGTATGCAAGTCAAGCTTAGTACATAAAAGTAATGCATAATCATATAACATATGTACATCGTTATATCCTTAAAAGTAATCCCCTCCTGCTGCAATACATTTATGCCAACTAATTTTCCAGTCATCATAGCACTTGAAAAAATGTCATGGCCACCAGAGCCTTCTTCGATTCTGTTCTCGGAATGGTCATGGGAATTTGCTTAATAGCCAGAAGTTACACGAAAGTAAATTAGCCGAATGCGGTGGTTGCAGTACGATATTAGTTCAAAATGTGGCGAAATGATCACGATCGTACTTCTTTGTTCAATAAATTCAGACATAGTAAAAATCGAAGAATTCTTTTATATAGTCTCAAAAAACGCTGCATATTTCACCAACAGTACTACCAACTTACAGAAAAAAATATACTGATTTAAAAAACACGTAGTATGAAGTATAAACTAAAAATTCACTTTTCAATTTGATGAGAAAAAATAGCGAGACATTGTCCAAAAATTTTTAAAATCCTTAATTTATTCTTCAAAATCTATATTTTTCCCCCTCAAAATAACCGCCTTGGCCCAAATGCGGTCGTTTTTCAGAAGTCACAAGGAGCTAAATCAGCGAACACGGTGGTTGTGGCATGATATTGGTTGAAAATAAGGTGAAAAACTCATAAGGTAATAGCAAAATAGCTTTGCAAAAACGACGTATAACATTCAAATAATATTCTCTGTTGACAGTTTGGTCGGTAGAAATGAAGTGGAATAATAATTAAAGAAAGCTTTCCACATTACCTTGATTGTTGTCCTGATTTCACGTGGTTTTTTCGGACTCGGGTGAAATTTGCCACGATATTCCGCCGATTGATCGTCTGTTTCTGGGTGGTAAGCATAGACCTAACACTTATCGCCACTAATGATACGTTTCATGACATCCTGGTAGTCGAAAAGATTTGTTTCACATACGTTAACGCGACGCGGTTTTCGAAAAATTTTAGTGATTTTCGACCTAATTGTGCTTTCACTTTTCTTAGGCCCAAATGATATTTCTTAATGGTTTTCACTGACCTTCCCGATATTCCAACGATAGTAGGTAAGAAAGATCTAATTTCGGGTATAACCGAATTTTTCATATTCTTGCAGCCTGAATGGATTAAAACCTTTGCTTGTTAGTTATATTGGCTTTAGAATGAGTTTACACTGGAAAATATCATCCTAAGCACGAAACTTATTAGAAAGCGTGCTATCCCAATTTTATTAAGATAACTCGTATATATGGTCGATTTTGGTATGCAGAATTAAATCTTCCGGAAGTTCCAGTTGGATATATGAGGGCTACAGGAAGTAGCCCCATTCAACCCATTTGTAGCACACAGATATACTACTATCAGGAAAGGATTATCTCTGAATTTCAATTACAAATCAGACACATTGACTAATTTTTTTCGGTAGAAAGTCAACTAAAGATACTGGGGTTCAATTATTCGGTACCTAGGTGCCTTAACAGTTTTTGCTGGATTTGAACCAAAAAGGATTTGTGCAAAATTTTATCCCGTTTTTTTTTATTTTTTTCTTGGTATGTACGCTCTAAAGGAAAGAAGGAAATAATCAGATGGAATATAAAATTGTACTGAGCGGACTGCAGACACCCGGATTTCATTCTTAGACATTTAACCATATATCTATCTCGCTTAGTTTTAGGTGATATGTACGACGGTTAGGTGAACAAAACTATTATATTCTGCAGCATCATGTTGCATGTACAAGTATACTAATCTTTGCCTTCATTACACTTTTTTACACTTAGCACATTGCTCTGTTCGCTGGGTTTCTTTTTTTTTGTTTTTTAAATTTTAATATTTCGTTTTTTATTTGGTCGCCACACTATTATATGTGTATATTGTTATTGTTATTATATATAGTATATATTTTTTCTTGTTTGTTTGGCTCACTGCACTTTTTGGTTTTTAATTCGTGCACCCTGCGCTCTTTTTGTTTGATTGCTTTTGTTTTTTTTTTTTTTTTTTTTTGAGTCACTGCACAGCTCCTTTTTTGGTTTTTGTTCACCACACAATTTATTGTTTTTTCTTGTTTTAATAATCCATAGTGCCTCTCACTATGGCTCGAAGGACCATGTTTAATTGTTGTCCCAATTTATCGAATACAAACCACTGTATTTAGACTTTTCGATTTGCACTCACACTCGCATGATCAATCAAAATGAAAAACAGCGTATTCATTAAAAGTACAATATAAAAATTATCATTTATTTATAAAAATGTTTTGTGCGATATTACATAATATGATGTTATTGAATTTATGTCCAATGGGTTGGATCGCTGTAAATTGGCGCGGGCAGGTCGTTGTCGAACGGGGTCAAAGATCGTGTTGACGCGGCGCGGTATAAAATCGAAAAAGTTGAGGGTCGAATTGTCCTGGCGAATTGTTTCGGACGAACCTTGATGTGCGCAGTGTGTCGAACGAAAGAATCCAAAACGAAAGTTGCTGTGCCGATAGTGAGAACGATTGTGTCTGCTTTCTCCTTGTCCAGCCTTTTCGATGAGTGAGTGTGCAGGTATAGTGAGTTGTGTTGGTGTCATCAGCTGTGGTGAATTAAGCTGTCGCATTAGGATGCGCCAGTTTTACCGTGTAGAGGGGGTGGATGCTTAACTCATTTAAACACTATGGAAATGGCTCAATATACATCAGTGTTACCACTTTTGAATAAATAGAGCAACGCAAGAGCACCTAGCGCATGTGCCAATAATTTATCATACTTAATGATGTTATTGATGATGAGATTTAAATGTAAATTTAATGATCTGCACAACTGGATTTATGCGTATATGACATGTGTACTCATATGTGAAGAAATATAACAGCAGTTGTGTCATAATGGCCTCTCTGCAACGTCCGATAAAAACATCAGTAGGCTTACTCTTTGTACTGCTCAGGTGATAAATGACAATGAACGGAGGAATGATAAACGTTTTTCGAGAGTAGCGTGCTTTGTATTAAACTACAAAATTGTATTCGTCATTAATGGATTTTATTTGAATTAAAACTTTTAAAATGATATAAAAAGAATATATTATATTAAAAGCGGATAAATCACACTTTTTTACGAGTATTAATTACTTATCGGATTGACCTTAATTTACCATATATAAGTCAAAGTCTAAGGAGGGCTATATCGGGTCATGTTGCGATGGAACAAACATATAACTTATCCCATATCGCACACTAATTACAAAAGAGTCACAACTCAAAAATTTTCATTTTTTTTCCACATAACAATTTACCGAAGACATTTTATTCTCATCACGACCTTAATAAATTGGGAAATCACCATTAAGTTCCCTTTTGTGTTAATTACGTAGCTTGCCACACTTATGCAGTATACTCTAAAGATGACTATTTAGTAGTGTCGCTAATGCTGAAATAAATCGTGAATTTCCTGTGCCTCTTCTTCTGAAAAAGTGAGTTGAATCATATGTATTATTTGAAATGTTTTATTTGCGATAAAATAATTGTGTTTATCACACTGTTATTCGATGTCCTAAATAAAAATGTCTCTTAATTTCTCTGTAAAACTGAAAAATCAATCATATTTGAGTAAGGGTGGCTTTTTGAGGTTTTAACTAAAAGACGTACCTTAGATGATCCTTGCCAAAGCGGGCGCATCTTTTTTCCGAAGGGTCAAATGGTTTAAATTAGTTTTTTCCAAAAATTCAGAATTTTTTTGTTAATACTGTATATAACCCCTGCTACCCCTTAATATTAAAATTGTTATTGCCTCTGTAATTGGAAATTGTATCAAATCAAATATGCAAATTAGCGCCGACAATAACTGAAAAGTAAGCATTGAACGTATAGCAAAGTAAAATCATTTTGGTAGAGATATTGCAAGAGCGAATAAGCATGATTTACTATACATACATAGGTGCGTATGTACACTGTGTAATGCAGTTTGCGGCGTGATTCATCAAAAGCTATAGCGTAAATATTTAATATACCAATAGCGATGTTTGATAATTAGCAGACCAAACACAATGAAACAAATGTTTTGCTATATTACAGAGCAGTTCAATGCATTACATCATTTAGCCACCAAAATACTACATTTGCAATGAAATCCTCTGAAAATAATGATATATGTTTCCTTCTCGATTTAGACATTATAATTGTGGGAATGAAACGATATGGCAGCATAGAGAAGAAGAAGAAGAGTACCATCAAGACGAGAAAGACGAGCAAGAGAAGTAAGACGCGAAAACGAATAAGAAGTGTACGTGCGGCAAGAGAAGGCTGGATTAATTTTAATATTACATAAATCGTTTCTTTGTATCTTTTAAATCAGTTTTAATTAATAAACCACATTCTAAATTTGTTAAGTACAATTGATCTTGCCTACAAATTTGGGGGCTCAACCTAAAAGTAATATCTGTGCGTAATTGTGTAATTGGACTTTTCAAAATGGCGAACCTACAAAGTTTTGGTAATGTACGTGAAAATATACGACGAATGCGCAAAGAGACCATTAGCGCATTGCATAGATTTATTTTCGAAGACGAGGGTGATAGACAAAATAGAAAGAGGCTGCGCGAATTTCAAGGTTTTAATTACGACGAGCACGACGACGAGTATGCGCAAAAGTCCGCATACATTGCATCAAATTTGTCTGTAGAAGAGTTGATTTCCATTTGCAACTTGCTACAACTGAGCTGCAAAGAGGAAAATGTACAGTTGCATATCTTTCGAAATCTACAAAAAGGGAATTTGCTTGGTTCCAACGATAACGACGAAGACGATAATGATGACGATGAAAATGACGACGAAGAAATTGACGACGATTGTGAAGGCGAATGCAGCGGTGAGGCAGCAACATTCAACATAAACGGCAGAAATTATGGCAAATTGGCGGACAAGTGTTCTAATCAGCCTAATCCAATTAGAAAAACAACCAACACTCAGGAAAGAGAAAACGACGATTGCTTTGTATCATTTTTAAACAACGATTACGTAACCGAAAAAGAGAACACAATAACACCGAGAAGCAGAGGAGCGCAACCATCACAATTGTCCCGATTTGCAATGAATTTTCGTGATGTAGAAGAAACAATACGACAATATGATGGAACTGACAGCTTACCAGTT
This sequence comes from Bactrocera correcta, assembly GCA_027475135.1. Classification (NCBI taxonomy): domain Eukaryota; kingdom Metazoa; phylum Arthropoda; class Insecta; order Diptera; family Tephritidae; genus Bactrocera; species Bactrocera correcta. Next base: position 145,524,170 of record CM050323.1, read on the forward strand.
GAAGTTTGGATACAAGAATTCGAGGAAACATCAGCCGTTATGGGATGGGATGATTTTCAGAAATATGTATTTGCTAAAAAGTCCATTAAAGGTACTACAAACTTATTTCTGAACAGCGAAAGGGGAATTGTTTCTTGGGAAAAGCTGAAATGTGCATTGCTGAAAGAATTTCAAACAGCAACGAACAGTGCTACCATACACAAACAATTAAGTGAAAGAAAAATAAAAAAAGACGAAAACGTGCAAGATTATTTTTTTAAAATGAAAGAAATAGCATCGAGGGGAAACGTCGAGAATGCTGCTTTTATCCAGTATGTGATCGATGGCATAAGGGACTTAAGTTTAAACAAAAGCATTTTGTATGGCGCTCGTGATATGACGGAATTTAAACAAAAGCTTAAAATATACGAAATGGTGCGATCGAAATCAAAAGATGAAGAGAAAGAAATTTTTAAGAACAAGAAAGTAAATAGTGATTTTAACAAAGAAATAATAAATTCAGAAGAACGAAATGTAAATAGATTCAGAAAAACAGTGAATAATGTTGAAGCAAAAGTGGACATTCGTTGTTATAATTGTGGTGTAAAAGGTCATAAAAGTATTGATTGTAAAGACAGAGAGAAAGGTGTAAAGTGTTTTGGGTGTAACAACTTTGGCCATATGTCGAAAAATTGTCCAAACAAAAACATACAAAGTGACAAACGTAATTTACAAATTGTTAAAACAAGTAAAGATATAATGATGAAAGAAGTAGGGATAGCAGATAAGAAGTGGTTAGCTTTGTTTGATACAGGCAGTAAATTTAATGTTGTTACATATAGAATGTACGAATTATTAAAGAAACCGAAGTTGATAGAATCAAACTTTTATTTAGTTGGATTTGGACAAAAATCAAATGAAAATAAAGTGAAACCGATTGGACATTTTGAAAAAAGTGTGGAAATAGACAATAACATTTTCAATTTAAATTTTCACGTCGTACCATCAGACAGCATAGACGTTAACATGATTATAGGTGAAGAATTATATTCACAAGCTGAGGTGCGAATTAATTCAAGTGGTGTTTTTGTACAAAAATTAAATACGTGTGATATATTTGAAGAACATGCGTTGATGAAGATTGATAAATGTATAGACGATATAAACGTGGACCCACTTGCTAGTGCTGCTGCAAAGCAAAAAGTTTTTGATTTAATTGAACTATATACGCCTAATAAAACTAAAACAACAAATGTAAAAATGACAATAGTGTTAAAAGACGATACGCCAATTTTTTCTCCACCTAGAAGACTTCCTTTTTGTGAAAGGCAGATAATTGATAGGCAAGTTGAACAATGGCTTGAAGACGGGATTGTTGAAACTTCAGAGTCTGAATTCTGCAGTCCAGTAGTATTGGTGAAAAAACGCGATGGCACACCCAGGCTGTGTATAGACTACCGACGCATAAACAAGGTAATAATTAAGGACAGATTCCCACTGCCTTTAATTGAAGACCAACTCGATCGACTACAAGGCTCCAAGATATTTAGCACGATTGATCTAACAAACGGGTTCTTCCACGTTGACGTGTCTGATGCAAGCCGCAAGTATACATCATTTGTAACACATAACGGTCAATACCAGTTCCTCAAGGTTCCATTTGGATTGTGCAACTCTCCTGGCGTTTTTCAGAGGTATGTAAATGCTATATTTCGAGATTTTACGAAAGAGGGAATTGCTCTCCCTTACATCGACGACGTTATAATTCCGGCAACTGACGAAAAAGAAGCGCTAATTCGATTAGAAAAGGTTCTAAACTTGTGCCAAGATTATGGGCTTCAAATTAACAAAAAGAAATGCCAATTTTTGCAAAGACGAGTGGAATTTTTAGGCCACGTTATAGAAAATAACCAAGTCGCTCCATCAAGCGTGAAAATAGAAGCCGTTATGAAGTATCCATTACCGAAAACGTTGAAACAGTTAGATAGTTTTCTTGGCCTAGCCGGGTACTTTAGAAAGTTCATTCGCAACTTTGCATTAATTGCAAAGCCGCTGAATGATTTGAAGAAGCAAAATATTATATTTAATATGGGGAATGAACAAATGAAATCATTTAATACTTTAAAAACCCTTTTAAGTCAAAAGCCAGTATTAAGTATATACAATCAGACGTATGAAACGCAAGTACACACAGACGCATCCATAAATGGTTACGGCGCTGTTTTATTACAAAAATCCCAAGATGATAGTCAATGGCACCCCGTGTATTATATGAGTAAAAAGACGATGGAAGCTGAGCGAAAATTTTGCAGTTACGAACTCGAAGTACTCGCTGTAATAGAAGCTCTTAAAAAGTTTAAAGTTTATTTATTGGGTTTACATTTTACCATCATAACCGACTGTAATGCGTTTGCGAAAACAATAGACAAAAAAGATTTATGTACGAGAGTAGCTAGGTGGATAATGTTATTGCAAGAGTATGACTACGCTATTGAACACCGTTCTGGTTCAAGTATGAAGCACGTAGATGCATTGAGTAGATTTCCGATTTTAACAATTACCATAGATGACGTCACTTTAAAAATCAAAGAAGCGCAAGCACAAGATGAAGAACTGCGACTAATTAAAGAAATTTTACAAGAAAAAGAAAGTTATGAAGATTACTTTATGAAGGGTGACATTTTATATAAATTAATAAACGACTGCGAGTTATTAGTCATACCTAAAAACATGCAAAAAAAGATTATACGACGAGCTCACGAAAAAGGGCATTTCGCTTTAGCAAAAACTAAAGATATTATATCCAAAGAATTCTATTTTTCAAAACTGAATGAAAAAATTCAAAAGTGTATTTCCAATTGCGTTCAATGCATCGTTGCCAATCGCAAAAGAGGAAAACAAGAGGGCGAGTTACATCCATTACATAAAGTAGATACTCCATTACATACGTACCATGTCGATCATTTAGGACCATTAGAATCTACAAGTAAAATGTATAAGTATATATTTGCAGTAATCGACGCATTTACAAAGTTTTCTTGGTTATATCCTACCAAATCAACGTCAGCAAAAGAAGTCATCAGTAAGCTAACGACGCAAGGCACCAATTTTGGTAATCCAGTTAAAATTATCTCTGATAGAGGTTCGGCATTCACGTCCGACGAATTTAAAGAATACTGTCGATCAGAAAACATAAAACACGTTAAGATAACTACAGGGCTACCACGTGCGAACGGCCAAATTGAAAGATTGAACAGCACAATAATTGCAGTTTTATCGAAACTAAGCATCGAAGATGCAACAAAGTGGTATCGTTATGTCGACCGAGTACAACAGGTGCTAAATTCTACATATCATCGAAGCATAAATATGACACCGTTTGAAATGATGATTGGGACCCGAATGAGGTCTAAAGAAGATATTTATATTAAAGAACTCATCGAAGAACAATTAGTGCAACAGTTCAACCAAAATCGAGATGAAATGCGCAACGACGGGAAAAAACAAATCCATAAGATTCAAGAAGAAAACAAAAAATCATACAATCTGCGACGTAAAAAAGCTCATATTTACAAACTAAATGATATTGTTGCTATAAAGCGTACACAATTTGGTAGCGGTTTAAAGCTCAAACAAAAGTTTCTAGGCCCCTATCGAATTACTAACATAAAACCAAACAACACTTACGATGTCCAAAAACTGGGTAACGGCGAAGGTCCAAAAACAACAACAACGTGCGCAGAATTTATGAAAGAATGGCTAAATACATTTGATGACGACGATTCTACTTAGTTATTCGAGACGAATATCACGCAGGATGGCCGATATGTGGGAATGAAACGATATGGCAGCATAGAGAAGAAGAAGAAGAGTACCATCAAGACGAGAAAGACGAGCAAGAGAAGTAAGACGCGAAAACGAATAAGAAGTGTACGTGCGGCAAGAGAAGGCTGGATTAATTTTAATATTACATAAATCGTTTCTTTGTATCTTTTAAATCAGTTTTAATTAATAAACCACATTCTAAATTTGTTAAGTACAATTGATCTTGCCTACATAATATATACATTAAAAAAAATAGGTTCATTTTTACACACAATTTTTTTCTTAAAAACAAACTGACGTTATACGCTCAGATGCAATATCAGCCTCCGTAGAAACACGTTGACTGCGTTCATTAAAATAAGGACGTTTGACTGCCCTAAAAAAGGCGTTTTTTGGAGGTACAAAAAAACAACACGTTAGCTTTGGGTGACACATAGATGGCACTTATAAAATTTAGTTCATATAATTTCTAATTAACCCTACACTTCAAAGGGTGCATATGTAAAGTTTACAGCTGTCGAATCATTAGTTTGTAAGTTATATCATTTGTAGTGAAGCAACTTTAGTTGTTGTGAAAAGAATGTATAAAAAGGAGCTTTGCTTGTTAATAAAATATTGCTTTTGAAGGGAAAATACAGTAGAAGCAAAAATTTGGTTTGATAATGAGTTTCAAGTCAGTGTCCCATTCAAATCAACTACCAAAGGTTAATATGCGAAGTTTAAGGCGATTAGTATTAACAGTCTCATTAGAATTTAGAAGCTTATGATATATCACATCCTTCTGATCCCACCAAAGATATAGCATTGCCTTCTTACCGAATCGATCTGAAAAGAAAAGGGAAAAAGGTCATCCGAGAGTTTGTACCAAATATCTAGATACACAAGATCTCATCATATCATTGGAAAATTTGAAACTTTTTCAGTGATGAATAATTTCGTATAAGCTCAGAAATTGCAACAGTTATTAGTTATTATAAATATAATATCATCTATGCTTAGAGCACTCAACAATTTCTTACATAAATGGCTGTCTGAAGGAATTATGCATTTGAGTGCATTTCATGCATGCATCATGTCACACAGGTTTAGTTACTACACGTAAATGCAACCGCAAACATAGCCATAGGCATTGAGTAAGAAACGTGAGTGTCTGCAGCCATTTACTCTAAATGTTATATTTACCATAGCTTATTTATTGAGGAAAATGCATGGTATAGTAACAAAGTCATATGTATGGTTTTGTATGGCTTAGCATACAGATAAGTGCAAAGCATATACACTTGCAAAACTTTTGCGTTCTGAAATCTTACACGTTAACAAATTGCACTGCGGTAAGCGCCTTTTTCGAAAGTGTATGGTGAAAATTTTGACACATGTTCGTGGTAAGCAATTATCCTACTAAAGGCTGAGTTAAATGAGAGTTCCATTATTGCAGTGATTGATTAAGAAATTAGTTATACATTAATTTCCGCAAGCACCTGACCATTTATGAAGTTTAAGTATGATGAAATTTCAGCTGCATAAAGTGACGTAAAACAAACCAGAGCTATGAAAATCCTTATGAGATAAATGGGAGAGAAGATAAGATACTTAAATATGATTTGGTCATTATTGGTCCCCCTTGACTAAATATTGTAAAAATATGTAAATATAATAAGTGATTCGGAAGGATAATGGCTATTAATATCTATAAATGATCGAAATGGCTCCATAACTTTCAAAGGCTCTCATATACGGAATATGAGGACATCAGCGTATATGGCTGACTTTTTTCTCAATATATTAGTAAATTTGCCCAAAAAATTAGGTGACATTTGAATTTAAACTGCCCGCGACGAAGGATTTGAAGAAATATTTTTTTTTTTTTTTTAGGTTGGTAGTACTGTCAGTCACATTTATGTCAAAATGTTCATTAGTGTTTGAGATACGTGTCGTTTTGTGAGCTGCTAAAAGTGAGTTTTTCGTTTTTTGCGATGTCGAAGTTTATTTAGCAAAGAATTTGCATTAAATTTTGTTTATAGAATCAATTTTCTACTGCGGATGCATTGAGGATGGTGCAGAAAGCCTTTGGTGATGAGGCTATGTCTAAAAAAAATGTTTACAAGTGGTATAGTGAGTTCCAAGCCGAGCGTGAATGTGTCGAAGACGAAAAGCTTCCAGGGCGACCATCAACCTCAACCGACTAAGCTCACGTTCAACAAATCAATGATTTGGTGTTGAAAAACCGTCGATTAACAATTAACCTTGCTGATTAAGTTGGCATATCGAAAGGCTCAGCCAATACCATTTTGAAGGATGTTTCGGGCCTCAAGCGCGTCAAATCTCGACTGGTAACGAAAACATTGAATTTTTTGGAAAAAAGGCGTCGCGTTAATGTGTGTGAAACGATGCTTTCCGACAACCAGGGTGTCATGCTTACGACCGCGAAACAACCGATCAATCGAGCGAATATCGTGCCAAAAAGAGCCGAGACCAAAAAAATCGCGCCAAAGTCGCTCAAAAATCATTAACAATAAATTATCGTGGTGTTGTGCATTACGAATTCCTTCAAACCGGTCAAACAGTCAACAAGGAATATTATTTGGACGCCCAAAAAGGCCGGAATTGTGGAAAGACAATTCTTGGGTTTTACACCATGATAGTGCACCATCCCATACTGCCCTCGTAATTCGTGATAATTTCGCCAAGAACACAACCCATATCGTTCCGCAACCACCGTATTCACCTGATATGGTGCCGTGCGACTTCTGGCTGTTCACCAAGCTCAAAAGACCGCTCCGGGGACACCGTTTTTATACGATAGAGGAGATCCAAGTCGCAGCGAAGACGGAACTGAAGGCCATCCCGGAAACTGACTACAACCAGTGAAGATTGGAAAATCCGTTGGCATAAGTGCATTGCATCGGGAGGTGATTACTTGGAAGGGGATGAAATTGATTTGGAAGAATAAATAAAGATTTTTCAAAATAAATACAGTGCCATCTTATTTTTTGGGCACAAAAATTTCGCATTTCTTCCTTATTAGTACGCATTAAATTCCAAATCTAATTTCCGACTATTATGCTCAAATAAATTCGACTTTGACGTGTTCTAAATTTCAATGAAAATTCAATATGTGTAGACTCACAACATTTTGCGTATATTATTCACTTACGAGAAGTAAAGATGTCTTAAGCTGGTTGAGAAAACTGATCACACTTATAATATTAATATATGTATATGAGATAAGAGATATTAAATATTCAACATAGAATCCACGTTCCAGGTAATTTTAGATAATTTATCAAATTTGTGCTGCTCAGCTTACAGTGCATACTTTGTACACAAAACTTCTCAGTAACTAATTACAGCAAATATTCGTTTCATTTGAGAAGCTACAATATACTTTTACACCTTGATTGCCACACGCCTTGGTTACACGATGCGCATTTATCATTTGTGAACTCTTCTTTGAGTAATCACACCAAATTTGTAAAACGCATGTCATTGCAGCTGCTACACGTGTAGGCCAGTGTAAGCATGTAAGGATTCAGTAGTTGTTGTCGTATACGAAATACTAATTTCCGCACAGCTCTGTTCAAGTTAATGTATTGAATAAGATGCATAAATTTGCAGAGTGTGTGATACTAATTTTCCAGTAGTATCCTTCGCGAAGTGGAGAGTGTATACTTAGTCCAATCGAATACCAATTATGTTTTTGTGCTAAGTAACTTCTCGAAAACTTTATTTTGTGTAAATTATTTTATATTCCCTACATTTATATTTCCGGTGATATATACCACATAATATGATAAGGCATTGCGTTTTACCACTCTATGCCATAGGAAAATGTAACATGTATGTATTAGATCCATTCAGATATTTAAATTTTAATTTATTTAATATACTGTATAAGTTAATACTGACATTATGATGTAAAAAGTAATATAATCTTCATACCAGCAAGAATGTAGAATTTTGACCGTTATTACTCAATGCTTTATTACAAGTTTCTAAGTGAGTGATGTAGTGCAAGCTTCGTTGTATATTTCCTATGTTCAGAGGTCCGAGTGGGGTGCAAATCATTATTTTGCTTACATGTGAACTAGTTGGAAAGTTTCTAGTAATCTTAGCAGACTTATAACCTTTACACACGTAAATAAAATGTTTTCTTAATAAAACAAACTAGTTGCTCATTATTGGTATTAATTTCCTTTAGACTTGCCATTATTTAAATATGGTACTTATATACTATTACTTAATTAAATTCAACAAAAAATAAAGAAAGTCCGGGGGACACATCTAGGCTGTAGTGCGGCTGCAGAAGCGTTGGGATGCCGCCCTTGGTAAGGTAGTTGTTCATAAGAAAGGCGCTGTGAGCCGGAGCGTTGTTGTGGTGCAACTTCCAATTGGTGCGATGTCTTGCCGAACCCGATAGGCCCCTTCGTTTGAGTCTCTTAAGGACTTATACATAAAACTTGGCGTTGTCGGTCAAAGTAGCCAAAGAGCATCGTTTTCTTTTTGGATTTGCTCATTCTTCGTTTTTTCATCAGCGACCTCTTCCCAGCCTTCTTAATCATATAAAATATCTCTGTTGCAGATTTACCGAGTTTGATTCAGAATTTAATCACTTTATATCTTTTATCTCTGAAACGGAAACACTGAAACAGAAACACATCGCGCGAAATTGTTTAACCTGCCTCTCCAGGTATTCGAAGACAACTGACCAGCCGCTCGTACGTTAGCTAGGAACGCCCTCGTTCACGTTCATTAGATCTCCCAGAACAAATTTCATTCAGTGAAATAACAGTAATTTGCCCAACTTCTATTATCACTTTTGTTGAAATAGTATTTACGAGTAAAATTTATCACATTACGTCATCTAATCACATTAATTTTTCACCTTAGTAGTAAAATTTTTAAAAATTTTAAAGATACACACATTTAGAAATTGAAATAAAACCTTTTTTTTTAATTTTTTCAAAGATAGGTGTGAGATGGCTGATTTTGCAGAAGAATACAAAAAATACTTAAAAGGGACAAATCTGACAGATTTTCTTTCATCTTCTTCTAATATTTATACCCCGAACAGGGTATATTAAGTTTCTCACGAAGTTTGTAACACTCTTTCTGGGTTGGTGCGTCGGAGACCCTATAAAGCATATATATAAAAGATCAGTATGTTGAGCTGAGTCGATTTAGTTATGTCCGTCCCTCCGTCTGTCTGAATATATTATTATTTTTATACATAATAGGGTGCTTCAAAATAAAATTTTGAATTTTTTTTTTAACTCAAATGTTAGTGATTGACAAACCAAAAATCCTCCCACAAGCCAGGCGCTGTAGCTTATCTGTAACAGATCCCTATTCTTTTTAGGTTCCCATATATTTTACATAGGAATTTTCGTTTTTTTATTCAAACTAAAATTTCACCAGCTAATTTTCGTTTCTCAAAAATAACCATCACATATTAAGAAAATTGGCTTTCAAACTTTAGAAATTCTTTATTAACCATTTTCTATTTCAAATTTGTTACGTAAGTGTGTTGAAGAATAAGCCGAATATACTGTTGTACCTTTTGCTCACATCACATCGGAGTAAGACGGGTTTTAAAATTTGCATCTCAGATCGACTCTCTGGCTAATGATTCCGACGATTTCGTATCATAAAATTTGTAACATACGTCATATACCCTGTTCAGGGTCTAATAAAAAATTCAACAGAATCGAAACTTTATAGATCGTTCTTTATT
>CM050323.1:145534704-145599696 GCA_027475135.1 Bactrocera correcta
ACGCTACCTTACTTTTTTCATTGAGAATTGGTGGCGAGCAACTAAATGAATGAGTGGTAACATGCCAGTTATGGGAAATTTATTGGATTAAAATAAAACAGTATGGTCAAAGAAAGTTCGGAATATAGGTGCATGTCCGCAGGAAAAATTAAAAGCAATCCTTTCACTTTAACTTAACAGTAATTTTTCTACTTTTGCAAGATGTTGTTACAGAATATAGTAGTTATGTTCACCTAACGGTTATTTCTATCACCTAAAACTAGTCGAAATAGAAATGTTCATGACGATGAGACGAGTTGGATTCCAAGTGACTGCCTGTCTGTGCAATATTTTGAGTAAAAACTAAGATCTTAATGAAGATGAGATATCTCAATGAAACTTAGTACACGTGATCCTTAGCCAAGAAATGAGGACGAGTTCGTAGATGGACGCAATCGGATACCTACCCTACAAAATACCCGTACCCCACAAAACGAAAACTTATAAAATGCCATCACTAAGCACCTCACCAAAGTAGAGCCTTTTAATTTGGTACAAAGGATTGCAGTAGCAATGGAAAACTGTGAGATACAAAATGGGCGTATATATGCTTTATGCAAATTTAAATTACAAATCTTTTTGGTCCTTCTTACAATCGTACGAAAACAAGTGAAATCGGATGGCAATCCCGCCCACTTTTTACATATATAACTGTTAGGTTAAAAACTACTAAGAGTGCGACAAAAAAATAACTACCAATATTCAGGGGAAATCAAAGGAGTCTGTGGAATTATTACTAATTAACAATGGTAGAAGTTTATCCTTTTAATTTTTAGCAATTAAGTCCATTATTCTTTTACTGATCTAAAAAAATTAAAGCCTTTTGCTCGTTCTTTAATAAAGGGTTATATGGGATTGCAGGTTTCAAAAAATCGATTTTTTTTATTCTCTTATTAATTTCTATAACACCTCTAACGGTTTTGGAGATACAGTCTTAGAAACTTGTGCGCTCGAGGCTAGCTAGGCAAAGTGCGCCGTCTTCAAACACTTTTTTCTCAAAGCTGTGTTTTTGAAATCGGTCGGTAAGATTTCTCGTGAACTACTCAATATATCTTTAAGAAACCTTACAGAGGTCTTTGAGATACAATTCTTGAAGGCTTGGGTGAAGGATATTTTTTCGATTACAACTATTTGAAAAAAAAATATTGCGAAATTTTCACTTACATTTTCTTTTTTTTTTTAATTTCTGCCAAAAACCCAATTTTAAATTTTTTTTCTTCGCCTAAGTTCGCTGTTAAGGTTTTAATTATTTTTCCCCTTAAGATAATCTTGTAAGGAGCTATACTGCCAACGCGGGTGCATCCTTTTTCCGTGGGGTTACTGGAAATGATGTCGCAATGACAAAAAAATTAGAATTTCTTCGTTACTAGTGTACCGCATGTTTGTAACAATAAAAAATTCTAATAAAATATTTATTATTTTATATGAGAAAATAATTGTTGAAAAAGGCTGTTTTTTACGAGAGGAAACTCATGTAACCCCTTAAGGTTATAATTATGGTTGATGCAATCGGTCATTAGATACTCTCGAAATTTGTACTGAATAATTTCAGAATATATGAGCTTTGCCGACTTTATTTATTATTAATATGAAGCGAGACGTGTCTCTTAAAATCCACATACAAGGTCTGTCGCAAAAGAAACAGGACTGTTAAAAAAAAATAACAAAAAATTAATAGTTTTCAAAAGTTATATTTTTTTATTCAAAGTAGTTTCCTTGCGTTTAGCCCGGTCAATTATTTAGCATTTCAAATGAGTGTTTAAGGTTATTTTTCGGGATGCTCTTGAGAATATGGACGTCGCCTTTTGTATAGCTGAAATGTCCTGAAACCAGTGTCCTTTCATGGGCAAATGAAGTTTTCCAAATAGGTAAAAATCACGGGGTGCCAGATCTGGTGAGGAGTGTGAGTGATTAATGGTTAATATGGAAATTTTTTTCAAAAAATCAGTGGGAAGCGTCGACCAATGACACGGCGCATTATCATGCAACAGGCGCCAGGACCCTGCCTCACAGTATTATGGTCGAGCACGACGAATGCGTGACAAAATACGCTTCATAACACCAAGGTAAAACACAGCATTAATCGTTTGGCCAGGACTGTCGGTGTACAATACCTTCGGAATCGTATAAACAAATCAGCATTGTCTTTGTGTTTGACTTCTGAAGACGACTGACTTCTGGTAGTCACAGAGGTCCTCACGACCTTCTTTGAATCGCTTAAACCACTCATGCACATTATTATTACAGTAAACGTTTTCCCAAGTTTAAAACAGAATTTAATATTTGCTCTTTGTTCAAAATGCATTTTACGACCTATGACCAAAAGCTACTGTCACTTTTTGATCGATAACATCGATTGTGGTTGTCCAATTGTCTTTACGAAATGTCAGCAAGAGATCAAACTTTTTATTTCATGTACTCTCCAATAGGTGGCGCCACCAAAAACAGTTATATATAAAAAGTTCTGTTTCTTTTGTGACAGACCTTTTACATGTATATTTGTACTGACATCATAAATGCAGCCGGAAAGACAAAGTCTCCGTATATCTTGGGTATAGGAAAGCTACGAAACTTTCAGATTAGTACATTATTTGTAGCTTCCTTTATGTACTTGTATTGTCAAAATAAAATTTTCACTACCAGTAATTTCTAACTAAATAAGTTAGCTTCTTTAAACCGTTAAAGCAAAATAATATATGTACTGCAATAAATGACTAAAACTGCCTTAACTTTTTAATAGTTTAAAAGTTACCAAACTATTTTTATTGAAAGTGCCTGTCGGCTTGGTTGGCAACAAGTTTTTGACGCTCATTATTTATGAGCAACCTAAACCTTGCCAAGTAAGATATTGTGAGGTTACAATGAGTTTTATCGTATTTTACGTTACGGATGTTTTCGTTCACTTCCTTTTGGCGGCAAAAACATATGCATTATCGCTCAGCTTTTATTTACTTTGTTGCCAAAAATATACTGAGAGCATTAAACTAGTTGGTATATTATATGCACGCACACGAAAGAAGGATTTTTATCTGTTGCAACATTTGTTTAAATAAACTTATTCCTAGCGAAAATTTCGGGCATGGCTGGCATTCAAATGAATAATTGATACAGTTTTTTATTTTAAGAAAAATCCAACCAGTGATCTTAAATTTTTATTTCATAATCAAATTATCCTAGTTAAATCACTAGTTCTCACCATTCTTAAAAATGGTTAAAGAAGCACGGAAAGCGAACCGTATTATTACTATATAATTTTATGCAACATTTTGAGCATTGCCAAGTGAGAAACAAACTGCAGTCATCATTATTAGCTTGTTGCTAGCAGCCATTGCTGTCCTGGAAAGATTTGAGCTGGCACTTAGCAATTACATTTCTATTGTTGGTCTATAATCCAATTTTACTCAATGTAAAAGCAGATAGATAGAGACAATTCGCTGTAGCGTGGCTCTTATTTAAACATAAGGGTATTACATATTTATAGCAAAAAGAAAAGTAGATCTATGTTTAAATAAATCCTCATCTACATATATCTCTCATTTTCGTCGCCTTAAGGAAATATTCATTCAATAATAAAGTGCGCTTTGAAGTCTTCGTCTAGCAAACGGATTACCCTTTATTAAGTTAATTGTTATTATAAGTAAATTATTGAAATGATGTACTAAATATGTAAGTAAATTTATCTGTTGCATTCTTGAGTCAGTATTTGCTTGTCTATTAATTTAAAGGATCCAAACTTTTACTAACACGCTGTGACGGACACTGATGCTACATATCATCATGTATATCAGAACATGCCATTGATAGTTAGAACTCCGATCACATATTCATTGAGATCATTACAGGTATAACTGCCGATTAGACATGTGTTCATGAATTTGGTAGGCAAGTTAGCAGTCATCGGAATGGAGTTTGTTTTCAGTTGATCAAAAACATAAAGCAAACTTCGCTGAAGATGCTGACAGCCATCCCAAAAAGTGCTTATTAAATTATGCAAATCTTTCGAGGAATACAAAAACCGATCGCATAAGTGTGCTACATCTAGGGGGAACTATTTTGAAGGCCACGAAATAAATGCAGATTAATAATTAAGGGGCTACACCAGTACGATTTTCGGGAATTTTTTTAAGACAAGGTAACAAGGTATATTTTCAGCTATATTCTAAGATTCTTGTTTTTACAAAAGTTTGAAAAATAACGGAGTTTTGGGCTGTCTTCGGAGGTGCCACAAAAAAAATTACCCAACTGCTGGCATGATTCCGACCGAGTGAGTAGCTGAAACCAAAAAATTTTAAAAATTTTATTAAACCTAAAAATATTTCCTATGCAATGACCCACGGTCTTTGAAAAATATCAAAAATTAACAAAATAGTGTAATTTTCAAAAAAAAAAAAAATAGTTTTTAGGTAAAAATTTTTTGGCGTTTTTAATGCCAAATTGACAATTTTTTACCAATCAAAAAATTCGTAAGTTATTCTATAGTAAATGTATTCAAAAGTACTCAGTTTCAATTTGGTCAATCTCTCGATGAGTTATGACGCCACCAATTTTGAAAAATGTCGTTTTGAGAAAAACGCGTTTAAAGTTTCACTTATATATAGTTTTGCCTCCGAGCAGTCTCTTTTTAGAACGTTGCCATCCAAAAACTATTCAAGGTACGACCTTGACAATTTCACAGAATATTTTTGGAAATATAAAATATCGAAAAAGTGAATAAAAAAAAAATTTTTGAAATTTAAATATTTTGCGTTTTATTTACAATTTCCAGCCACTTTTTTGTCACAACTTATCTCAATTACAGTAATTTGATTCAGTCACTAAATTTCTTATTAGTCCACATCTTCTGTCTTATGAATACAACTTTTCCAAATTGTGCAAGGTGCGAAATCTGGCTACAAACTTTATTATACTTTTGTAAGACTAACTAAGTAGGGCGACAGAAATGGACAGTTCGTCTAAGCACACTCTACGATTTTAATAATTTGCTTATTCTATTTAAAAAAATATCAAGATACAACTTTAATACTTCAACTTATATATACATAAGTATGTTCCTTATTTCTAAAGTTCAGTTTGGTTTTACAAACGCCAACTAAAGTTTCAGTGCTTCCCTCGTCATCCGGATCATATATATGTATATAATATATAAATCATCTATCTCGACTAGTTTGGGATGATACTATACATGCAACCGATAGGTGAACAAAACTATTATACTCTGTAGTAACATGTTGCAAGAGTATGGAAATTATACGCAGTTAAAGTTATACATCAAATGACCTGAGCATACCTACATGTGGTATATATCCCGCGTTGCTCATACGACGTGGTGTACTATTTGACTACACTCTTTTTATTGCATAAATCTATCTACATATACCTTTTAAAGCAATGCTTGTATGAAAAATAAGTAAAACAGGCTAAGTTCCGGTGCAACCAAACATTTAACACTCTTGGAACTTCCAGGAATCAAGGCCACGAAAATACCTTAAGGTGTAAAACGTTAATCACAGGATCGGAATCCAAGCAATTAAGTATATATCTGTATATATATAAAAGGTACATACACTGGAACAATAATTTTAAGAATCTAGTAAATCACATTTATTTACCAGATGGTCAAACTTCTTTGCTTTAACAAATTAATGATGGTAGAAATATTTTTTGCTTACTGCAAATCAGTGTACTCGTATAAACATACGTTAGCTGTTAAATTTTCATACCATTAACCATGAAATCAGAAGAATTTTCTCACTGACAGAGTGAAGTTATTTTGCTGCTTTATTCTAATTATGATAAATTGTTATGTATCCGCCCGAGAAAATTTATTTTACGTTTTTTCACCTTTTTGCCTAAAGATAATTATATGGGCATTAGTGGTAAAATTGTATGATTCAGCATATTAATGATATCTATGAATATATGTGATTTCTGTTGATACTGCTTAGAGTTACGCGCTACCAATTCAAATAAATGAGTTCGAAACTAGTTTCGTTGAAAAAGTCTAAATAAGTAAATTTGCCGACGGGTTAGCATGACAAGAGTTTTTAGAAGCAGGGGTAAAAGTTGGAATATGGGCGTTGCACCGCCCACTTTTTGGTGAAATCCTATATCTCAAGACCCGACTGACCGATTTCGATAACATTTGGAAAGTGACATTCTTCTTATATTCTTATGTCACTCTGTGGAAATGGGTGAAATCGGACAACAACCACGCCTACCTCCCATATAGCACAATTTTAAATTCCACTTGATTATTTTACTTTCCAGTACACAAATCAATTTAATTTATTTAGTAGTTTATTTACCTTATGGCAAAAAATTGTTAAAATCCAACCAAAACTGTTCAGGATCCTAAGTACCGAATACGTGGACCCCAGTACCTTGACTTTTGATCGAAAATGTCGGTCAATGTATGATATATAATAGAAATTCAGAGAGAATCCGTTTACTGCATTAGTAATCCTGTGTATCCAAAATGGGTGAAATCGGCTTAATAGTTCCCTGAGCCCCATATACCTAATGTAAAGATTTTCGAACTTTCTAGTGACCTTATGCTGGATATATCGCCCAATATTTGAGTTATGTCAAAGAAAATTTCAGAACGTACTTTACTCATAGTAGTATATCATAGTGCCAAAACTAGATACAATTGGGCGCAAACATGACCTAGCACCCATACAATGACATTAATATTTCACTGAAGCAATGAGTACTCGACCACTTGGCGCTGGCGTGTCGCGAACACTTCGCGTAAGCAATAGAATGTCTCTGCGAATTTAGAAGCAAAGCACCAATTGAGATCTTCACAAACAAAGAGTATTCAATTATGCACACATTACAAATTTATTGATGTATAAGGCATGATCTCAACACTTACGTTGCATAGCATACTTTTGTACAACAAAATCAATTATTCTGCTGTCATCAACAACGCTACTCATGCAACAACTGATTTAAAATTCTACATAATCATTTCAAGTGTCAACACGATTACTTACACCTCCGCAGCCATACCTCTCTGTTTGTTTAGGGCACTATAAAAGGATACTTGAGAATTCGCAGAAAAGAAAGAGTTGAGAATTTTAAGTTTAACATTAAATATCTTTGTCATACTTAAATTATACATCGAAGTGCCACGCTATTCTTTTTGACGCATATAAATTGCCTTCGATCACGGGTCACGGATAGGATTGTAGCTTCTGGCCCAGCTAAAAATTTCCACACCTTTAAGCGTTTAGAAAATAATATTTCCGTTCTTTAACATTAAGTTTTCAGCACTACCTCTGGTGCTCTGTTACTCCTCCCGTTTGTTAAGGCTCGTGGTGTTGCTAAAAATTTGTACCATTATGGCATGGTTTTACAAGATATTAATTTTTTGCAAATTTACACGATTTTTGGCAATTTGGCTTATCTTAAGCTGGGCTGAATGGTGAACGTTTTGCTAAGTTTTATATTTCCTTGACGCTTTTTTCTGACATTTTATATTATTTCTCTATTTTATTGACCTCACTCCTGGCGTGTATTATCTTTCAGTGTAAGTGAAAAGGATACCTGTAGCTTTCTTATGCAGTTACCTTTACAAATAAACACATAAATAAAGACATCAAAGTTTTCTCACTCTTTTATACGTTTTAGATTCATGGCGCTTTGTGCGTGTGGTTAGAGGTTGGCGCGCTTCTCACTTTAAAAAATTGAATCGCAATTTATGTTACTCTCAACCAGGGAAATATTTTAAAACTTTATTTTAGTCAAGTAAGAAAGTAAACACAAACAAGAAAACACGAAGACTTGTGAGCCATATTATTCTTATGATAAACACTGTACTATTTGAAGAAATGAACGTTAGAATAAATGATGATCATACATAGATTTAAATGCATATAAATATATTTTAGAAATGTTTATAGATTCCCAAGAACAACGCTTTTTAATGTAAAAAGAGAAATTCTCCACTAAGAAATATATAAATCAATTTGGTAAAAATTTTCCGTAGAAGTACTCTTTTAATTCTTACAACAGTCTAACTATCGGCTGCGATCAAACAGCCCCTACAGTTTCTCACCCTTGAAACACGAATAAAGGGAAAAGCTAGAAAAATAAAATAATATTTACATACAAATATATTTAAATTTTTGCAACCTTTCACAAACAGATTTTCTTGTAGTAGGCGAGTATTCATTTATTCGTTACAGTGAACAGCAAATACTAGAGAATGTAAGAACACCTGCAGTTCTTTGCAGACGCAAACAACCTATCATTTGTTCACGTTGACCGCATTAATTTTCTGCAAAAAAACGAATTATTTTCTGCAGTGGTCATGCCGTCTTTTCATGCCAACTATAATAGGCATAAGCTCTCGACACTTCTACATTCCTTCGAATTGTGTTTTCAGCCATAGCTGCAAGTAGCACATGGTGCAGAAGACTCTGCCACCAAATTTCCATATGTTCTCTGGGTCACGTTCGATGTACATATGTATATATACTTACATACAACCTGCCTTTGTTGCGTTGGTAATGCCCCACCATTCTTTTTTCGAAAGAATATAAGCAGAAAAACCAAACTCATTTATTTTTATTTTTCCATTTTCAGAGCTGGCTAGATGGTTGGCTGACATATTGGTTTCCTGCATATTTTCCTTTGCAAGCACCTTCCATATAAACTTATATATAATAGATGTACATAAATTTGAGTACAAATGTTCAAAAGGATATACATACATTTTATACTCTTGCAACTGTAGGAAACAGATAATATAGGATAGTTGAAAAAGTATTTTCGTATTTTGTCAATAGATGTCTTTGCAGTCGTATATTTCCAGTGCTATCAATCACATTTTGTCATACCATATAACGTTAAAAAAAGTAATATTTTAAGCATAAAAAAAAAGAAATTTGGGGAAGTTGGAAAAAAGTTACACGTATTCAAAAATAAGTGCAAATAATGAAGAAATTCACTATATTTTGAAATTGTTGTATAAAATAGGAAGAATGCTCCGCAAGCCACGTAAGCATTTTTAACCCAAAGGTATTAACCCGGATTTAATCTCAGCCATCCTTACTTGTTCATTCGTTTTTAAGTCGTCTGCTTGGCCATATTCACTAGACATAACAAAAAGGAAAATATTATTTTTACATTCTCGCTATGGTGATCAGTTGTCTTTATGTATAGTAATATTTAGTTTTTTTTTTACTAGTTTTCAAATAAATCTGTGTGGTTGTAGCAGTCGTTTCTCTCCTTCGTTTCTTTAAATTATGCTAGAATTTTATAATAACTTTTCTGTCTTCTATGATTCGTAGTACTGTATATTTTACGTTTGACAATATTATTTGCTAAAAAAATGTTGTTTTGCAAATGTACAGGACCTCAGGTATTTTGTTGGTAGTTGTAAAATACACATTTGTCCTATTCTTTCGAATTCGTTCGACTGTCGTTGTTTCCTGTTGTGTCCTGTTATTATTGTCTTCGTTTTCTTTACTTCTTAATTCCGATTCTCTGAATTATAATCATTTATAGTCGATTGTAAGTCATTGCCTTCTTGTGAAATTGTGTTTATTTTGGGTTATCTTGGCAATAAACCAAATTGGTTACGTTCAAGGCGTCCTTTTATTATACACTTTTCTTTGCATTTAAGTTTTTATATTCAGCATTGGATGGAATGGCGGTATAAAACTATATTTAAGGGTATAATGAAAAGATGTTAATGTATTACATAGATTTCCTCTGGAAAAAAACAATTCACTTCAACAATTTTTTTTCATATAAAAATGAAATATTTTATTATTAAAAACACTATTTACAAAGAAGTTCTGATAGTAAAAAAAAAAAAAATCATTTTAAAATCGACTATTGCGACGCAATTTCCGGTGACCCCTTAGAAACAAGATGCCTTCGCGTTTGAAAAAATACGTATTTTATTTAAAACCTTAACTTAGAACTCGGACAAAGAAAAAAAAACTAAAAATTGGATTTTTCGCAAAAATTTTTACAAAAAAATGTCAGTAAAAAAAGTCTAAGTCTTTAAAAATTATATACCATAGACGTAAAATATCATCAAGTTCGGTTGAGTAGTTCTCGAGAAATCTTGCCAACCGACTTCAAACACACAATTTCGAGAAAAACGCGTATAAGGACGGCGCTCTTTGCTTAGCTAGCCAAAAAAAAAAAAGATTAAGGTCTCAATTCGTGGAAGCCATTATTATGGTGGATTTCTCATCAAATCGATGTCTTAAGAACTCAAAAATGCAAGTGTTTCAGTCGGTGTATGAGAGCACACAATGTCGTGGTGAAGAGTGATAAATTTTCGGTGGTTGATTTTCTTGATGACATGTCCTTTGAAAGTGCTTTATGCGCGAACCACTTTTATTGAATTCTGCTCACTTTGAAACAATTCCTTCAGCCAATCCACACTTTCTAATGGAAAATTTGATCGACAAATTGCGTGGGGCTCAACTTAAAAAAAATATTTTTTATAGTCAAATGTCCATTGCATATTGATTGTATGGTATGCTGGTCCCACTAATTCCAATAGTTGTCTCTAGCGTACGATATGTCGCTTGACGATCTGGCAATATTCGTTTCATCACAGCGTTCATAGTTTCCAAGGCAACAACTGATTTTGGACGACCTTTACAAAATTAGTGCACGAAACTCGTCTTGTAGTGATCTACGACCACGCTTCACCGTAGCATCGATAAACATTGGCTTTTGATGGAATTTCATTCGTTAAGAGTTTAATTAAGTTCATCTATAAACCGTTAGCGAGTTAAACCAAGTCCAAAATGATGAAGTTATTGTAAACAACACAAAAAGCGGTAAATCAAGTATCTATTTACATCAAAAATTTCGGACTTTACGTTATAATTGTGAGTTGCCAGATTGACACACTTGAGTTGCTAAATTCCGAAATAGAAAGGCAACCTACGTAAATATCCACGGAACTTACTATTTACAAATAGAAATATTTGAGCAAACTTTTAAAATATCAAGGGACTGTCTTGTTTAATTAAAATTTTAAAAATAAATTGTTGTTTACTTTATCTATCTGTTTGTTTGGAGAGGAAAACTGCTTGAAAAAGTTGACCGTATTTTAAGCTATTTTAATTTACACTAAAAGCCAATACATGCCAGGAGTAAAATCGATAAAATAATTAAACAAAATCGAATAACAAAAAATATATCAAAGCGTTGAAGAAAAAAATAAAACTTAGCAAAAAGGTTAATTTTTAGCTTAGCTGAAGATAGGTCAAAAATAACTTAAGCGCGGATTGCCAATAACCGTGTTAATTACAAAAAAAATATGTCTTGCAAAACCAAAATTTTTAGCAACACCATAAGCCACAGAAAACGGAAGGTGTGGCAGAGAACCAGAGCGGATATTAAAAACTCAGTTATGAGGAACGGAAATATTATTTTCTAAACGCCTAAAGGTGTTGAAATTGTCATCAAAGCCTATTTATATGAGTCTATCAGGTTAGTGCCGCACGGCGATGTATAAGACAGGTATGGCAAAGGTATTTAAGGTTCTAGGTCATTGTAGAGTTAAAGTTAAAATAAACTATTTGTACATTATATAATATAACTTTCTGTATGCGGTTGCTTTTGTGTAAGCAAAATAAATTGTTGATAAACCTTTAGCTTTGCTGGGAATTTTCAAGTATTCGTTTGCAGTGCTCTTATCTAACAAGGCTATATTGCTGCGATGGTTTAAGAAATCGTGCTGACACTTGAAATTATAATGTAAAATTATAAATCAATTGGTGCAAAGGCAGTAATTGACAGTTGAATGATTGAATTTGTTGCAAGTATGCAATGCAAGTGAAATGTTGAAAGCATGCTTCATACATAAATAATTATGTAATGCGTGCACAATTGTACGTAATTTGTTTGTTTCAAGATCAATAAGTGCTGATTTTTGCTTCTAAATTCGCAGAGACATTCTATTGCTTGCGCAAAGTGTACGTGAGATGCCAGCGCCATGTGGTGGAGTCCTCATTGCTTCAGTGAAATATTAATATCATTCCTTTATAAGAACATATTAGCATATGGCCATTAGGTATTCTCATGTCAAATATCGTGATAAGCCGACATTAATTTAATATCGAAAGCTTTATAAAAATATACTGAATGAAAAAAAGGTGGAAGGTGGTATAAAAAATTAAATTATAATAAATAGTACTTTCCTTGTTAATTTCAATTACCTTTTTGAGTTCTTCACTCATTATTTTTCGTCGTAGGCTTACTTCAGACCTATCCAGATTATAACGTACAAGTGTTGGGCGAAATCTTTTTGAGGTTTAGTTGTGCAGTTTTTGTCCGTGACAGAATGAAACAAGCAAGAGCGACAGTTCAGTAAATTGATTTACAATTTGAATTTATTTTATTAATATATAAATGCCAAATCACCTTGTTTTAATTTCCAAAAAATTATTAGCAAGTGAACCGCTAATAAAAAAAACTTTTTCGAACTTGGTTGAAATAATACAACGAGGAGTAGCTCTGTCAAAAGATGTATTCAGTTGTTGTTTAAATCTTATGTTAATTAGACTAAATCTTTAAATTAAATCATCTAAATACAAGGCAGACGTTTATGTACATATATCCGAAGGCTACTACAACTATAGTTGCACTCAGAATGTAAAAGATATTTACTCAATGAACCTCTTCACTTTGCCATTTGTAAATTAACCACTTACAATGTCTGCGATCACAGTGACGTTTCTTCATGCCACTTCGTGTGAAGGCACGCAATTGCTTACAAGTAGTGACCAATGATGTCAACGCGATGTTCTTTGGCATGACAGTGAAACAAAAAGATTACTTCAGCCACCGCTGCCATACCGCGTTCTCCGTATGCAGGTAATTGCGAGAATAGCTAGAAGATAGAAAAGGAGGAACAAGTTTATAATTGTTGTATTGTATGGCTTGAACATTGGATGCGAAAATAGTTACCCTTTCGTTTTGTAAGCTTTTGTATTTTGTAATCGTTTTTGTTGTCATCTTGATTACCTTACACTAGAGTTTAACGATAGTGCTAAAAGTACCGTGAATTGAAACTAATGATACAAATACAAGTTGAAGTGCTCAAGAATATTATATTATATTTAAGTATTAGAAATTTAGATACTAACGTTTCCAAAGTATCACGACTATACAAAATCATTTGAACTTCAGCATAATTTAATAGAAAGTAATAAATTTTAAAAGCATTTTTTCATAGTTGGGTAACTTATTATTATAATATTTTATAAATATACTATATTTGTGTAAATATATACAGGGAAAATACACTTTATTGCCTATAAAACTAACACATGGCTTAGTATACATTAGTCATACATTAAATATTTTTACTCAAATGATTATGACAATATATCATAATTATTTTGATAGTGTTGAGGTCTCCGGTGCAAATAATTGATCGAAAGAGAATCCACCTCCATGCAGAAGATTTTCACAAATATTATATTCAGCGACAATGATCTGAATCCAAATTTCTTGTTTCTCAAACTTTAGACACAAAAGAAGACACGACGTCACGTCATACTTGTTTTTACACTTCAAGCAACTTAGTTGAAAAGAGTTCATTAAGGGGGTATTCTGGTCCAGACGCATGAATTTTAGGCATTTTTTAAACTAAGATAAAAAAATGAAAAACATTTTTACTATCAATTTTTTATATGCTTCTTATTGACATTTTAATAATATACAAAAAAAAATGCAAGAAAAAGAAACCAAAATTCGTCGAGATATGTGCTGGTGGAGTGGGGGTTCAAAAGAAAAAAGAAAAACGGTGCGTCCTGTTTGACGTGATTTCAACCCTTGTAGAGATCTAAAACAAAAGAAACAAGAAGATTCTTCATAAGTAAGGTTGTAGTTATCGGGTTGACCATTTCAAAAAAAAAAAAAAAAAAACCACGACTTGAAAAAAAAAACTTTTTTGACCCGATTTTTTCGAAATTTTCGAATTTTTTTAAAATATTTCAAATCAAAATTTTTGAAAATCCAAGGCAGACACCAAAGAACATTGTATAAAAAAGATATATACCAAATTTCAAAGGAATCGGTTCAGTAGAACTTGAGATATCATGTCAACCACCTCAAAAAAAGTAGTTTCGAGGAAAACGCGTTTAAAGGTTAGGAGACAATTCTAGTTAACACCTACGCCACGTCACAAAATCGGCTACATCTCCGAAAATATGTCGAGTTTTGAGAAATCCTTCCAAGGTCATATTTTTGAAAGTCTAAATATGCAAAAAAAAAAAGAAATTCGATTTTTTCAAAATCCTAGACCATAATACCCTCTTAAAAGAAATATATTCAAAATTTTAAGAAAGACAGATAGCTATTGCAATTATGCAGAAAGGACAAGTTTTTCTGTATCGTTTACAGAGTGTATAAATAATAAAGTACGAATGGTATATTGAATAAATGAGCAAGAAAAGGAAACTTATTAATTGTAGCACAATGTCCTTCTTACTTCTCTTCCTAACTGACTCGTCTGCAAGTAATGTGTATTCACGGTTCTTACTGTTTTTCACAATTGCGCTTATCCTTCAACCGTAATATCTATGTTTACCAAACAACTTTTATTTTTTTTGTAATAAAAATAGAAAATAATAGAATGTCGCAATTTTCAAAAGTCAACACGAAGTGCAAAAAAGTGTCAAAGAAATGATGAACAGAAGTAAGTTAGCTGCTGTCATTTTGATGGTTGCTTTGACAGGCCAAGAGACAATCAAGTTTGAACAATCAGGAGCCAGCAGACAAAAAACGTTCAACGGGTTCGTGCTTTCACAAAAACGTCGCTTACAATAGAAAAAAAACAGATAGATTCAATAAGGAGAGAAAATTTTTAAAACGTTAGTTATATTTGTGTTGAGTTGCCATTTTTTTAGATTTTAAGAATTTATAAAACACATACATGTATTTGATCATTAACTACGCCAATACAATTATTGCTAATTACAATTTTGTATTGCAAAACGGTGTTAATTTTTGTAAATTCCGTGGCAAAGTAGACTCATAAATCATTGTTAGTTGCTAGTTTAAAACTTGATAAATATAACTTTGATTTTGAGGAGTGCTTATTGTCTTTGCGCAATTTTTAATTGGGAAATCAAAAAACTCGAGATGAACTAAATTAATTTGACTTAAAATTAGATTAAAATCTTACTTATGCTTTATTTTGGTTCTAGATATGAATGTTCAACAGTAAAACCGTAAAGGTTAGGCAATTTCTTATATTGAGACTCTCATATTCTGGATTAGTCAAGTATTTGTTAAACAACCGCAAATTTACAGAAAAATGAGCAACGCATTAAAAAGAGGTAAGTCACCTGTCTTCCAAAAATAGGATCCATAAACAAAACTGGTTAAAATCATGCCTCGATTTTCTGGCATTGAGTTATTATTACTAACTAGCAATTTTTTCCTGTGAATTGCTTTTCTAGAAAAACTTTTCTAGTGTGTATTCTTTCGTTTAAACCTTAGTGCCTGACCTTGTACCAAAAATATCGGAAAGCCTCTAAGATGCCTTCTTCCAACATGTTGCTACAGAGTATTGCAGTTTTATTTTATCTAACGCTTGTTTGCAACACTTAAAACTAATCAAATTTAATATACATATTATGACCAGATCACTAGACTATTTTTTCTGTCTGTTGGTGAAACTTAGTACACATTATATTTTGACCCAAGAGGTGTAGGTATTGCAGATAGACAGAATTATCCCTTGCCATGCATACAAAGTATCGTTTGGCGAAAATATATTAGGGGCTTTGACTAAGTATCAAGATACAAACCTGTGTAGTACAAGGTATTGTGGTGTGGAGGGGCATTCGTGTGGTCAAACTTTTTTATTCGCTGTGGGAATTGGTTTTATCAGTCTATGTCAACTCCCGTATAACAATCATGTTGTAAAATACTAAAAGTGCGATATCTCAGATCAGAATGCTTGATTCTATGAATCCATTTGAGTTCCAACGACTTGCTATTTCACTTCGAAGGTATTCAGTTTCTAGTGAAAATTGCATTTTCGATGGCAATCAACAGGATACAAGGATAATCGCTCGAAGTGTGTGTGATAAATCCGGAAATATTATGTTTTTCAGACGGTCGGTTATACGTGTCCGAAAATAAATGATTTTTAACACAACGTAAACTCAACTTTCTTTTCATTTCAAAACACATAATTTCACGCAGGACAACGCCTGGGGGTCAGCTAGTGGATAGATAAATATGTAGGACTCACACTCACTTTCAAACGGGCTTTAAAGCATACATGTTTTACATGATCCCTCAATTCAAATTGTTTTTCCCTGTAATCACTATAATTACATTACTTATTTGCACTAGGGTTCTACACAAACACACATGAATAGCACTATTAAAAACCTTGGTAACATATAACGAGAGCGTAAGAACAGTAATAATTCGATGCAATTTTTGGTTTTTTTTACAATGGATTTAGTGTGTAGTTATGTGTGCCACAGCATGTTAATCGACTTTGAGAAATGCCCCTGATGCTCATAAATCAATTATCTGTATCACATATGAAGAATTAATACGGAAAAAGGAAAAAATGAATGAAAGGAAAATTGATGAGAAAATAATGTAAAGCTTATTATCAAAGTTTAAATTAAAATGCAAGTAAAGTTTGATGAGATGGTATATCTGTTCACTATAAAAAACCGTTTGAATGCTGTGAAAGCAAATTTTTGCCCAAACTGAAAGAAACGTTAATGTAATATTTTCTGTATATTTTTCTTTTAATATTTTAGGGTTAGTCAATCCAGGCATATCCGTCTGTCTGTGCGCCCATGTGTATAATGTAAACGCAAACTAGTACTTCAGTTCTTGAGATATCGATGTGCACACGTTCTATTCTCACCAAAAAGCTACTAATTTGTCCGATATCGGATCACTATTCAACATAGCTGTCATACACTCTGAACGATCGGAATAAAATGCTTGTATGGAAAATTATTTATTTAAACAGATTTCTTCGCGAAATTTGGCATGAAATATTAGCTAGAGTTTCGAAGAATTTGTACTGATCTATAGCGTATAGCTGTTACACAAATTGAACAAAAGAAAAATAGAAAAGTTCTCGTAAGAAATATTTTGTATTTGTGAAGGGAGCGTTTTTCTTCTTTTTTAACACGCAAAAATAATGATATCAACGAACAAAAAGCTTACTGGTTTAAAAAAAAAAACTGTTATTTTGACGGCAGAACTATGGATTTAAAGTTAGCGCGCTTTTTCGGCGTAAGTCTAAATAATAAAAAGAAGTAAGAAGGGCTAAGTTCGAGTGCAACCCAACATTTTAAACTCTTTCAACTTGGAGGAATCAATGCCAGGGAAATATCTTAAGGAATCCAAGCCATTTAATATATACAATATTAGTAAATTAAACACTGGCCGACATATTCGGGATATGATTTGTTAGATAAACGAAATTATATGTATTACATGGGAGTGAGAGGGAGTATCGACCCGATTTTATTTATTTTTGTTCATCTCATATACTATTATTTTGCCACATACTCTAAAAATATTCCGTGGGTTTCATTAAGGTACCTTACATACAATCACCAATCATATTGAATAAAGTGAACGATCGAAAATCCTGGTAATAGTTATTTGGTCGTTGGGTCAACTTTTCGCCCAATTTTATCTATTTTAAGAACAACGATGTACTGTTATGGGTAATTTTCATCGCTTTTACTCAAATATTCGTCAACATATTTAGCATAAAGTCACCTGGAATTTCGAAAATGTTTCTATTAGGGATATGGATGGTCAAGGAAGAATTAGTCCGATTGAAGCCATTTTGGATATACAGAATTACTGATGTCAGGAAGGATTCTGTCTGAATTTCATAGGGTCTTGAAAAGTTAAGATTTGATTTGGACAATTTTTGGTAGTAAGCTGGCATACTTTATAGGAATTTTTAGCGAAAAATTGTATGATTTGTGTAAAGTTAAAGATTCAAGTAGACTTTTTTTGATTTGGGAAGAAGGCGTGATTGCAGTCTGAATTCGCTCATTTTCGCACTGTGTTATACCACATTAAGTCGTAATAGGTCTCACGGGTTCTGAGATATGTGATTTCACCAAAAAGTGGGCGGTTCTAAAAGTTCGGAGGTAAAATTTAATATTGTATCTCTGGCCTAATGAGTTATTGATTCATTGCAACTTTGATCCCCTATACCAAATTACAATTTATATCTTAATTTAGTATGTAGTTATGGTAGTTTATAGGTTTTCGGTTCACCCATCTACGAACTAGTATTTTTTTTTTTTGCACTAAGGCACCCAACACCAAGTTTATCAAAATATCTCAATTTCTATTCAAGTTACAGCTTGCGCGGACGGATTTACATATCTCGAAAAGCTTTCGGTGACACGTACAACTGATAGATGGACAAAACTTTAATACTCTTTAATATTCTGTAGCAACAGGTATTAAGGGTATAAAAATAGATAAAATGGAAAGATATGGAATTTTTGGGATATACAAAATTTACACCAAATTTCCTTAAACAAAAAAGTTTGTAAAAGATAAAAACCATAAACTACTTTACTTACTTTTTTACATAAATTTTAGCAGGACTCGATGACCCATTTAAACTTTTAAAATACAACTACTTCCTTCCACTTTTCAGGCCGATTTCGTATACTTAGGCCATAAATTAAATTTTTACTAAATTTTCTTCCTTTATATTTCTTTTTCAATGGGTCTCAAGCTGCTGCTATGATTTTTTTTTACTTCCAAACAAGTTGTCAAGATCAGCTTCTTCCAATTTTGGCAATAAAATTTGGTTGTAATCGATCTATACCGCTTTCCGTTGAGAGTAACAATGTCACCAGCTTTATTTCGAAAGAGAAATGAACCGATGATTCCACAAGATCAAAAACTACACCAAACTGTCAATTCATGTGTATATAATGACATCAATAATTTATTGATTTCCTTCGACAGAATTGACAGTTTTATATATTTACCGCGCCGCTCCGATGAAAGTCAGCCTCATCGGAGTAGATGATTTTCATAAAAAAAAATCGTTCTCGTTTTCCACTTAATCTATGTCAAAATCGGCAAACTCGCTACGTTTGGTTGTTCAATGACTTCAGTTCTTGAGTGAGTACAATTTTTTATGATGCAAGCTCAAATATTTTTGGTTTTAAAATAAAAAAAAAATTCTTTTGTACAGCACTTGTTCAATTTTGATACAAGTAACTTTTACCGATTTAATAATGTGTAGTACCATCGCCGCTTCAATCCGCTTGGGAACGCTATTGACCAGCAAATTTTAGACGTAGTTTTTTATGACGTTTAGTAAGCAAAGTTTTTTAATTTTTCGCCTGTCTATAAATTTTTGTTTTTTCAACTCGCGTGTACAGTCATACGAGAAACTCGTTTTAAGTTAGTCGGTAAATTTTTCGAAAAACGGCGTCGCGTTAACGTCTATAAAGTAATGCTTTTCGTCTACCAGGATGTAATGAAACATATTATTACTGGCGAAGATTCTAGATACTAGATCTAAGCTTACGACCTCCAAACTGACGATGAATCGGCCGAATATCATGGCAAACGTACGCCGAAATCGCAAAAAATCACGTCAAAGCATATTAAAAATCGGGGTTATTATCATAATCGAAATGTGGTTGACTCCGACCGGGCAAACTGTCAACAAGGATTACTATTTGGGTATTATACGTCGTTTACTCAAAGGAAAAAGCCCGACAACTCTTGGTTTCTCACCACGATAATGCACTGTCACAATCAATGCAGTTCGTCAGTTTTCAACATTTTGAATCAATATCATGCCGCAACCACCTTATTCGCCTGATTTAGGTAATTTAAAATATTAAGAGGAAAGCTGCGCGAATTGAAGGCTATTCCGAAAATTGACTCGAAAGTTGAACGAAAACATGCATTCTCTACTCCTTTTAATTACTCGGAAATGTTTGTATAATCCAAATTGTAATTGTTTATGCAGATTATATTCCGTCCTTTAAGTTTCTTGAAAATTGTTGAAAAGAGAAACATTTACATAATCTCTCAGACAACTGTCCGCGCCATGACCATGCAGCTGTACAGTGATACAAATAACACAAGGTTGTGTGAACGAGCAGCATTCATGTATATTTTGTCTTACGCTCATGTTTGTATGCATTTATTTATTATGAAAGTTAATGCAAATATGACCAACAATGGCTCTAAGTAGAAATTTCAGTGTGAATAATATGACAACTCTGAAAAGGTTTACACTGTCGTGTCTTTGTAAACGTTCGTAAGTAGAGATGCACTTAGCGGTATATGCATGCAATCTATGTAAATGTGAATATGACATAATGCAGTTATAAATGCAACTTGCGCCTCATAAGCTGACATCCATGGCATAACGATAGCACTTGAGCACAGCAAATACTCTAAAGGCTAAATAGTGGTCCCACCGTATTCACCAGAACGTGTTTATATGTATGTAAGTGAACATACGTTAGAAGCTGTGAGGATTTTTCATTTAGTTACATATAGTATACATTTATGTCCTTTAAAACTGGGACTGATGTAGGGTAAGCAAACTTCTTTCAAAGTCTCATATTATGGCCTTGACATGTATGTATTTTTATAGTATGAATTTATTATATGTAGAAGGTCACGATAAAACATACGAATATATAATATACTATCCAAGATATTTTAAAGAGATAGACAATAATACGAACCAATCTCATTTAAAATAAATAACGGCACCCTTTTACAAATTATTCTCTGAGCATAGCTACAGCCTTATTAGAATGCTTGATAAATTCAGATATCTCTCTCATATTGGTCGAAATATAAAAGTCAGCAAAAATGACAGAGAAAAATATATATGGTGTAAATATAAGTACAAGGTTTTCCAATACGAGTAATATGATTTCAAAAACACACTCCATCATTTAATGTTACGTATACGCCTCGGATTCTAAAACCGGCAATGAAATTTTTAATACTGCACGTAACCGGCCACGAAAGTGAAAGCTAACTTTACCATCGCTCCACTTTAATTTTAGTTTCATAGAACAAACCAATGCAGTTCAGTTACAATGCGGATCACTGTAACACTTATTATAAAGCATTGAATAAAGAGAAAAAAGCGGTAATATTTGACAACCTAATAAATTGGTAATGATGGTGATTCGGATTTAGTTCAAATATGCACCGTTTCGTTTGATAATCTGTTTCCATATGGACACCAACTTCATAATACCCTCATCCAGCGGATTTTTTAACAAAGGAAAACTTTAAAATAACGTGAATTTCGGCGTTAGTGAACTCCATGTTTACACGTCTATAACTCTTGGACGCGATATCCAAACTAATCATGCTTAGCGTCGTTTTGTAGACTATGTCAAGACCGTATTGCCAGATACGAGCTCTGTAGCGCTTTATATTGTACATAGCCGCGAAATTCAAAAGACAAAAAGGCGGAAGAGACATATTTTCCAACCTAATATATATGATATAGTACATAAACTTAACCAAAGTTTTTCGACAGAAGGTCAAGATTAGGATTGAAAGTTATTATATTTGGCATACGAAGTGTTGGACAAATGTCGTTACTCATTTCAATAGGATTGAGTGCTAATACTATCTTATGTTCCAGAAAACTCATCCACTTAGTTTCAACAAAATATTGCAAATTTTTATAAAAACAAGAAAGACCTTTAATTTCTGTTGCAGCGAAGCTATAATAACCTTCACAAATATAAATATTTATGGCTAATATTTGAAATATTTTAGTGAAATTAAATGAATAAATTTTTTCAAAAGTTCTTTGATCTACCGTAGTAACATTTCAACAAACATACGGAAAGTCAAATAAATTGGAATTAAACACCTCCAGGTATTTCACTAAACACACTGTCTACACAGCCTTGAAATAATAAGTAATGAGTACAAGGTGAATTTCAAAGTAAACAGGACCTAAAAAACAGAACAAATAGTTTTTTCGGTAAAATCAATTTATTTTATTCAAAACAGTCTTCTTTTGCTTCAATACAGCTTTTTGCACGGTCCAAAAGCATGTCGAACGAGTGTTTTAGCTCGTTGGCCTTTATGGCAGCCAGTATGCCACTGCAAGCCTTTTGAATGGCCTCAAGGTCTGCATAACGCTTTCCTTTCATGGGTAAATGAATTTTTCCGAAAAGGAAGAAATCGCACGGTGCCATATCAGGTGAATACGGGGAGCGGTTAATGGTTAAAATGTGATTTTTGGTCAAATAATCGGTTACAAGCGTCGTTCGATGAGAGCAATTTTTGGTCGTCAGTCAATTTGTGTGGAGCAAAACGTTTACACACCTTTCGAAAGCCCAAATGTTCTGTCAAAATGCGTTAAAATGATGTTTTGGAGATGTTCAATTGCATTTCCTTGAATTTCAGTGATGATTTCGGCTGATTTTTGATTAATTCACGCACAGTTTCAATGGAATTTCCGATGATCACGGATTTTGATCGTCATTTATGTCCTCACGACGGTTAAACCACTCGTGCACTCTGTTACGGGATAGACAATCATCGTCATAAACTTGTTTCATCAATTGAAACGTTTCGGTAAAAGTTTTATCAATTTTAAAACAAAATTTAATGTTGGCTCTTTGTTCGAAGCTCATTTTCGCACTGATAACACAATCATACTGACACATAAAATGATATAGCCTCACTTCCAATATAGAAATTCTCACTGGACAATCGATCAAGATAGCAGATTCTAACGCATCTGCGGACATATAGATGACGCCACCAGGCGACGTTATATTCAAAAAGTCCTGTTTACTTTGGAAAGCACCTTGTACTTCGCATAACTGCTGCGAAATAACTCTATTTAATTAAACACTTCGCATTCTGCGTGAGTATCAAGCTATCGGTCCCGGATAGTAGCGACAAAGGATAAAATACTTGCAGAAAACTCATGCTCATGCAAAATAAATACTAAACGTAGTGCGAGATAAGGAATGATGGGATAGAGGAAAGGTAATTTACCAGGAAACAAAAGTGACAAAATGTGATGACTGAAACTTGCGCTAATATTTTTGTATATTAATAATTATCAGGAAGCTATTAGTGGTCATCAGTCAAATGATAATGTGAGTAATTTTATTATTTATTCGACTGTTGATGGGGGACGTAAAAGTTGAGAGCTACTGGAAGAAATTTAGTTGACAAATAACATAAGTACTTATGTGATCATTAAGAATGAATGCCTTAAAATATAAACATTCTCTCATAAGCACCAGGATAGAAAACCACTTTCGGTTAGTTAAATTATGCGTTTATATATGATATTATTTTATTTTATATCTTTCGTAATTAAAGAAAAAACTTAGTTATCCATGGTACTCTTTTCTAAATTCACCACAGATTAATGTTTTGGAAAAAACTGAAATAAAAAAGTTGTAGAAGTTATATACTATAGAATTGTTAGAAGCTCTTTGCCTCTGTTTCAGGTTCATTGAAGAAATTAATTTACAGACGAAATGAATTTCATTATAACAAAAAGATAAATGAGGTCGTGAGGCAACACGAGATCCTGAAAATTTTCTATGAAACTATTTTAGTATATTATATATGGACCAGTAAAAAGTAAACAACTATTATTTATTGAAAGTTCTACATTCAAACGTTTTATTTTCAATTTACACCGTCTTGAACTGGTTTGTTTTTAAACCCATAAATAAACACTCGTGTTTGTATTAGAAACCTCTTTGCATTCGTAAGATTATTGTCAGTTTTGTTCCCCCACGTTTGCTTGGAATGCCTAATAAAGTATGTGCACGAAAAAAACTGGTCACATAGAAAACCGCACAGCTTAGAAATTTGTAACGGTAAAATCAAAATTAAAATTTCCACGCAAAGTTTAATACATTATCTAAATAATTGCTTTATATATTTTTCAAAAATGTGGTTAGTGTAAAATTTGTCAGCAATGAATATACACGTTCGCGAATCGGTTTTGCGCAAAAAGCTGGAAAATCCAGGCATGTCCCACAGCGACATCGCCAAAAAATTAAAACTTGCAAAATCTTCGGTATCTTTTGTTCTTAAGAGATACAGTGACTCTTTAGCATTGAATAGAAAAGCCGGTAGTGGTAGAAAACAAGGATTTGAATCTCCACTTATAGCAAAAAAAGTGTTGACCTATTTGAAACGAAATCCCGGACTTTCAGTTCGAGATGTCGCCAAAAAAGTTCAAATGTCACCTTCATATGTTCAGAAAGTACGCAAACGAAATGGATTACGTTCCTTCAAAGTGAATGCAGCACCAAACCGCAATGATAAGCAACATTTTTTGGCAAAACGACGTGCTCGACAATTATATGACAAGTTCATGCCTAATTTTATCTGCGCTGTAATGGACGATGAATCTTATGTAAAAGCAGACTTTAAACAAATTCGAGGGCGACAATTTTACACAGCAAACAAAAGGGGGAATGTTTCTGATAAATTTAGAAATAAAAAGCTTGACAAGTTCCCAAAAAAATTTCTAGTATGGCAGGCGATTTGCCAGTGAGGTTTTAAAAGTGAACCTTTTATAGGCTATGGAACAATAAATCAAAAAATTTACGTTAATGAGTGCTTACAGAAACGTCTTTTGCCCTTAATTAAACTTCATAAGGATCCAGTACTCTTTTGGTCTGATCTTGCGACATGTCATTACGGAAAAACGGCTTTAAAGTGGTACCAAGGCAATAGAGTGGTCGTTGTTCCTAAAGAGGTGAACCCTCCAAATTGCCCAGAGCTCAGGCCGATTGAAACTTATTGGGCCATTATTAAAGCGAAATTGTTAAAGAGGCATCATACAGTGAAAAATGAGAGGCAATTTAGAAATAAGTGGCGAAACGTCACTAAAGACTTCAATAAGGATTCTGTGCAAGCGCTTATGAAGGATTTCAAGTCTAAATTACGATTATTCGCTTATAAAAAAATATCCTGAATATTATATCTTGAATACGTATAAATCTACATATAAACTATAACTTGTATAAATATTTCTGAAATTAAATAATAAACATAAGTTTTATAACGTTATATGTTCGACCAATATTTTTCGTGCACATACTTTAGCTTTTTGTTAGCTTATTAATCTAACTGCATCTTCTTAGAGAAATGTTACCTCATATAAAAATTAAGCTATATTCCTAGAACTTGGAATACTATACATAAATGTATTTTCGTAAATGGGCAGATTCGAACTAGTGCTATCTAAGAGCATATGATCTACTTGAACCCAATAAAGTTACAGTCATTATGTGAGATATTTTCATGAAATGAAGTAATATGTAATTTTTTCAAAAACAGCTGAACTCTCTTTTAGTCAACATGTAAATATTGCTTTCTTCGGAAGAAATTTTAATAGATTTCTCTATTCAATTCTAAACAATTTTTATATAAAAACATACATAGTTTACCCCATGAAATCACAAGGTTATATTGCTTGAAAATGGGAGCAAACCTTAAGAGTATACTTACTTCACGTAAATTTTACTTAAGTATGTAAGTCCGTGAATTATCACAATGTTCTTCATAATAGCACTATTATTGGTATTGTTTTTTAAATAAATATTAAAAGTTCTATTTATGGTAATTGGAGTGCCTTGTTTCAATTTCCATTTGCAATTATTTACTTATTATGCACACCAAGCATTCTTTTTCTCCTTCTTTTACATCACCTTTTTGTAGAATTCTAATATTTATTTAAAGAAAATAATTCCTTAAGGGAAGTAGAGACGTTTCTTCTTAATACATCAAATGAAAAATCATAACAAAACTCATGTCACTTAGATGGTTCTTGTTAGCTCACTAGCACACAAACTGCTCGGGGCTGGATTGCTCAACAAATGGTACTTGTATGGCGCCGGTAAATTAAGTAAGCGGTATTGTGCGTTTTTTATATCTGCCTGTTGTTAGTGTACTTTCTCTTATTGTTGGCAATGCTCATGAGTATTTTATATTTATTTTTCCTTTTTCCTGCAGCTACATAGTTAATTTCTTTACAACATCAGTTGTTTACATATTTTTTTTTTTACTTTTGTAAGGTAAATATTTTTCTTGCATTAATTTTTAATTGAATGAAGTTTTGACACTTTTGCTTTGTGAATTTGCAAATGATGGTAAAAATAAAATGAGAAAAAAGAGATTATTATTGAAGCATAGCTGGCACTTTGTAACCCAAATTAAATTACACATCAATAATGAGAAAGCAAATATACAAAAATTTAAAATTTGATGGTCTGTGAATCATGTTATTTATGCGAATTGCATCTTAGAAAAGACGAGCGCTAAACCGCAGTTATTTACTGTTTGAGCTCTCAAATGTTAAACAATTAAGCAATATACGTGAACTACAAGTATATCATTTTATCCACCTAATAAACAGATAAAATTCATATATATTATAATTGATGTAACCAGAAAGCCCTTATTGCCGCTTTGCCAGCTACTAGAAAGTATGTATATGAACTTGCAGGTAAGAGTAGAAGCTCATTTGGCGCATCCTATTATGCTTATGAATTCGGCATGAATGGGTGAAATGTTGCCATTTAGTTTGAAGCTATATTCTATGACTATATTGCTTCAGAAAAAAGGGTAACGCCGAAATAATCAATAAAGCTAGGCTAGGTACATATCTCTATCATCTCAGATATATGATGAAAATTCTTCACTGACAGAGAGGTCGTATGATATAGGAAAGTTCTCCCTATCAAGTAGAAGTAACCTGAAGCAAGCAACTGATCAAAGTAACCTGAAGCAAGGGCGATATATTTCTCTACCTTTTCTATTGCATAGGGCTTGTTTACTGCTTGGCACATGTTTTAACCAAACCAGCAGATTCTGGCTAAAGTGAAGCGTTGTTAAAAAGTTTCTAACTGTTGGGTTACATGGGATAGTTACAGATCTTTCCCATATCTTAAAGTGAGAAGGACTTTTATGGTATCGGTCCAAAACGTTCTGGCAAAGAATAGTTTTTTTTGGTATCGAGATGAAGATAAACTTCACTTTTTACCACCCACACTGTAGTTACGCCGTGAGACAGGAGATCTGCATCATTCTGCAATATAGTGGAACACACGACCGTCATCCTAACTGGGTGGTCTGTTAGTTAGGAACTGTATGCATTAAACCGTGAGAAATGTGTATCTACCATGGTAATTTTTTTACTGAATCCTTCTTTCTTAGCGAATTGCATTTGTGGCTATCACCCCACCAATCTTTTAACTTTTGCTATTCCAATTACACTATCTTCGAGTTGAGATTTGCTCTGCAGAGTTTGTATTTATATTATGTTCAAAAAATGCGGTCTGATATGAGACCAAATATTTGTAAATATTAAACGGCTTAGCTTTATCCGCTCAGATACTGCATGTATGCTTAAAGAGCGGGCCAATTCAGTCATATGTATGTGCTTCATTACTCTATGTCTATTTCGATTCGTTTAAGGTGAAACAAAAAACGTTAGGTGAACAAAACTATTTTTCTTTGTAGCAACATATTGCATATAGACGAAATGTTATTACTCTGAGCCTTCCGAGTACCAATGCACAGAACCAAATAATATGATATTTACACAGCCAATATTTTTTTTTATTATGTGACCAAAATTGTATTTTTGAAAGTGATATTAGGGAATTTAAATGTACGTCTATATCTATCTAAAGTATTTTACAATATTACATATTACCGTAAAATTATTAAAGCTAACTTGGTTTTTTTTGACAGCACTATAAGTGTGTAAAATATTTCGTTCAAAGCAAATACGAGTATACTGACATAGCAAACTATCACAGATATATGTAACTCGAATAAATAATCAAAGCGCATTAAACGTGGTTTCTAAAATATATCTGTCAAACACGTGTCAGCTAGAATTCGCATTTTTCGAAATTTTTTATATCAAGTTTTTTTAATATTTAACGGGCTTACGGCGTTGACAAATTTTTTCAGTAGTGCAAATATTAAAATATTCAGCAATAACGCATATCAATCATTTTTCTGCAAATATTGTCGGGACCGTAATTTATTTGTTTAAATTTTGCGCATACTACTGACATTTCTTTGTCATAGCACCTTTTTGTGCTGTTTAGTTGTCGCTGTTGTGGTGAATAAACATATATTTTGCTTATTCCTTTGACAGGCATTTTACCAAAAATTGTTAAATATAACTCCTATGTGCACTTGTACTGTTCTCAAACAGAGATAGCCTAAAACTCTTACTATCTCGATGTAGAATTGATATGTTAATTAGCTATGTATATTAAACTCCTTTATTAATATATGTATAGATAGTAGTATCTCATCTCTGAACGAATTTTGCTTGGAGCAGAAATTATTAATTTTTGATGACAACGGCAAATAAGCAGCCGCGTTACATACCACTTTCTGAAAACATAAGAAATTTAAAACTTACCACAACTGTGATAACCACAATAAAACACATACTACCTTGTGTATCTTAGCTTAGTAATGATTGGGTTTTTTAAACCAAATATTTTGGTAATAAAATCTGATTCTTACAATATAAGTGAATTTATTAAAGCCCTTTTTACTCATTTATATCGGAATACGTTGAAAAAAATAAGTTCACATTTAAACCTATTGAGAAAGAGCTTAAGGTGGAAAACGTCAACCAGAGGAGCAAAATTCAAGCTTATACATATATATGTATTTTGTAAAGGGCCTATTCCTGCAAGTATTTCTGTTTTGTAAAATACAAGAAAGTACGAAAGAAATATAGAACCACTGACAATGTGGCTCTGACTTGCTCTTGAAAAACTTTTAAATACTTGTTCAAGTAAATGCCAGCAATTAAAGTGGCAAAGACCAGAAAGCATCGTACGTTTATGCATTCATTAATTACGTACGTACGTAACAAAGACAAAGCCCCACAAAGTGCCGGCGAAGTGCAAGCAAGGTGCGAACAACAGCTGACCAGTCATATGGAAAAGCAGAAATGCCTCGCCACAAACGGCAAACAAATACAGAATAAAAGAAAATGAAATATAGCGTTAATGAGCTAATACTGGATCCTTTGGCACTAAATAAATTTACTTTAGGATGGCTTGTAGTACAGGGTATTGTTTCGCTAATTGGTTAATGGAAGAAATGGAGAAAGAAGACTATGTTTACGGCTACAGAAAATGTGTTGAGTTTGCGACTCTGAGCAGTTTAGCTTACAACATATTTACCGGCAGCGAAGTGCGCTTACTTGCGGATTTTTCGGTTCAATAACGCAGACAAATGCAAATACGTCGTAGAAATACAGTGCCTCGATATAGTGGAATCACGAACGCAAATATTTTTAATTTTGTATACTTTTACGGTCTGGAAGACGCAATTTTGGTTGTTACACGCTTACGCCAATTGTTAATAAAACAAATAGTAATTTAATAAGCAATTGACAGCAAATTTCTTAATGCCAATCAACTGAAGATACGAATTATTTTTGAGCAGTGCTATGTTTTTATTTCAAGGAAACCTTTAAGTAGAAATTGTAAAAGTTAAACAGACATGAAACAGAAATATGTTTAGTATGTGCTGACAATTTTATACTAAAAATCAAGGCCGCTTAAATCTTTTATTTATTTATTTATTTTTTTTTTTTTTTGTTGCTAATGACCTAGTTTACTTACTAAAATTAGTGCCTTTCATCAGTGGAATTCCCATAACAATTTGAGCTATATTTTCCTGTAAGCTTGAATTTATGGACTATATCTGTTTTAGTTGTTTTTTTCATTTAAACATAACATATTTTTTCTGCATGCATAGATGGAAGGCTCTTTCTTTTAGGCAATAAAATACACTTTTTTATTTAAGTTGTAGAATTTCAGTTCAGGTTTTCAACATCGGACCCGAAGCAATAGAAAAGAGATATATTGTGAAAAATGGTAATGCAAGCCCAAGAAAATGAGTGAAAAGTGAGTTTGAAACATAAACCGATACTCAAGAGATTTTAATTGAATTAAGTAAAAGAACATAAACATGTACATCTGGCGGCTATTCTCTCTTCTGCGCATCTACGCTGTGAGGAATGTGATACTCCTCTTGTTTGTGATGGTTACTGTATTTGCAACACTTTGCGATCAAATTTGTGTCTTCCATAAGCACGTCAGATATTGAGCGTGTTGGCTGAACCACTTTGCAAGTTACTTAAGCAAATTATGTGACTACATATCGTAAGAATAGAGCGTTAGTCTGAAACAGATTAAGATTGAGCCCGCAATGGATCTAAAAAGCTCATATAGGAAATAAAAACGTTGACTTATTATAAAATATGTTTTAAAATATGTTTTATAATAAGTCAACTTTTTTATTTCCTGTATGATAATATTAATTTAAAAAAATTTTCAAAACAAATTTTTTTTTTAATTTGTATAATTTTTCTAAAATAATAACATGTGCATATAAACGGAATATTTCTGTTGGTGTAATGAAAAACACAGAGTGTGTTAAGAATGGTATGAGAGAAACAAAACTTTCAACTCAAATAATTAAAACTGTACTAAATTATACTCATGTGTTTAAATAAATGTACATAATAAAATAAGCAAAATGTGAATTTATAAAATAATTATAAATTGTAGCAATGTATGGTACAGTATTGACCAACCCTAATTTCATTCCAGGCCCATGAAAATCTTTATATGTAGTGTATCGAAGCTGGGGTAATTTGAGGATCGATATCGCTCATTTTTGGCAGTGAGCTCTAGTATACAAAATATTGCACATATTTTCAATAAATTTTTGTGTAAAGCCAAACTGAATTTTCAAAATCATATATAATCTGTTATAAATTTTCATATATAAGGTATAACATTTTGACCAGATTTTATGCAGTTTGGTATTATATCACATAATATAAGCAACTAGATATAGATGCTCATGAATTTCTTTAAAAAACAATTGACTAATACATATAAAAGGTACTCTGTCAAGCAGATTTTTGAAAATTCCTATATTATTTATGTGGACTAGGGAAAGTATTACTCTAATTTCATTAAATTTAGAAAACAAAATACACCGTTATTGGAAAAGGATGTACATATTTTAGATAATAAATAAAAAAAAATAAAATCTGAATTTAATTAAGATATCTTACATATTTACCTATTTGAGATCAATCGCAAATTCGGATATATTTATTTCTGGTTTATCGAACTAATGGAAGGATTTTACACCTTTTGGTACAAAGACCTCCTGTCATTACAAAACTAATCTCCCCGAAACTTAACACAAGAGTAGAATTGACCAAAAAACGAAGTCTTATGGGCTGGGGTTGGCATATTTAGCATATGGGTCCTTGAAACGTCAGAGTCCGAATTCGACAATTTTTGAGAATAAAATGAAATACCTAGAGGGTTGTGTTGTAAATTGAAAACATCAAATATAGTTTAAAATTTATTAACTTGTTTGAATTTGTTCTAAAGATATCCAATTTTGTACCTGCTCCTATTTAAAATGTTCGGTTACACCCGAATTTAAGCCTTCTTACTTGTTACTTTATATTATTGGGCAGAGTGACGTCAACTTTTATCAGAAGTTGTTAAGAAAATACGTCCTCATACAACTTCATAAGGAGACTTGCGCAAATTCATACCTGCCCAGCGGCATTTAGTACATTTTTGTTGACGTAGTTGTGCGTGTACTGAAATATCGGTTGTTAAGCTTTATTAAATTTTCAATTTCATATATTTTTAAGCGATATCCCAAGGATTATTATCGAAAACTTACGAAAGTCGAAATAATGCTGTAATTTGGTAAAGGGGCTCGAAGTAGTGATTGGCAGCAGTGAACTGAAAATTTTAGACAAGTGGACCGAAACTGTTATCCCTTTCCTCATTCAGTAACAAAAGGATAAAATTTCCACTCCCTTCGATTCCTTCTTTCTGGAAATATCTAAATATGCAATAACACACTAAATAAATACGTTAGAGGTATTAAATTTAATACCCGCGGTAGTGTTAATCTCGGTTCACAAACGAGAAGGCATGTGTTTTGTTGAAACCAATTGTCGCCGAAATCACGAGCTTCAATTTCAGACATAAAAGAGTCGGTATGATAATAATGAGTAGCCACATTAGTATTGAGTACAAAATAAATAAAGGACGAGATATTGACAAAATCATAAGAGAACTCAATGATATAATAACTAACGTAGATGTCTTAGTAACACCAAACAAAAACAACAAAGTGCTTTTATATAATGCAGTCATAAAGCCGATTTGGATTTATGGCATTCAAATGTGGGATACGACCAGTGCCACTAATGGATTTAATAGAAAGGTTCCAATCGAAAATGCTTGGAACAATTACGAGTTCACTTGCTATCATCCAAACTTATTGTTAAGCTTTATAAAACCAGATTCAATAAATAAAGAAATATTGGAAAAAACAAAAAAAAAAAACAAATATTCGGAAATCATGATCGCATTGGCGATTATCTTCTCACCGGCATCACCTGTATTACACCAGCTCACAAACCCCCTAAAATCGTTGTTTTTTTTCTGGATAAAATGGCAGCTCTGGAATCTCTTCAGGTTACTCAACTTCCCAAATGTGGCTATTTTGCTTGCTAACATTCCTATTGAGCCAGAAAGGCACAGTTTGAAATATTCCAATTGCGTTTTCTTAAATATTTGGTTCAATTTACCATGTATGTAAATAACTGGTTACTTAGCAAATCACCATTCAAGGTATTTTAAAATAAAAAAACAATAATCACTGAATCGTTCTAAAATCACTCAAACACATTCATATTCGTTGAACATTCCTTTTCTACATGAAATAATAACGCTTAATTAAACATTTGCGATTCAGTACGTGCTTAGCGAGCTGATATTATTTGAAAGAGGGAAAAATATTCACAAATTTAGAAAAAAATATATTTGTTAAAGCAATTCATAAATTAAGAGAAGCGGCGGCGTGAAAATGACAGCAATTTACATTTAATTGCATAGGTATTCAAAGTTGTTTGGAATTCATTAGTGATCATTATTTTGTTTACATAAAAAAGGTAAAATACAAAGGACTTAAATGAGTGCAGATAATTTTTCAGCACTCGAAAAGTGTTACAGATAGATGAAAAATGCTCATAAATGAGGGCATAAGTCTTATGAAGTATCTCTGGGTTAAAAAGTGAGAGGGCTGACTAGCAGCAATTACAAAATCTGTTTATATATGCTACGTTATCGGCGGCCCTAACAACTAATAAAAATGAACGTGTACAAAATTTCAGACCTATATCTCAGCTAATATAATACATGACGATCAGACGGATGGTCATACAGACAGACATGGCTAAATAGACCTAACTCATCTGGCTGATCATTTATATAGTGATATATTTTTAAATATTTTCCAACGAGTACTTCGATTTTACAGACTACGTCACAATCGTACGTACTCCTTGCAGCCAAATTTGCTTAATTTCGATTATTTTTTTCTTTCCACCATATACACATGTACACCTCTCTTTGGCAAGGGAGTAATATAGTGTTTTCCAAAGCAGTTTTGGTCATGATTCTTTGCATAACATCTGTAGTTAGTTGAAAACGAACTGATGCACCTATTAAAGGATTGGCCATTTCAGCATACAACAATTAAATCCTGATTTTATATTTGTATTTGCGAAAAAGAAAAAATCAATTGTTAGTTGGGCCATGAAAGAGTCCTTAAAAAGCTGTTGAATTCATAAAATCAGAAAAATAACATAAATTTGTTCGGTTTTATATTTTGAAATTGCCATCGTTAACATGAATCGTTACATTCGAACTAACAGATAAAGATAAAAAAACCAACTAAAATGGTGCAATTGAATTGACGGAAATCTTGGATGGCTTCGTCAGTACTGTGGTTATGGTCATGGTAAATACACAAGCACGTACATATAACCAATATTTTAGTGTATTTTTTTTTTAAATGCTGGTCCGCTGAAATTATTTCTGAAATTGTTTTATAGTAAATTTTCTGCTCAGTAGTTCATGCAATTTAACGCATAGAATGAACATCTGCTGTATTTACAGCAGAAAAATATGCATAAAAAACTCAAAAAAAGTTGCTAGTGAAGTATGTGCCCGTCAAGTGTAAATCAGATTCCAAACTGC
Organism: Bactrocera correcta; assembly: GCA_027475135.1. Classification (NCBI taxonomy): domain Eukaryota; kingdom Metazoa; phylum Arthropoda; class Insecta; order Diptera; family Tephritidae; genus Bactrocera; species Bactrocera correcta. The sequence goes on from CM050323.1 coordinate 145,568,892, forward strand.
GATATGTTAATTAAAATACAGATTTTACAACTTCGTATCGACCACAGGTAACTAAAATGTCAGAGTTTAATGCAAAAATGCTCTAGCCCCAATACACCCAGATTTGTGCATATCTACTTTCCGGTTGAATTTTTTGACCACTATTTGCCATAAACGAACATGTTTATTTGAATTAGATTGGCCCTAAATACACTATTCAATAATTAATTACTAATGTACTAAAAGGTCTCAGAGATATTTGAGGTGTCCTGATAACGAATTTGGGCTCAAAATTGTTCCAGCTTAGTACATGATGGTGGTATGACCCCTACATGCCTTGACTTCAACAAAAAACAGGAAAAAACGTTAACTTTGCTGCTCCGAAGCTAATATACCCTTCACAGGTGCATTTCTTTTAGTAACTGTGTCTTCAGTTTTTATGGAAGCTATGAACAATAACTCAAACCTAATTTCGTGAAGATATCTTGTCAAATGCAAAAGTTTCCCATACAAGCTCTTGATTCCGATCGTTCGGTTTGTGTGGCAGCTATATGCTATAGCGAGTCGATGCGAACAATTGCTTCAGATATTACGTTATTTCTACAAACAATAACTCATACCAAATTACGTGAATATATACTTACGTGGTTTGACAATTAAGTAATGAGACTGATTTTATTACCGCGTTTGTGGTAAGTCTGTGACCTTGAAATTCCCTTTCTCTTTTTTCAGCATCCCTTTCCTCTCCATTGATTTCCATACCATCGCTCTAAATTGTTTAGTTCGCCTGCTGCGTCAAGTTGAGGAGACGTGTGTTTGTAGTGCTCGTCACGAAAATGGAAAAACGAAATCAAGAGCTACGCGTCGCGAAAAAATTTTGCTCCAGATTGGGAAACGTACGCTAAAATTATAAGAGTGTATGGTGATAGTGCTCTTAGTCGTGCCAAGCTCATAATGGTTGTCTCCGCGCGCAACCCGCCCGAAAAAAGCTCGCATGAGCAAGTCGAAGGTGAAAACGATGATAATTGCCTTTTTTGATAGCCGTGGAATCGTCCACAAAGGAATCGTTCCACCAGGGAATCAGGTCGACTATTGCCAAGTACTCGAAAGATTGAGAAAACGAGTCAATAGGGTGACATCGCTCGTAGCTGGATCCTTCATCACGACAACGCGCCGTGCCACACCGCCCTCAGCGTGTCCCAGTATTTGGCCTCTAATGCTATCGCCGTGTTGCAACAGCTGCCTTGTTCGCCCGACATGTCACCCTGTGACTTCTTTTTTTTTTTGTTTCCCAAAATAAAATCGGTGGTCAAAGGAACTCATTTGAGTCGATTACGGACATCCAGGCGGCCGTGACGGGGGTACTCGCGGACATCCCAGTCGAAGCGTTCCAGAAATGTTACGAAGCATGGAAAACGCGTTGAAATCGCTGTATAGCTGCTCAAGTGGACAAATTTGAAGGAGATGGCAGAGATGTAGAATAATTTTCAAATATACGGTTTTTATGGAATCAGTCTCATAACTTAATTGTCATACCTCGTATTTTCAAATGCAAAAGTTTCCTGCATGAATTTCATTGCGATCATTCAGTTTGTATGGCAGCTATAAGCTGTAGTAATCCGATCTGAACAATTTCTTCGGAGATTACATTGTTGTCTCAGAAAATAGTCTATCCCGAATTTCGTTGATATATCTTGTCAAATGGGGAAGTTTTCCATACAAGAATTGTATTGCGATGGTTCAATTATAAGTTAAAGAAGTCCGATATCAGCAGTTCCGACAAATGAGCAGCTCCTTAAGGAGAAAATGACGTTTGCAAAATTTTAGAACGATATCTTAAAAACTGAGGGACTAGTTCGTATATATACAGACAGACGGACGGACATGGCTAAATCGACTCAACTCAACATAATGATCATTTATATATGTATATACTTTATTGGGACCCCAACACTTTCTTTTGGGTGTTACAAACTTCGTGACAAACTTAATATACCCTGTTCATGTGCTATAATTTTCGAGTTTAGCAACCCCAAAAAAACAAACGATACATTCTGTAACATCGCAAGATGACTGTAAACTAGTGTTATTAGTACGGTCAACACTGTTTTCAAGAGGACATGTGCCTTTCGCCAATTTAGTTGATTTTTCCACATTTACCATATATTTTATTAGACATATTTATATATTTATATATGTAGCTATGTAAACAGATCGATCCTAACAGGGATCTGACTTGGACAACTTAGAACATTGGTACCACCTATCGCTTTGAGTATGCGACAAAGTTATTGAGACGGCTAATGTAAATTTTGACAATGTATCGTGGTTCGCTAAAGCAGGTACTGAATTTTTGAACCTCAGTCTTGTAGGACTGAGGCTGGACAATAACGTAGAAAGTTTTTGGATTTTTCCACCTTACCCCGACGAGGTCAGAAAATGGTATAAAAATCTGTCCACATCCAGATTCATTTCGCACCTGGTTTATTATTCTAAATATAGATGTAAATATGAATATATTACTTTCGTATACTGTACATTTCATTGCAGACAGTTTGATGCTAGTAGCGTGCATTTATATGTTCGTACGTTGTCGAGAATAGACTCTTATGTACAGATAGAGTTGCATTTGAACCATAAACTGTCGTCGCGTTTATAAATGTAAATGACATTTACTTTTATCATTTTCCTTAATTGCGCTTTTTTTCCATTTGTCCTTCCCCATTTTCTACTCGGACTATTTTTAAAGCTCTTCTACCTGTTGATCTGCAGACGCATAGTTGCACTTAAGGGGCAGCCAAAAGTGTTGTGCTGAAAAACAAACAGCTGCCTTCTCCCATGGTTACCTCATTCCGTAGTCCGCAGTTGGTAATTACAAAACATAGTGTAAAATGAAAAGAGAACAAGTAAGGCAGCAATGTTCGGACGCAACCGAACATCTTATATTCTTACAACTTTTGGGAATCAAAGCCAGGGAGACCGAGCAATTCTATATACTATATATGTATATTATACATATGCTACATATAACTCATACACTAAGCGACATTTTCGGAATAAGTTTTGACTCGCACCTTTGAGTTAGCAGTCCTTATAACGGATAATTCATGTCGCCTTAAACATGTTTGCGTACAAACTTTAAATAACGATATGGTTAAACTCTGTAGATATTCATATACAATTTGCCAAAAAATTATTGAAATAGTTGGAGAACTTAAACTTGATAAACTGATTCTTCAATTTAATCTCCAGGACCGAACATTATTACTTACTGTTATTCCAAGTAACATTGAAACAAATATAATTTTTAATTAAGTTATTACTACTAATTACAGCATGAAATTCATTGAAAGAATAATACCTTTGCAGTTAAAGCAGAAGTCGCTTGTATTACAGCACAGCTTAAACCCAATTTACAGTGATGTACTAGTATAAATATTTATATATATAATACTCACGACAGCTAGGGGAGTCGCACTTTTAAATTTAAATGATATTTGCTTAAAAGTGTTTTACGCTTTGCCATTTCGCATTCGACGGAGGCACCTTGACGACGTGTCACCTGTTGATTCCAGGGAAAGTAGCTGTATTTAAGCATATTGATGGTGCAATGTGCTTTTTCCGTGAAAAGGTTATGTATAAAATGTTTCAAACAATATGTTGAATAATAACTGGACAACAGCCGAAAAGCCCGCAATTCTAGACCATAGAATAAGGGGCTCCTAATGGTATCATAAATTGTACATCGTCACTTCGACACCAATATGCAACAACTGAATGAATATGTTAACTACTAACACAAAACCGTAAAGAATAGGAAATCGAGAAGAAAATCGATGAATAAATGCCCACGTATTAAATGAAATAATGCTTTTATCTATAAAGAGTTAGTCTTTTCTCACAACAACTGTCATTTACATACCTCTCATTATTAGTTTCTTTCAGTAAATAAGTTGTTAAATTTTGGGATATCAACAGACTAACATACAGATTGTTGTGCAAATACGATATCAATCAAACACTAACTTTGGCTAGTTTATGTTACTCATACGCCCCGTCAATATGGCATGCCCATTAATTTAGCGCAGATGGCAGTTACGATCTTAAATTGCGTAGAAAACTTTATATTAATAGCTCTTAAAAGTTATAAATATAAAATTGACTGATTTTTCTGAGTTAAAATATAATACCAGCATAATTTAATGTACATGTTTGTTGAAATACATACATACATACTTCTAGGCACTAAGTAACTAAGAAATTAATGAATTTGTTGTATGTAGTTCACTTTCAAAGCGTTTAATATCCCAAAATATTTCTTTAGAATTTCCACCTGATTGACAACTCACGGCTGAACTTGCGAACATATTGAAGAAATATGTACACGTTGTACCTGTGCAAATAATTTTAAAAGGCCATACATTATGTCACTTGTTAAGTTTTGGACAATAATTTATGAAATCTTCTTCTTCCTTCTAATTACTTTCTCGAGAAGTTGGTTGAAATAGTCGCACGATGGGGAGTCACCTTATCTGAAACGTCGTTTGGTATCGAAAGGCTCGTAGAAGTCCTTTCCGGTCCTGACGGAGCTTTTTGTGTTGCTCAACGTCAGCTTACACAGCCGTATTAGTTTTGCGGCAATATCAAATTCTGATATCGTGGAATAAAGACAGCTTCTTTTCGTGCTGTCAAAAGCAGCTTTGAACTCCACGAAGAGGTGGTGTGTGTCGATTCTCCTCTCACGGGACTTTCCCAAGATTTGCCGCATAGTGAATATCTGGTTGATTATTGATTCGCCAGGTCTAAAGCCGCACTGCCGTGTTGGAATAGCTCGGCCGGTAATCCCTTGGCCCCGCTGCTTTGTTGTTCTTCAGACGGATAATTCCTATTCAAACTTCCTCATGGTCGGGCAATGGAACGTCTGCTTTATCGTCATCGATTGGGGAATCGGGTTCGCCTTCTCCTAGCGTTGTACGTTCACTGCCATTTAGCAGACTGAAGAAGTGTTCCCTCCGTAATTTAAGTATGCTCTAGGCATCGGTCACTAGATCACCATTGCGTGTTCTACAAGAGTATGCTCCGGTCATTAAACCTTCTGGAATTTTTTCGTAGAAATTTCGAGCATTAGCCCTGTCGGCCTGATTGTCAAGATCTTCATACTCACGCATTTGAGACTCTCTTTTTTCTATCTGCAAATGCGTCTCGCTTCCCTATTCAACTCTCGGTATCTGTCCCATCCCGCACGTGTTGTGGTCGATCGTAACGTTGCGAGGTAGACAGCCTGTTTTCTCTCCGCTGCGACACGGTACTCCTCGTCGTACCAGCTGCTTTTTTGTACTTTTCGAAAACCAATTTTATAGGTTGTAGCTGTATGTAAGGAGTTTGAAATGCCGCCAACAGTTCCTTATGCCGAGTTGTTGACGAGTGCTCTCAGAGAGCAGGAATGCAAGTCGAGTAAAAAATTCTTCGACTGTCTGTTATGATTGCAGCTTCCCGACTTCGAATTTTCCTTGAGTTTGTTGATTGTGTTGTCCTGCTCTTATACTCGTAAAGATCTTCTCTTTATTTTCAACATAACCATTATATGTGTAGTGAGCGAACTTTTTAGGTTTTCGTTTCACGGCGTTTTTTTGGTGTAGTGGTCCCACTACTCCCATTTGCAATACGAGTAGTAGCCTAGCTTGAGTATCTGGCAAATAATAATATGACTGAATTTATAGCGTGCACAGATAGGCGGTGGGACAGATATATTTTATTTTTACTACTGTGTGCGTCGAAGGATTTGGAGAACTGTTTTTGTTTCAGCAGATTGTGATTTTAAGTAAAATTGGTGGTGCTACGTCTTTTATCCGTTTTTGATTATCTAATTTTACATTCCGCTTCCGAACCAGCTTTGTCGTAATATTTTATATCAGAAGCATTTGCAATGTTTATCTTTTGAGTTAAATAGCTTTGATTACTTTTCAATTTAACCGTTGGAAAATGAGCGAAGTTACTAACCTAATTTCTCACACCTTATGATGTGTAAACTAAAAAAAAAATTAAAAAAACACTTAATGTAGTTAAATTTTCATTCCATATTAGTTTAAAGCTTAGTCATAGTACTATAAAACTTCTAGTTCCATCAGCGTAGTTCATAGCTATGCCAGGGGTGCGTTGAATTTAAAAAAGGAACCACAACTGCAATGGAATGGAGTTTCATATTATAGAAAATTAAGTTAGATAACGTAAGAAAGCTCGTGTGATTTAAACTTTAAATTTGATTCTAGTGAACATCGCAGAAACTGCTTTGAATATTACGTGCTTTATAACCTCCTAGGACGTGGGATAACTTCAAGTTATACCAGACATAAGTGGAAAAGCTTGGTCCTGCACTTAGAATTGAAGTAATCACCAATCACAAGTGGAGTTTTTATTTAGTATAATAGCTGTGTTTTAGTACATATTTATGTAAACAAATTTAAACTAAAATGCCGGCTGGCCTGAATAATACCCAGCAGTCGACTCACTGTTGGCTGTTTGGTTAATGTCTTCGTCAAAAGTTTATCAGTTTCAGTGTCGTTCGTGATGCATGATTCATGGTAATACATTTTAGGCAGACAATTAAAAAGAAGTGATATGCTGAGCACAATGCTCATGACACGACATGGCAGCACGACAATGAACTGATAATGGCGTTGTACATCCTACTTCATGAACATTTGTAAGAAGGCAGCGATATAACAATGGCCTGCATGTACACAAAGCAACACAGCTGTCCATTTTGCATGTACACAATTTCGTTGTGGCCCCATATTAATACCTTACACTTCAATGAAATTTTAATATTTTGTTCAAAGTGAAAGTTTTTATGCAAAAAATAAGTAAATAGGTCAATTTATTTGTTTTAAATTATCAATTGTTATTACAAATGGTATAATTGAGCTATTTTATGCTTTTATTCACAAAATAACGTCAAGTTTGTTAGAGCTGTGAATAATTTTACATTTTACATTTTAGTGGCATCACCACTCTCCCTCATCTCTCTACCTTCAATTCTATTGTCAACTCTTCTGTCGTCCTACTTTTGTTGGAAAATATAGGAATACATTGAAGTTAGCGAGAGCGACAACCGGTGGCCTGCAGTCGTGTAGTCGTGCAGCTGTCAAAGTAACAGTGTCCATAAGAACGTGTGTATTTTAATATTTGACAGATGTCGTTTGCGGTCTGTCGCGCGCATTGTGTTCAGCACTTAAAGCTGCATCATTTATAATTCCGTCGCAACCCAGTGAAGAAAACGTGTAAAGAAAAAAAGGAAGAGCTAAGTTCGGATGTAACCGAAGACGACATACTCTTGCAGCTTTTCAGAATCAAGACCGACAATATTCGAAAATTTAGAGAAAAGATCCCATTTTATTGTTCGTGAATGAATTATAGTCAAATCGAAAATTATACTAAATCATCCCTAACCGATTTTAATTATTTTAGCCGATACCACGTACTATTATCTACTATTAACATTTCATGTTACTTCATTATTATTCTAAGATACCTCACAAACCATCACCAATCTTTATGTAGTTAAGACAGCCGGATGTTGGAAAATTCTGATATTAGTTATTTAGGGGATATGTTAAGTTTTCAACTGATCTTAGAAACTATAGGCGCAAATTTACTGTTATTAACAAAATAAGTTATTTATTAATTTTCAAATAGGCGTTGTTGTAATATTATTATAAATTTATTTGTCTCATAAGAACATCAAATGTTAGTTTTTAAGAAATCAGTTTTATGGGAAGTAAGCAGGTTATTACCCGATTTCATCACTGTAACGAAAGAGGTGTTAAAAAATTGTTTTCTGTCAATTTAGGTTATATACATATCTTTATTAGTTTGGAAGATATCTGTAATAAACTTATTAGAGGACAGAGCCACGCTTCCATATTAAAAATTTTGAAACCAATGATACATCTCCTTCTTGTAATTCGTTGTGCCAAACTTGACTTCTCTAACAGTTAATGGCGTTTAGAGGGCGAGGAACTTGTCCAATTACGCACATCTAACTTAAAGCGTGCACGGGCTGACGGTCAGACAGATTTCAACTCGGTACGTCACTCTTATATAGTGCGATTGCATATAAAATCAAATTAATTTTGCACCAACAACGTTCTTAATGTACGCGATTGAATACCAAAATGATAACAAAAGCGTTATTTATAACAATCATAATAAATAAGTGTATGCGCGCTCCCATATATGCAACTGGGTATATGTATGTTTTCCCAAACAATTGAAGTCAACGCAAGCTGCCGGTTCTATGTGCGGAAGCGATGTGAGTTGTAAACCCGCACAATTGAGCCAAATTAATGTTAGATGCGGACAGATAGCGCCATATTTCACGCGATTTCCCCAAATGCTACAGTTTATGTGTTGTATATTTTGCTTGTACAAAACGACAAAGCTTTGTATTTGCGTTTCTGCTAAAGCCAGTTCATCATATTTACTTGAAAACTTATTTTGAGTTGATAAAGCTTGTATGAGAATGCGAATGCGCTTACTGCCACAAATAAACATGTATGTATTTGCTAGCGAAAATAATATAAATGTGGGTAATGCTAAATTATTCGATTTTAGTTTCTGTAAAAGGTTCTACCAGAGTATACAAAAAATTAATTTTAATAGTAAAACTCAGTTATTGGTAGTCAATGAGCATTTTTACAGTTTGAACTGGCATACGAACGGAAGTACGGAGAGACAGACAGTCACCCAGTTTTCAACTCCGCTTGGTATCGTGATCATCTATATATGCTTTTATACATATATATAACGCTATATTTACCTTGCTTAGTTTCAGCTGATACATACAAAAATTAGGTAACAAAAACACTACTATACTCTGTAGTCTTGCGTTAAAAGCAAGCCTTACTATATCAGCTATTCAAGTATATAGCGGTTTGGTTAGGTATGAAGCTGTCTGGAAAAAATTAAATAAGTTTAGTTGTTGCCATCAAACAAAAATTCTTAGTGAACGGCCCAATAATAATTTGTTGAATATTTCAGTAAGCAATTCTACGACTTAAAATGTTTTATGCCACTCAATACGCCACATAAATAATCGTATTAATTTGGAAAGCGTTAGAGTCACATAGTCATATCTACATTTATGGTACGTATAATTACTCTGCCAGTTGCTCCTGCTTTAGAAATTTAATCGAACCAAATATGCAAATGAATCCTGAAAATATCTGGCAGGTAACCATTGAATTTGCCAACTGTCAAATTATTCGGTGGGTGGCGATTGATTTTGCGGTTTGCGACTTGATGCGTGAGAGGCTACACCGTCAACATATAATACGCAAGCAAACAATTTAATTATGACAGGATCAAGACTATAATTGAGAGGAGCTTATTGAGCGTATCGCAGCATGCAAACAATGGCATATCAGAAGCCTGATAAATATTGCAATTTAGATAATTTCAATAAAAGAAAAAGTTAGCAAGTTTTGAAAATAATAAATTAGCATATTCAGCAACACAATTAACTGCATTCAAGTTTCCAAGATGGAAAGGCGATGTACATAAATAAATAAATATGTTTTATTGTTAACTCTTGCTTTGTTATAGACTTTTCGATGATGCACTAGGTAGACATAATTAAAGACACAGTTCAAAATTGTACTGTAGGCACTTTATAAGGATCGTATTGGTATATCAAGTTTTTATCAATTTCATCGATTTTTTTTTCGCTTAATCATATTTTGATTAGAGTGTTATACTCTAATAGCCTACTGTGGTAAAACACATTTTTTGGCAAGTTTTTTATTCATACCTCCCTGCCATCGTTTTCACTGATATGGGACACGGTGCATTGGCTTGGTGAAAAATATTTTCTCTTTCTTCAAATTTTGTGCTTCAAACAATCCAATGAGACTATGTAATAGTCGCTGTTGATAGTCTTTCCTTTTTCAAGGTAGTTATTAAGAATTATTCCATTTGTTACATATTTATATATTTTATATAATTCGCCAACTAATGATCCGGCAGGTGCCAAATTTATACACTCACCTTTTGAAGGTTAGAACTAACTAAGAGTTCTTCTTCTTTACTGGCGTAGGCACCGCTTACGCGATTATAGCCGAGTCAATAACAGCGCGCCACTCGTTTCTTCTCCTCGCTACGTGGCGCCAATTGGATATTCCAAGCGAAGCCAGGTCCTTCTCCACTTGGTCCTTCCAACGGAGTGGAGGTCTTCCTCTTCCTCTGCTTCCTGCGGCGGGTACTGCGTCGAATACTTTCAGAGCTGGCGTGTTTTCCTCCATCCGGACAACATGACCTAGCCAGCGTAGCCGCTGTCTTTTAATTCGCTGAACTATGTCAATGTCGTCGTATATCTCGTACAGCTCATCGTTCCATCGAATGCGATATTCGCCGTGGCCAATGCGAAAAAGGTCATAAATCTTTCGCAGAACCTTTCTCTCGAAAACTCTTAAGGTCGACTCATCGGTTATTGTCATCGTCCAAGCCTCTGCACCATTTAGCAGGACGGGAATTATGAGCGACTTATAGAGTTTGGTTTTTTTCGTCGAGAGAGGACTTTACTTTTCAATTGCCTACTCAGTCCAAAGTAGTACCTGTTGGCAAGAGTAATCCTGCGTTGGATTTCCAGGCTGACATTGTTGGTGATGTCAATGCTGGTTCCTAAATAGTCGAAATTATCTACAACTTTAAAGTTATGACTGTCAGCAGTGACGTGAGAGCCGAGTCGCTAGTGCAACGACTGTTTGTTTGGTGACAGGAGATATTTCGTCTTGCCCTCGTTCACAGCCAGACCCATTTCTGTTGCTTCCTTGTTCAGTCTGGAGAAAGCAGAACTAAAAGCGCGGGTTTTGAGGCTGATGATATTGATTCAGCCGGCAGTTGTACATTGTTATAAAAGATTGTACCTGCTCGATTAGGTTCTGCAGCTCGAATAGTTTTCTCCAGCAGCAGATTGAAGAAATCGTACGATAGGGAGTGGTCTTGTCTGAAAAATCGTTTGGTATCGAACGGCTCGGAGAGGTCCTTCCCGATCCTGACAGAGCGTTTGGCACTGCTCAACGTCAATTTACACAGCCGTATTAGTTTTGCGGGGACACCAAATTCAGACATCGCGGCATAAAGGCAGCTCCTTTTCGTGCTGTCGAAAGCAGCTTTGAAATCGACGAATAGGTGGTGCGTGTCGATTCTCCTTTAACGGGTATTTTCCAAGATTTGGCGCATAGTGAATATCTGGTCGGTTGTTGATTTACCAGGTCTAAAGGCACACTGATAAGGCCCAATCAGTTTGTTGACGGTGGGCTTTAATCTCTCACACAATACGCTCGACAGAACCTTATATGCGATGTTGAGGAGGCTAATCCCACGGTAGTTGGCGCAGATTGTGGGGTCTCCTTTTTTATGTATTGGGCATAGCACACTTAAATTCCAATCGTTGGGCATGCTTTCGTCCGACCATATTTTACAAATAAGCTGATGCATGCTCCTTACCAGTTCTTCGCCGCCGTGTTTGAATAGCTCGGCCGGCAATCCGTCGGCCCCTGCCGCTTTGTTGTTCTTCAGGCGGGCAATTGCTATTCGAACCTCTTCATGGTCGGGCAATGGAACGTCTGCTCCATCGTCATCGATTGGGGAATCGGGTTCGCCTTCTCCTGGCGTTGTACGTTCACTGCCATTCAGCAGGCTGGAGAAGTGTTCCCTCCATAATTTAAGTATGCTTTGGGCATCGGTGACTAGATCACCTTTGGGGGTTCTACAAGAGTATGCTCCTGTTTTGAAACCTTCTGTAAGTCGCGGCATCTTTTCGTAGAATTTTCGAGCATTTCCCCTGTCGGCCAGCTTATCAAGCTCTTCGTACTCACGCATTTCGGCCTCTTTCTTTTTCTGTCTACAAATGCGTCTTGCTTCCCTCTTCAACTCTCGGTATCTATCCCATCCCGCACGTGTTGTGGTCGATCGTAACGTTGCGAGGTAGGCAGCCTGTTTTCTCTCCGCTGCGACACGGCACTCCTTGTCGTACCAGCTGTTCTTTTGCACTTTCCGAAAACCAATGGTTTCGGTTGCAGCTGTACGTAAGGAGTTTGAGATGCCATAACTAAGAGTTATATGGATTTAATTCTAGGTGTACATATATATGAATAAGTGAAATAGGTGTCTGGATTCAGAACGGCAGTTACTGCTGAGTTATACCCGTATGCATTTGCATCATATTTTATTCGCCCATATAGAGAGATAATATACTGAAACGGCAAAAGTTAAAATAATAAAAAGAGTTGGTCAGGTTTGAAGCCGATAGCATTAATCAAAACAACATTTTCGAGAAAAAAGCGTTTAAAAACGGCGCACTTAGCCTAACTAATCTTGAGCGCACAAGTTCTCAAGACAGTATCTCCAAAGTATTACTCGGATCAAGTTGACAATTTAAAATAATATACTAAAGGTATTTAATAAGAATTAATAAAATAATAAAAAAATCGAATTTTCGAAACCCGTAACCCCTGAAGTCTACTAGCTTACGAGAGCCCAAACAATAAGGTGACATTTGAATTTAAGCTGAGCGCGTCGAAGGATTTAGGAAATTATGTTTTTTAGGTTGGTAGTACTGCCAGTCACATATATGTCAAATTTCATTTCAAAATATTCATTAGTGTTTGAGATACGTGTCATTCTGTGAGCTGCTAAAAGTGAGTTTTTCGTTGCATGCGATTTGTTGAGCAAAGAATTTGCATTAAGTTTCGTTTACGGAATCAATTTTCTGCTGCGGATACGTTGGGGATAGTGCAGAAAGCTTTTGGCTATGTCTAAAAAAATGTTTACAAATAGTATGGTGAGTATGAAGGATGTTTTGGGCCTCAAGCGCGTCAAATCACGACTGGTATCGAAAACATTGAATTTTTTGGAAAAAAAGGTGTCGCGTTGAAGTGTGTGAGACGATGCTTTCCGACTACAACGGTGTAATGAAATGCATTATAACTGGCGATGAGACTTGGATCTATGCTTACAACTCCGAAACAACCGATCAATCGAGCGAATATCGTGCCAAAAGAGAGCCCAGACCAAAAAAATTCGCCCCAAAGTCGCTCAAAAATCAAGGTCATGTTGACTGCTTTCTTCGATTATCGTGGTGTTGTGCATTAGGAATTCCTTCCAACCGGTCAAACAGTCAATAAGGAATATTATTTGAACGTTATACGTCATTGGCGTAACGCTTTCCGCGTAAAAAGGCCGGCATTGCGGAAAGACAATTCTTCGTTTTTACACCATGATAATGCACCACCCCATACTGCCCTCGTAATTCGTGATCATTTCGCCAAAAACTCAACCCATATCGTTCCGCAACCACTGTATTCACCTTATCTGCTGCCGTGCGACTTCTGGCTGTTCACCAAGCTCACAAGACCGCTCCGGAAACACCGTTTTTATACGATAGAGGAGATTTAAGCCGCAGCGAAGACGGAACTGCAGGCCATCCCGGAAAGTGACTACAACCAGTGATTTGAAGATTGGAAAATCCGTTGGCATAAATGCATTGCATCGGGAAGGGATTACTTTAAAGGGGATGAAATTGATTTGGAAGAATAAATAAAGAATTTTCCAAATAAATACAATGTCACCTTATTTTTTGGGCACGGTAGTATGTAAACCAGAAGAACAGAGAGCCTTAAATTTTGTATAGATGTGATACGGAAAATGGTCGCGGTGTTGTAGTTCGACTTCAAAACTATGACAAAATATCAATCTATACAGATCTTTGAAGTATCTTGTAGGATATAAAATTGATCGATCGAAAAGTTCTATAGACAGATATTCCTTTTTATTTTTTCTGATGTATTGCAAACTAAAGGAAGAGGATGTGGTGAAGATATTTGCTACATTATTGCCAAATAAATTAGATTAAGTGCATTTGTGTGAACCAGAATAGACAGATAAGACAACCCAACCAGTTTTTGGATACGCCTAGTAAGCAGATCCGGTGGCATTAGAGGGGACAAATAATTTTATATCATGTGCATAGAAAAGTTAAGATGGTGATTTTTTTTTTTTATATTTTTATCGATCAAATAAATTGAATAACATTTTTGATTTTGATCTGGTATTGAGGCACAATGAGAATGTAAATTACTTTTATGGCTTTTTATATATGTTTTGTTGTTGCTTCACTTTCAATAAATTTTTACCGAACCACACATGCCCTCAAGGATTGCCTACACTTCCAAGCTTAAGAAAGAAAATAGCACACAACCTACATGCCCACACATTCAAGACTGTCCACAGCAGGTGAGGTAATATGTTCTAAGTTGGTGAACATGAAAGGCAAAACATGCTCGGCAACGATTTTTGTACAAAACAGATTCGGGAACATGGATGGTAAAGTAAAACTCGTTGTGTGTATGAACAGTACATATGTACATAAAAACTTGTACTAAATGGGTTGAGTGAATGTAATTTTCTTTCAATATAATTTAGACATTTTTGTCAACATAGAAAGTCACTTAAGAATATTGTATTCAAAATGAAAATTGGCTTTTTTTTTATGAAATTTGTGCATGTTGGTATAACCTTATGAAAATCGTACAAATAATTGTCTAAAATTTTTATTGTGTTTGCGCTGTTCAAAGAAGAAATACGCAAGAGTATCGTGCAGCATGTAACGCGAAAATATTGATGTATGTATGGCACTTCAACAAGACAAGAGAAACCTGGAACAAGTGCTTTTAACTTGGAAAATGACTTCAAATTTATTTGTCTCATACTCGTGTTTTACCAACTTATACACGCGTTGCCAATTACAAACTTCTGTAGTTGACTATACGAAGAATAAAGGATAATAGGTATAGCATAGGTAAAAATAATATTTTTTAGATAATTTTTTATTGTCGTTTTAAATACGAAAAACTGAATAGTAATAGAAAATGAAATCGATAGTGATATCAAAAGAGCCAATAGGGACGAGGACTTTGAGGGAAATTATAAAATTACCTTCAAAATGGCATAAAGCTGTTGAAAGGAACGGTGCACGTTTGACCTAAAGCGGGTGTTTATAACTATACTCAAAAAACCCGTTTATTTAAAGCAAAGATAACTGATTATTTTTTGCTTACATGATCAAGTATTAGTAATTTAGAATTGCTATTTACAACTATTAGCTGAAACTTTTCGGTAAGACCAAAACTTTTGATTGAAATTTGAGTCAGTTCTTAGTTCGTGAAGATCTACAAAACGTACGGAAACTTGACCCAGATCCCACATTACTAATATCAGGATTTTTGAACATTCGACTGACTTTACTCCATGTGATTTGTTATTGTATGATAGGTACCTTAGTGAAACCCACGGAACATTTTTTAAGAGACTCCAATATACCGCACATAATAATTTTCGTTTTTCCAACAAACCTTATGCCGCATATCTAGGTAGGTGTATGAGTTACAAATGGTATTTGTATACAAAAAATTGCTTGGATTCCGAACCTCTGGTTGACGTTTTATACCTTAAGGTATTAACCTGGCTTTGATTCCTCCACTGTGGTTAAGTCCAAACTTAGCCCTTCTTTACATGTTTTATATCTTTCTAATAAAAAGTTTGTCCTTTTGAAAAAAGTTTATGAAATATATGAATTTCAAGCTTTCAGTCTGAACAAAATTAAATCTTCGAGCGGTAGCTTATTTCTAGAAAGTGTGAAATTGGTCCACGAATTACCCCAACTCATATGCACAGTTTATCAATAAGTCAATCAGTCCAGATCTTCCACTTGCCCCAATATGCGCTTGTAATAATTACCAATGTGGCATACCTTGATATAGGGTCAAAGGTATACGAACGCTTATAATGCAAGTGTGAAGACTATATTTACTATTGTAATGGGTGCTATTGCATTTAAAGGGTGATTTTTTTGAGGTTAGGATTTTCATGCATTAGTATTTGACAGATTACGTGGGATTTCAGACATGGTGTCAAAGAGAAAGATGCTCAGTATGCTTTGACATTTCATCATGAATAGACTTACTAACGAGCAACGCTTGCAAATCATTGAATTTTATTACCAAAATCAGTGTTCGGTTCGAAATGTGTTTCGCGCTTTACGTCCGACAAATTTTGTTCAGCGATGAGGCTCATTTCTGGTTGAATGGCTACGTAAATAAGCAAAATTGCCGCATTTGGGGTGAAGAGCAACCAGAAGCCGTTCAAGAACTGCCCATGCATCCCGAAAAATGCACTGTTTGGTGTGGTTTGTACGCTGGTGGAATCATTGGACCGTATTTTTTCAAAGATGCTGTTGGACGCAACGTTACGGTGAATGGCGATCGCTATCGTTCGATGCTAACAAACTTTTTGTTGCCAAAAATGGAAGAACTGAACTTGGTTGACATGTGGTTTCAACAAGATGGCGCTACATGCCACACAGCTCGCGATTCTATTGCCATTTTGAGGGAAAACTTCGGACAACAATTCATCTCAAGAAATGGACCCGTAAGTTGGCCACCAAGATCATGCGATTTAACGCCTTTAGACTATTTTTTGTGGGGCTACGTCAAGTCTAAAGTCTACAGAAATAAGCCAGCAACTATTCCAGCTTTGGAAGACAACATTTCCGAAGAAATTCGGGCTATTCCGGCCGAAATGCTCGAAAAAGTTGCCCAAAATTGGACTTTCCGAATGGACCACCTAAGACGCAGCCGCGGTCAACATTTAAATGAAATTATCTTCAAAAAGTAAATGTCATGAACCAATCTAACGTTTCAAATAAAGAACCGATGAGATTTTGCAAATTTTATGCGTTTTTTTTTTAAAAAAAGTTATCAAGCTCTTAAAAAATCACCCGTTACTAATAACTTACTATTTAAAGAAATTATCAAAAAAATGATATGGAATATTTTCAAAAGTTAGCGCAAATATTTATAAGGCAAGTTATACACTGAAAAACAATCGTAACAGTGTAATAGAGCAAGAATGAGGAGACAAATGGAAAAGCAGAGAACAGTTTACAGCAGTTGTCTGCTTGGGCAACGATCAACTGTAAAACGCCATAGAAAACACGCTGGGAATGCAATTTTTTACAATTTTCCATGCATTCACGCTAAGGAATTTTAATGCTTCGAAGGTGAGGTAGCTAACGAGTAACTCTCGAATGTGCCATCCATACACAGCGATTACGTGCAGCTTGTTGATATTGACATATATATGTAGATAGATTGCAAAGTTGTTTATAGAAAAATCCTAAGTGTGAATAAGTTTTTGCATAACAATTATGATCACACTGCAGTAGTGTATTTGCATTTTCATAACATTGATAGCATAAAATTCACTTCTTAGTATTTAGTTACGTAGGGATGCGTTACCTTATTTAGGATACTTATGTACATATACATATTTAACAGAAACAAAATCTCACTAAATTACAAGTTAGACAGCATTTTTCAAAACCCGTACACTTATATAAATGTTCCATGCTTTCAGCAGTATCTATTTATAATTTTTTGTCCTCAAATTTTTCGTAGCAAACCGGCTTACCCCAAAGCGTCAACAGTTTTCACATAAATTTTCCAATTGTATAAAAATACATGTATGTTAGGATGGAATTATCTTGTGGCTTCTTGCTTCCTTCGCTTCTTGTACATATGTTGCGCCAACACCTTTATGTGCACCATTATTATTTGAGTGTGTCCGCCTATAGTAAGCGAGTCTGCATAGTTGCGCTGATGCTAAAAGCAGAGGCAACGACAGATCGAACACTGCCTAAAATTTGCTAAGTTTGGTATGGAATTGTCAATTTGTCTTATAATTTTCAATCACTCGAAGCACATCATTTCTATGTTCGTATGAAAATGTAAACCACAATTCCCTACTTTCATTCGTTTTAAATCTAAGTGTCCTTCATCTTAACAAAAAGGACTCAACTAACATACTAATTATGGTCACTCGTGCGAAGCCAACGTTGTTAGCGGCTGCGCTGAAGAAAGCGCGAAAATAGTCAATACTCCAAATACTGACAGAAAGACGGTAGTTTGGGTGTATTTCAACGAATGAAGCAAGGTGTTGACGGAAATTCACACTGAGGCATAGGTGATATTACAATTGCTGGTACAAGTTTCGATTTCCGAGAAAGTTCTTCTAGATTTTTCTCACTCCAGGGTATCCTTCATTAATACCCTCAATTCTGTTTTTTAGTTTAAGTTATCTACCTATTTAACTGTAACTTAATTTCATTCTCCTATAGTCTGTAAGAATTAATGTTCATAGACTTAACTAAATAAATAAATAAATAAGTGCATATTGATAGTTTCGAGAAAGAAACTACGGGAGTACTAACCCAAAAATTAAAAGTTATACATTATCTCTAATGAGCAGCAAAAATAAAAAAAAAACAACATTTAAATTAATTATTAATTTGTTAATAAAAATATATGTGAAATATTCGCAGAGGTTACAACATTCTCCCAAGTTTCAAAACCGAAACGTAACACTGTTTTACTGTGCAACTTCGAGTTTATTGTTGGAACTTTCTATCTCAGTGATGTTCTGTCACTGACGCAGCGAAGTGAGAAAACTGAGAACAAGTGGTCGTCTGAGTCAGCGAATCAATCACCCATCTCAAAGCTGTGAAGACTTCTACAGGATCTCCGCATACATTTCACTCATTGACACGGTCATGAAAGATTTAAAAATGCGCTTTTCCGATAAAGTTCTTAAAATATTCAATTTGAGTCAGCTGTTACCAAAGTTTAACCCAAATTTAGAAGAAAAAGATACTCACTCATTGAACACCTATTTAGTTAGACGTTTTGGAAAAATCTTGAGAGGAAACAAAGAACTACAAAAATCTATGCTGAAAGCAAAAGTAGCGCTTTGGCAACAACAATGGAAGATGTAAATGACTACGCGAACGCAAGTGCTTTCTGTCTTAAAAACACCCAGCACTTGCTTTGAAGATATTTATCCAACGATTCTTACTCTTTTTCACGTATTTTGTAACTGCCAGCCACAATAGTAGCGCTGAATGAGCCTTTTCTTTTTCGTAACGAATCAAGACTTAGCTCAGAGCAACGATGCTCCAGAAAATATTGAACGGCTTAGCACTCTTCAGCATCAACTACTACATTGGTGCAGAACCAGAAGAAGTAATAGAAAGATTTAATCAAATTAATCAACCACCGTTATTGATTTTATGCTGTAAAATAAATTTTGAAATATGTATCAAAAATTAAATTATAGTCTACAGTTACATATTTCTTAAATCAAGTACAATTTTAAGCATATAGTTTCCCCACTAAAATTCTACTCTGGATTTGCCTCTGGTGACCGTGATGCGAATAGTACTTTCAGTGTGCTGATTATGTTGACCATAAGTTGAGTGAAGCACACGAAACACATTCTTCACAGAACGTGAAAATTTGTAATAAAGTTGAACGATTTGTAAACGTTGTTCAGGCGTAAGTATTTTTATCAGGAAATGCCAAACAATACTAAACTAAACAAACGTGACAGCTTTACATAACTTACGCGTAATCTGTTAAAAAGAAGCTTAATAGCCTAGCAGTAATATGCGCGGATCACCCATTACTAGAAATGTATGGCTAGTAACATGTTTCGGAGGATTTGTGACACTCCACCATTCATATTCCAATTTCAAGCATAAAAACTTTGCCATATATGCACGTATTGTCCCCACTTTACTTATAGTTTATATTTTGATGGATTTCGCTTTCGCTGCTTAAAAATGTCACAAGCTATTACATTTATCTATCATGTAGAATTTCCTCTAATCGAGCACTGCAAAATGGCAAAAATAAATGAGCCCTATTGCGTGAAAATGTTAGTACCAATCGTTGCAGTTGGAAATTGTGGAAAGTGAAATTGAATTTATGCTTCATTGCTATGCAGCAATTTCACGTGAACCTTCTATCTAACACATATTCATGAAACGCCACAAACTATACCCATATTTCTATGAATATGTATACTTAACATACATATGTGACTGTACGAATATATGTGTCACACATTTATTTTCTAGTTCAAAATGAATTTTCGCCATAAATACGCTAATTTAATTTCACCTTTAAAATTTCGCTTTCCAACGAATCAAAATGAAAAATTCAAATAGCAACAGCCTTGACAGTCATCACTGAGAGTTCTCTAAAGTTTTCGCAAAACAGTGTTGTGAGTTAGTGCCTACGTAAAATTTATTTGAAATCAATGAATGAGTCAAATGGAAATTTATTTTAATAAAAACCTTGCTTATGTATGTATCATTATTTTACAAGTACCATATTCCGTGATACAAAATAAATAAACAAATCCATATAGATATACATACGTATGTATGTATATTTATTAGTTATTACTAAAATGTGAAAAAAAATACGTAAACCAAGTAAGGAAGACTTAAATGCGAGTTACTTGCATGAATCTTAGCACAAATAAATGAAATTTTAACATATTTTGCCAGAACAATATCTAAACAAATGTATGTATGTATGCATTTAATATATAGTCACACATTTTTTAAAATAATTACTTATCATATCAAATCAATAAAATGTTCTTGTTTCTTTAAAAGAGGGAAATTGCGGTGTGGCTCTTTTGGGTGGAGGTAAATTTCTATGTACCATCGCCAAGCTTATGCAAACAAGGTTAAATGATGGATAGAGTGATCAGATTAAATATAAATGATAAAAAAACAAAGTTAGTATTTTTCACACCAGAATTAATAAATGTTGATAGATCCAAAAGCCAAAGCAATGCCTTCAGATGCAACACGTCAACCATAGGTTCGGAATCCAAGCATTTTTATATACATATATACAACTCATACCCTGACCGCCATATTTGGAATTAAGAAAGAACTGCATATTAAAAACTAAGTATAATATGTTCAATAAGTAAGGTGGCGTACCTGTCAACATCTAACACACGACTGCTATAATTTTAGAAAACTCTCACTTCATTGCTCATTTACGGTAACTAAGTATGTGTACTGTAAAGTATGATGTATGATATGTTAATAAAATTTTCCCGCATACGACAATGAGCGCATTAAAAGGGGTGTGTCTAAATATAAAGATGTGTTAAAGATTTTATTATAAAAGTATGTTAGTAAAAATGATATTAACTTCTATCTCTTATTGTTGGAAATGTGTATTAGTTTTTACCAACGTGTGGGGAAGAAATATGTTCATCATACGCAGTGTATGCTCTGTTAGTTAAGCGACAACAACCAAATTCACCAAGCGCAAAAAATATAAGATACGGCCTTCTACCCG
Organism: Bactrocera correcta; assembly: GCA_027475135.1. Classification (NCBI taxonomy): domain Eukaryota; kingdom Metazoa; phylum Arthropoda; class Insecta; order Diptera; family Tephritidae; genus Bactrocera; species Bactrocera correcta. The sequence goes on from CM050323.1 coordinate 145,590,149, forward strand.
CAGAATGAAAATGAATGTAAGCTAATGATAACTGTTTTTACTCCCCCTATAACGGTACTGTTAAAACAATTTAAAACGCGATAATGAAATAACTTAAAATGCTAGGTCAAAGACAATCTTTTCATGATAGCGACAAATGGGGTAGAATCGGGTCAATAAATCCATTAGCCTCATATACTTAATATAAATAGTTTGGGAAAATTCCGGGTGATTTTATACATATTGGCCAATATGTGAAATATCTCAAAATGAGAACCGTATTTTACTCATAACAGCGTATTTTTCGGCCAAAAATAGATAAATTTGGGCGAAAACTTGATTTTGTTCCTCTCGTATTTCCCTGGCTTTGATTTTTTGGAAGTTGCAAGAGTACAAAATATTCGATTTCACTCTAACTTATCCCTTCCTTACTTGCTTATAATAAATCACATAGTAGGAACCATTTTACTCAGTTGATATAAACATATTAGTTTGTCAAAAAATTCTTGCGGCATTTTCGCTAGTTGGCGCTGAAAGCGGGTAGCTCTAGTTTTATTTGCCCCCATCGAGTCATGATATACCTTTCTGGAAAGCTCATTTCACGCGCTAACACGTGTTTGATTGTTTGGGTCGTTTTTTTTAAGTCGTTCGTGAGTTATAGCGTCGCAAACATGGAGCAAAATAAAGAGAAAATACGGCATATTTTACTACTACGATAAAGGCAAAAATGCATCTCAAGCCGCCAAAAAAAATTTGTGCATTTTATGGACCCGATACAGTTTCCCTTTCCACCGCACAACGATGGTTTAAACGTTTTCGTTCTGGTGTAGAGGTGGTCGAAGATGCGCCACGCTCCGGAAGGCCTGTCGTCTAAAATTGCGATAAAATCGCTGAATTGGCCCGAAAGAGACCGGCATAGTAGTCATCAAACCGTTATAAACCATTTGAAGGAGCTTTGAGTCACTAAATAACATTTTTGTTTGATTGAATGAGTTTATTATTTATATCTTTTGTTTCGTTAATTGCTTCTTTGGTTATTTACTATAGAAAGGAGTATATGAAAGAATTTTGTTTAATTTATATTTGTTTATGTGTGTGTAGGGTTGTTGGTTTTCTCATTAGTGATAATTTTCTAAAGCAGTTGATATATTTATGTTAGTAAAAACTGCCAAACAAAAGCAATTATTCTGTCTATTTAAACTTTGCCACTGCTTCGACGCCAGCTTTTATACTTCTTTCAAGAAAATATGCAAATATAGCGTTCTCAACGATTGACGCGATGCGACGGTAAAGGGGAAATTATTCTAGAGAAAAACATTTCTCGTTTTTGCTACGCTTCTAACTCACATTGCGCGTGCTGCACAGCGTGTGACAACAAATGGCATGGATTTTCATTCGGATATAATTAAATTTTCTGCGGACAGGACAGATTGTTTTTAATTACAGGCGATAAATTGCGTCACTTGATTTTACTTTTACCATAACTTTTGTTTTGCTATTGTGGCATCCAAACGAGTTGACATTTTAATGCTTGTGTTTTTCTGTCAACTCGCTGCCATATTCTTAAATCATCAGGGCAGTTTGTTTGCAACATATTAAATAAGAAAAAAAAAAAAAACAGTTATATACACACACATATACACAAATTTATGTATTTCCATATTTTTGGCTGTTTACAGGTAAAGCGAAATGGAAATGAAACTGCTGATTCTTGAGGAGAGGAGAATAGGCAAATATTTTAATAAATGCTTACTCTAACCTATTTTATATATTTCTCTCGTGCAGATTATAATAAGTAGAAACTTGATTTTAATATAAACTGAAGACGGCGTAAAATACAATATATTTTTCAATTTAATTAATTATTAAATAACCACTGAACCTGTCAATATTTACACAATTGGAAATATTCTTCAAATATTTCCTGCATAAAATGTTCTTATCGACGACAAATTTCTTAAATAAATTGTATAAAAAAAAACTGCGAACTGTAAAACCCTTAGGTACCGAATATTTAGATCCCGGTACCTATAGTGGACTTTTAATCGAAAATTTCGGTCAATGTGTGATATGTATAACTGAAATTAAAGGATGATCATTCTCTTATAATAGTATGTACGTATGCCGAAAATGAATCGGCTCGATATTTGCCGTAGCCGCCATATACCTAATATAAATATTTTCAAAAAGATCAGATTACAGATATTGTTTTTCTTATAACAGTATATCTTTGTGTCTAAAATAGACACAGTTGGGTGAAAACTTGACCTAGCAGCCATATATATAATGCCAGGCTTTTCAAATATCTGGCTGACTTTGCCTCATATGATTGGTGAATATGACTGATTTTCTTCTGCCATGAATGTACTTTGGAGCGTGCACGCATCGACTGGATTCGGTAGAGGGCAAACATTTCGAGCGACAGAGGTATGCTGTGTGAAATTTGGTAAATCTGTGACATAGACGTTTGATATGATCAAGCAGGCATACCCAGATATTATTTTAGCAAGAAGAGATGTGTTTCGGTGGCACCAGGCCTTTTTGTAGGGGCGAGAAGCGGTCGCTAATGAACCTTCCAGGTAACCTGAACTTTGACAAATACCGACAGTGTGACTCGTGTGTGCAAAGTTTTGAACTCAGACCGTCGATGAAGTATTCGTTTAATTGCCCCGATGCTAAATTTATCAAAATCTGGGCAGCGGCAGTAGAGCAGAGCTAATTAAAATTTCCATGTTCGACAGCTCTTGCATGTGTAACATGTGTAGCTGTAGCACATGAAAATTTTAATTGGCTTTGCTCAACTACCGCTCTCAATTTTTTGCTACCGCCACGCCAGAGCAGAGCACAGAAATTTAAAATTTTTGCTATTGCTACAGCTAACAATACTCCGAGCAGAGCAGAGCACATACTTTTACAGTGAGAGCGAAAAATTCTAGAAATTTTGCTGCTACAGAGAATGAAAACCCTGCAGGTGACAAGTCATAGATCTTTTAGTATGATCCAAAGACAAGGAAGCAATCCTTTGAACATTTTGAGATGACGGGAGGTGCAGGCAGCATTCATCTCGACTTTTAAGGCTGTTTCGGAGAATGACTACGTGACGCCTTCGTCTGAAATTTTTTATAGAATTGTAACGATTGGTTCAATAAATTTTTTTAAATCGACTCAGTCCTATTATATTCCGAACAAACCCTGTACCACTCGGTAACGATTTTAAATAGAGAAACTATTGACTCATCTCCACGGAAATAACAAAAGAATGTTAAATATTGTACGATTTCAAAACAAAACAAAGCAAAACAAAATTACAGCATCGAATATAATCCGAAAAGAATCAATGAAAGTTTCAAGGTCCTCTCTCTCGGACGCTATTTGTGGGGGTCTCTTTCAAATTGTAGCCGAATGTAACAATTTGAATTTGCGAAATTATTCACAAATTTTATGACACCACAATTGCCGTATTGACAAATCTCTGCGTCATCCTGCTCAAGGGGGGTGCTACAATCATTCCACATTCAGCAACAGCAACAACAGCATTATGGATGTACGCCAACATCATTTATTGTAGTGCTCATGCTGACGTGTTAGGATTTGGAACAACAACTAAGCCATCAGCCACCATAAACATATCAAGCTAACTGCATTGCTTGCAACTGCACACAAAAAGTTACAACCGAACCTCAGATGTGATTGTTAAGCAGCTTATTGGCCCGGTTGGGATTATTTATATTAAATGCAAGTTCAAACAATGTGGGAATAAAAAAAATAATAACATTTTGCTAATAAACAGTGGATATTTTAAAAACAAAACCAGTAAATGATTTTTAACTTACCTATAAAGTACATTTTATTCGATTTTTATTTGAAAATTAAAGCCGTTTTAATTTGCAAAATATTAGAAAATTACTACATTCCATTCCAAAAAACCGTAGATAGAGCAATGAAAATGGTAATAATATTACAAGTAAATATGAAGGAGTGTAAAATTAAATCCAGGGGAAATATTTTCACCCACACACTAAATTTGGCTGGAGGCGACTCGACTGAATCTCGGCAATGCTTCAACAATATATTTTTTTTTTTTGTCGTTCAAAAATTTTTCAAAGTTTTTAGTAGCAGCACACAATGTTGGGAAATTCTGAAATCCAAAGTACTCAAATATCTTCTTTGTCTTTCTAAAACAAGGTGGTGTGACGGAATCAGGTCTCGTTTTTCTCTCGGACTCTGCTTCTATGTATTGAAGTAGGTGTAGTTGTTGCCCGAGCATCAATGTACGAGTGAATATAACAAGAATTGTGTGTGATCAAGCCTCAGAGGGACGGTAAAAGAGCTAGTATTTAACCACTGCATTATAAACATAAGGAAATAAATATCACAACAAATCTGTCAAAGCGATATTAAGTATTTCATTGTTGAGAGACAAGCTCGTGAAAAGTAAATGTTGATTGTTTTATATATTTTTTTTTTTGAGTCATTACTTGCATACGTACGTGTGTTGATTGTATACGAGGTTTGACAATTAAGTAATGAGACTGATTTTATTGCCGTGCTTGTGGTAAATCAGGGACTTTGAAATTCCCTTTCTCTTTTTTCGGCATCTCTCTCTTCTCCACTGATGTATGTACTATTGCTCTAGCTTGTTTAGTTCGCCTGCTGCGTTAAGTTGAGTAGACGTATGTTTGTAGGGCTCGTGACGAAAATGGAAAAATAAAATCAAGAGCAACGCGTCGCGATAAGATTTTGCGCCAGATTGGGCGAAACAGCTTCGGAAACGTACGCTAAAATTGTAAAAATGTATGGTGGTAGTGCTCTTAGTCACGCCAAAGCTCAGAATAGTTTTTTTCGCGCGCCCCCCCCCCGATAAAAGCTCGCATGAGCAAGTCGAAGGTGAAAACTATGATTATTGCCTTTTTTGATAGCCGTGTAATCGTCAACAAAGAACTCGATCCACCGGGGGGAAAAATGTGAATCAAGTCTACTATTGCCAAACACTCGAAAGATTGTGAAAACAAGTCAACAGGGGGGCGCCCCGACATCGCTGGTAACTGGATCCTTCATCACGAAAACGCGCCGTGCCACACCGCCCTCACCATGTCCCAGTATTTGGCTTCTAAAATGATCGCTTGTTGCAACAGCCGCCTTATTCGCCCGAGGTACTCGCGGACATCCCAGTCGAAGCGTTCCAAAAATGTTCATGAATCATGGAAAGCGCGCTGGAATCGCTGTATGGCTGCCTAAGGGAACAACTTTGAAGAGGATGGCAGAGTTGTAGAATAATTTTCAAATATACGGTTTTTATGGAATCAGTCTGATAACTCGTATATATGCAAAATAACCTCGCTTTTCGCATATAATATAGTGTCAACGAAATATAGAAATCAGCCAATAAGTGAAGTCGAACAAGTAAGGAAGGCTTAAGTTCGGGTGTAACCAAACATTTGCATCTTGTACGAATCAAAACCAGGGAAATACTTTAAGGTGTAAAACGTCAACCAACATACATACAAATAACGTTTGTTGTTTGGAGGGTAGTATCGACCCGATTTTATCTTCTTTCCCAATACCCCCCTATTATTAATCTGAGCCGTACTAAAAATATAATCATAAAAATTAAAATCAGCCGATCGCTCGAAACCCCTGACATTAGTTCCATAAGGCCTAGATAAAATCTCATATTGGCCGAAAGTCACCGGCTATTTCAAAAAGCTTTATATTAGGTACATGGGGGCTAAGGAAAGTATTAGTCCAATTCAACCCATTTTTCACATACATACATACTATTGTAAGAGAAGGATCATCCTTTTATTTCAGTGATATATATCACATATTGACCGACATTTTCGATTAAAGGTCAACTACAGGTCTAAATATTCGTTACCTAGGGGCTTGAAGAGTTTTTATTGGAATCAAACAACTTTTAGTCATAAGGTGGCACACACTAAATACATTATTCGTGCAAAGTTTTATCCCGTTATATTAATTGCTTCGTGTACTGGAAAGTTAAAGAATCAAATTTAAAACTGTGGTATATTGGAAGTAGGCGTGGTTGTATTGCGATTTCGCCCAATTTTATAGTGTGACAGAATTTAAAAGCGATATTACAAGTTACATCCTTTTTCAGGCTTAACGAAATTTGCAGAACAGGGCAGATATTGCTGCTTATAGTCATGCCTTATCGTACATATGGGGGGGATGGGTTAAGTGATAATTCTTCTATCTATTCTTTCTATAAGAATATAAAAAACTTTATTCATTTTATGAAATTTATGTTTGATTTGGGCATGCCAGGTTACAATCTATTGTGAATCATATATAAATTATTGTTGATTTTCATCCTTCCACCATCTTTACAAAGTAAATTATGCTCTTCAGTGCTTTTCAAGTTTGCTCACCTTATTATTATATCCTTTACATCACTTCAAAGACAGCTAGCATCATTAAATTAACCTTGCCTCTGTGAACGTGAAAAGTACATATTTCACACCAAATAAAGTAATTCCAGTGCTATATACTCCTATTTTTCGAATGTATAACAGTTTCTTTTCAATTTTGTTGTTTTGGTCGATAAACCGATTAATTTAAAATTTAATGAAATATGTTCATAAGGTCTTGCCGTAACGTCGACTTCACAATAAATAAGCAAATGTCTCAAGGTGGAGCTGGCAACTTTTCATTACTTTCTAAGATAATTTTTTGCTTTCTCTCGCCCTTTAACACCTCTAAACCTGAATTTTTGTGGTTGTTTGTGTAAATCATTCCCAACTGTGTATACGATTTAAACATTAAAGTGCTTTTGTATTCAAAGTACAATGTTTTCTAAAGGAAAACGTTAAGAAAGTGATGTCAGAGCATGTTTATAAATACTTCAAATATAATAATAATAACATTTTCTGGGTGAATTACGTTACTGTAATACTAAATTTTAATAAATTTGCAGATATACTATATATTACGAAAACTTATCAAAATAGTGGAGCACAACATATGTATTGTCGCAGAAGTGATGCTTGACAACATAACTCAGGACATTACCAGGACAGGGACAACATTTATTTATACTTATAACTTTAAATACAATGGGTCGGTTGCCTACAACAATGTCCATTATATTATTGTTTCCGGAAAACCGAAAAATGGCCTACGAGATTCTGTTGTGTTACAGAACAGGAACTGGCATACAAATACATAACCATATTCCACGAACACATCCCAATGTTTCAATAAAAAATCTGTTATACATGTGTTCGCTGATGGAAGTTGAGACGTTCGTACCAAACATATTTATGATAGAAGTCCTTTCTTACAATACTGAGATTCCATTGTAGTGTATTGTTCTGGACTGAAAGCATACAATGTCACAGCAAGAGAAGCGCTATGAAATAAACGGAAGCACCAGTTAACAATGCAAGTACATACATATGTGTTCTTATGGGGTATTGCTTAAGCGTCAATATGCTCCTGTGCTGCTCCCCAGAGTACACAATCGTTATGTTTGTAAAACACAAGCAGGCGCATGACTGACTAGCTATCTGCTTCTATTACCATTGCTAAGATCCTTGAGGGAGTATGCGATTGTCTGAGTTTACGGCCAGGTGGTTGTTTGACTGTTATGTTATTACCACTGCCATCATCACATTTATATTTATTTATTATTACAACTGTCAGACCCCCCCCAATTAAGCACTTCACTCTATTATCCACACATATGTATTTGAGCAGTAACACCTGCAACAGCTTAACAGTAATTTTCATCATTGTAAACAAAAATTATTGCAGATATAAAATCATTGCTGCGACAAGGTATATCTGTTTATCGCTCTTAGCTTATAAAATCAAATACTTACATTGCTACATTGTCTTTATAATGCGCTTTTTGCTGTCTTTCGCAAAATTCTTGAGATATATCGAAGTTTTTTTTTTTTTGCGCTGAAAATATTTTAGTATGTGGCATACCTCGATGATTAGCAATCATAAAATTAAATTCCTCTCATTTATAAGCTTTCTTCAACTGAGTGGGCCTAGTAAACTTTATATAATAGCAGCAATGCAATTTGCAGAAGCATCTTTTAAGTATGTTCGAAGAAGTAAAGCTTGTAAGTCTTTATTTCTTGGCTCATATGTATATATTTGTATAATAAATATTTTTTTACGAAACGGCTTAACCTACTCGCAAACGTTAATAGACGGCTATTAAAGTGTCAATTAAATTAGGTGGTTCATAAATGTTTCTCTAGACCCAATAGTTATAGTTACCACTTATGACAGTTTTATATGGCATTTTAGGTGAGGTTAAGCTGCTGCAGATATCGATTCAAATTGAGTCAAATATTTTTCGAAGGACAAAGCCGTATGTCTATTTATAGTAGATTAATAAGTGAGGAAAGTTCTCTGAAGAAACGATTCTTTCACATATGGCTCAAGCAACTCACGACTTTCGGACTTTTACCAAGTAGCCTAAAAACATCCGTTTGAAGGCGAGATAAAGTGAGAAGGCGAAAACTCCCCTCCGCAGGGTTGTGCACTGGGTTTGGGACCCGCCACGTAAAAAACACACCCAATGAAAACAGTACAACAAGCCTTGGATGAAAAAGTCCTTTCTCGACGTACAAAAAACAAAATTCTCTAAGTCAGTCATTATTCCCGTCCAGATATCTGGTGCAGACTTGGATGATGACAACAACTGATGAGTCGACGTTGCGAGTTTTCGAGAGAAAGTTTCTGCGAAATATTTATGGTCGTTTGCGCGTTGGCCACGCGAATATCGCGTTCAATGGAACGGATATACGACGAGTCGTTCGAATGAACAAAAACACTCCAGCTCTGAAAGTATTTGACGCAGTACTAGCCGTTAAAGCAGAGGAGGACCTCCACTACTTCTAGACTAGGTGGAGAAGGACCTGGCTTCGCTTGGAATATTCAATTGGCGTCATCTTGCGAAAAGAAGAAACGACTACCACGCTGTTGTTAGCTCGGCTATAATCGCATAAGCGTTGTCTACGCCAGTAAAGAAGAAGACCAAGAAAAAAATTGAAGAAGCAATCAATTCGATTCATTGCGGTTAACTTATGTCACTTTATATTTTTTCGATTAATGGCGTTTTGTGGGCAATCAAAGGTAAGTACGTTGATCACCTTTAATATTTCGAGATTTGGTAACCGCAGTTTGGCAATCTGGCAACTTAAAACTTTATCGTAAAGTAAAATGTTTTTGATGTTATGCATACTTACAATATTTTGACATACGAGTGCTATTCCTGCTGTTTACAGTAACTTAAAATATTCATGGCGGCAAAAAAATGGAATTTAATCCAGTATCGAGGTTGTATATCACTTCAAGATTGATTTTCGTGTTAAAAATTTGATATTGAAAGATCATCATTTCACCTAATGCGAGATTGAGGCATGGCATTAATGGGACTTGCATACATTAAATATTGCATGAACATTGGAATATAAAAAACTAAATTGTTTACGTTGAATCACACACAATTTGTCACTCACTAAAAGCTACTCGTTTCCATTGGTTAAGAAAAATAGGAAAAAAAACTACCATAGCGGTACCTTGAAACA
>CM050323.1:145600696-145682387 GCA_027475135.1 Bactrocera correcta
TTTGATATTATGCCCGAACAGGTTCAGATTTCTTAAGGATAGTAACTATATGAACATTTTCTATCTTGTAAAAGTTTATTTTTAAACCTGAAAAAAAAAATCTTGAAGTTTTGACATATTTGAACAAAATATAATTAGAATTTAATGATATTTTATTTTATTACATTGAAGTATCGGGTAAAGTGACTCAACTACACTACTCTTAACTATGAAAAAATTTCAAAATGTTATCTTACTTTTAATTTTTTTAAATGAATGCGAATAAGACTGGACGTTTCTGCTTTCTTTGATAGACTGGGTGGATACATAATAATAAGAATATAGTTTCCCAATGTGGGGATCATATGTATGTGAGCAAAAAATATTAAAACTTTTTAGTTAAAATTTCGCGAAAATCCATACAATCATTAGTATATAGTTTGCGCTTGTCTTTCTGAAGTAGGTTCATAAAATTTTGTATGTGGAATCAAATTTCTGGTGCCGAAACGTTCAGAATGTTGGAAAATGTTTCGGTTATAATTGTTCGCCTCGACTGTTGTTGAGTGGTACAAAGTATTCAAAGAGGGCCGAGAACACGTTGATGACAAACAACGTCCAGGACGGCTAAAAATAAAGTAAAGGAATTGGTGATTGAGAATTGACGGTCGAAGATATTACTGGCATCGTTGAAATATCGGAAGGATCAATGAAAACCCTTTTGAAAGATCATTTCGTGTTAACGTTTGTTAAACAATGCTTTCCGACTACCATGATGTTATGAAAAGTGTTATTACTGGTGTTTAGTCTTGGCTCAATACTTACAGTTCGGAAACAGACGACCAATCGGCCAAATATCGTTTCAAAGGAGAGTCAAAACCGAAGCTGTGTATGGAAATTCAAAAATCAAGGTTATGTTGACAGTTTTCTTTCCGATCCTCCAAACTGTAAACAAGGAATACTATTTAAGTGTTGCGCGAAGATAATCGTACAAACAGGCTAGAATTATGGGCCAACAACTCTTGGTTTTTGCACTACAATATTGCACCGTCACATACAGCATTGGTTCTCCGTGAGTTTTTCTCCAAATTTTCAACCCATTTCTATCCCAAGCTTCTTGCTGTTCAGCAAACTTAAACGACGGCTGCCAGGAAACGGTTTTGAGTCAATTAAAACATTAAACTTGAATCGCTACGCGCATTGAAAGCTGTTCCGGAATTTGACTTTAACAACTGCTTCGAAGACTGGAAAAAACATAGCAATCAAAAGGAGGCCTCTATTTAGGGTTTAAATATTTTAAAATAGTATATAATAAAAACCTGTAATTATTCGCATTTATCCAGTGCTCCATACGTGCTTATACATGGAAGATGAGTTTCAAATAATAAATATAAAATAAATTAAGTATTAAATCAGTGAGTGGTAAAGTCAAAATCATTCAAAAGTTGCAACGTATAAGAAAGAGTTTAGATATTGTATTTGCATGAAGACCAAACGGACTGCTTAAAACTAAAGATTGAATACAAATTCGTAGAAAATTATAGATCTCTCAGTGTCCAGAATGTGTCTTATATATCTACTTTACATTCCCTACAAAGAAATTTTAAATTAAAGAGTAAAGGCTGCGGAGCTTCAGTTTCTTACTCTTATTAAAGAAAACAAATGGAAACTAAAAAACACTAGTTTAACATATTTAAATAATCAGACTAATATAACTCATACTTGATAAACCCCTTATTTTTTAATTTAATTAATTTTTTAAGTGCACACATATATCAGTTTGCTCCGGAAGTTTGCTAAGGAAATGAATGCGGTTAAGTGCATATATACTATATATTAATTTGTCAAATTTTCGCCTTCACAATTCCGTATATATGGTTTTTAGTAAGAACAACTTCGTAAAAAATTGTCGCATTTTGAGTAATTATGCATAATCCTGCTTTGCTTCAGCTAAAAGCTTCTTCCCATAATTTTTAATTAAAATAGCACTGAGGCTTTTCATAAGCAGATACGGTTTCACTAAAATATCTTTTCTGTGTATCCACTGGCTGGTCTGCCGATGCAAAGGATTCATGGAAGTAGAGATGAAAGTAGTATCCTTAAAACCATAAATACTATATATTTATTTTACTCAGTATCTTTTGCACTAAGTTTGCTTTGAGCAGATAATATACAGCATTTAAAATGCAGACTAAATTATTAGCATAATAATGTGAAATAATGACAATAAGTAACAAAACCACAACTCATTCGTGTAGGAAACATTAATTAAGTAATTAAAATTTAATTCTGAAGTATATTATTCCGAAAATTGCAATTTATCCAGGTTTAACGAAGCTTCTCAGCAGTAACATCTTTATAATAAATTTATGTAAAAATGCGTGTTAATGAATAATAAACCCACCCACTTTCTATATAGCGGTCATGTTGAAAACTACTAAAATTAAGAAGTAAGGAAGAGATAAGTTCGGGTATAACCGAAGATTTCACACTCTTTAAACTTGCAAGGATTAAATCAAGTGAAGTGCCTTCGGGTACATAAGGCCTGTTTGTTAGATGAGGTTTAAGCACAAATATGCACCATTATAAGAAAATCACGCTCTCTCTCAATTTTATTAAAATAACTCACTTATTGGCCGATAAATGAGACATAAAGTTACTCAGTTATATGCAAAGTAGGCGTGTACTTTGATTTCACCCATTTTCACACTGTAACATACAAATTTCTGGGGAATATCACATACCAAATTTGTTTCAAATCGGTCGGTCGGGTCTCGAGATATGTGTTTTCCCCTAAAAGTGAGCGTGGACACGTCCATCGTCCAATTTTGACCCCGGCACCATTGAAGTCCTGGTGACCAACCCTTTAAATTTTAAGTTTCTGTGTTTTTTCTTTCAAAAAAAAAAAACATAGGTAATCTTGAAAGGGATCACACTTTATATTGTTGATTTCTATGAAATCTAAATGTAATTCAGAAAGAATCGCTTTTTAATAATAATGCACCTACTTGCCAAAGAATGAATAACATAAGGAAATACTGTTCAACATAAAGTTTTGCCGACACCTAAAAGTATGTTCCAGAACTTAGCCCTTCCTTACTTCTTTACCATAAAATTGTTCCACACCTGACAATATTTCCTTGCCACAATAATTTTGGGAGTTACCCCTTCCTTACTTCATATGGTAATCATAAAGACCATAACACGGCTTATTTATAATGAAAAGATGTTTAATAAAACGGCAGTAAAATAGATGTTCAGGTTGAAAGATATTATTGAACTACCATCATTAAATACGTACTTTAATCCTTATATTTTCAGAATTTTATACGATACGAAATATAATTCACTGAAAATATTTTATAAAAAAATTCTCCGAAAGTAGTGAATATGACCACATCTACTGACTATTTTTATAACATATGACAACAGGAATTCACGTTAACTTTTACTCTTGTATTGATGTTAAATTATGACCTGCAACAAGCCAGTTTGTGAGAAAGAAGCATCCATTTCCGATGTCATTTGGCGACGAGAAATTTATGCTCTTGTATTATTTTGCATGCTTCTACTCCAACTAAATTATTCAATGGATGCGGACAGCAGGAATAAATAAATAGTAAAGGTTGAAACAGCAGATAAACGGAATGCGGATGTTACATTTTCTATTTTATTACCAATCAATTAGGTGCCAATAGTGCGGAATGTGTACGACAGCGTAAACTTATATAAAATAATGAAAGCAATAATGCTGCAACAGAAACGCCACTTTAAGTTATAAAGATTTCAAGCAACATTAATGGTATTTCCTTTTAATATTGTTTAAACAGTAGTCAATTGCTGGTAGTCAGTTGTTCTTACATAGTTAGGTACAGATATTGATAGCTTAATTTAAGCAACCTCTTTAGTCCAAATACGAGTATCATCATTTTCATCTTTAACAACAGCATACTATATGTTGTCATCGTCCTCTTCCATGCCTCTGCAACATTTAGCAGGACAAAAATATGAGTAATTTTTCGATCGATCTGGTTTGTGGTTTTTGAACCGGAAACAGTTTACGATTGTTGCAAAATTGCAATAATACCAGTGAATATATTGAAAAATACATAACATACGCATATCTATTAAATGCGTAAGTATGTTTTTGTTATTGTTACCTATAATGGCGTTAAAATTAACAATAATGAAAATACCACAATAAACCTGACTCTTTCACTGTTATTGCATTATTGCCCATATTTCTGAAATATATCTGCATAGATACTTATAGTACAGTAGATGCAAATACAGTAGCAACGACAGATGATGTGCATGAATAAATCAATGTAAAGAACTTAACAAATATTTCCACTTAACCATACATAACTTAGTGCTTTCTTTATAATAATATATGTATGTGGACTAATAATTTAAATTTTAATTAATTTGACTTTCACGGATGCTTAAGCAGCTACTAGTAATGAAAAAGGAATGGTTTTTCACTGTTCTAATCTGAATCACCCATTTTGTAAAGAAAGAAAAGCTGTTAACTTAGCATCACAAATTTAAAGAATCAAATTGGCTTTGGAAGGTGTTACTTACACTGTCATATACTCGTATGTAGATAAATGTACTGCTTATTCCTTGGTTATCTGTGTAAATGGTTTTTTTTTTCTTAATACTCCCGTAGTCTAACAATTAAATTCTACACGTCTTCTCTCCGCCTAGTACTTTCGCAAGGAAGATGCTAGTTGAGTTTGATAGAAGAGAGAGACTTGGACCTTGGAGTGGAATTGTGTTGTCATGCTTATAATTTATATACATATATATAGCTCTAAATATATCTATCGATTAGATGTAGATATTACCCATAACCGCATGGTGAATAAAAATATTAATCTCTGGAACAACTTATGGCGCGAGTATAATTACAGTAATTTTTAAATACTGACCTATGATAACTCACATTACAATGTTTATTATGAACTTATACATTGAAGAGATAAGAAGTGTCAAAAATCTGAGAAAGTGTATGTATATATATGTATGTATGTATATACATTCATGGCATTTAGTATATTCATATTCGTAAATAGTTTTCTGTGAAAAAACCCAACGAATTATCGCTTATCGCTTCCATAAGCATATCCAACGGCATATACTCGAACTTGAGCTGAAATGCGTCTGTTAATGTAAATGTATGAGAAAAGAATTATTAAATGATTTGTTTTAGTAAAAAATAATACTTGAATAAAACTGCGATAATGAAAAAAAATCTATAGTCTTACTGGAAGTTGATATATCATATATTCCATGAAATCAATATTACGGAAAATGTTGATTTGACTTTTTGGGTATAAGGGTATAGCAGTGTTAGAAAAATTTACGGTTAAAGTCTACCGTAAGATCGAAAATTTAAATAGGTTGATGTTACCCACTTTTGAGAGAGGATCGCGAAATTATCGGGAAAGGATACTCTGAATGAAAGTATAAAATAATGCCGATTAAATTTCATCTATATGATTTTTAGTTAGCCCTAAAATTCAAAAGGCAGTTTTCGAATCGTTAGTTTGTAAATTATATTAATTTGGGTGAAGCAAGTTTTGGTTTTGTGAAAAAAATTGATAAAAAGGAATTTAGCGTTTTAGTAAATTTAGTGACTAGTTTCCAGACACTGCCCCTGTAAAATCAACCATCAAAGATTGTTATGCCAACTTTGGAGGTATAACTGAAGCACTGAAGATGGCGAACGCAGTGAACGTCCAGAAGAGGTTGTTACCGGCAAAAACATATATTGGCTTTGGATAGGTGAGTCCGTTCGTGTGTTATAAAATTACAACGAAAAGTGGGATTGCTTTTTTATAGATATGAGAACCGAAATGTGGACCCTGTTCAACTAATTTTTGTAACACAGACTATCAGAAAAATATTCTCTCTGAATTTCAAATATATCACACATTGACCGATATTTTCGTTAAAAAGTTAACTATGGGCACTGTGTCGAATATTTAGTTTTTAGGGGCTTGAACAATTTAGTTCGACTTACGCAATTTTTAGTCATAATATGGAGACTATTTGTGCATCATGATAAATCAATCTAATCTTAGTTTCCGTGCTGGAAAGTTAAAGTTTCAAATTCTATTTGAAACTGCGATATATGGAAAGTAGGCGTGGCTGTAGTCCGATTTCATAAATTCTAACACTGTCAGTAGTAGTTCTTATGGCTTAGCGCTAGGTGAATTCTGTTGTTGTAGCCTAATGGGTTTAGAAGATAAGTGCATTAAACTTATTATAGGGCGAGGCCGCACCTACTTCTCCCTCCTCTTACCACTGCGCTCGGCTGTGCAAAGTACGAGTTGTATATCTTAATTTAGTACTTAGTAATGGTACTTTATACGTTTTGAGTTAAATTCCTCTAGTGGGCGCGGCAGTAGACCGATTACGCCCATCGAACTAGTTTTTATTAAAAGGAAGGCACGTATAAAGTTTCATAAAAATATCTTAACTTAAAGTTACAGCTTACGCGGACGGAGATAGATAGTCACCCGGATTTCAACTCGTCTCGACGTCATCCCTATATCTACTTCGATTAGTTTAAAGTGATACGTACAACAAAACTATTATACTCTGTAGCAACATGTTGCAAGAGTATAAAAGAAAAATCGAGCGTACTTATACTATTTAGCGCAGAAAATGTGTACATTCTGACAAATATGATTGTGAGATTTCAAAAATTCTTTATATAAAGGTTTGCTATTATGACTAGAATCTACTAGTACCATTACACATTATTGGCGCAATGTTAAACTCTTATCAGCAAAATAGTCTCTAGGGATGTAAGTTTTATATCTCAGAATTAATTAATTTGGTACAAATCAATTATAGGGAATGAGATCCATATGCTCGATTTTAAAGGGCTTGAAAAGCTATGGTTCAACTTCGCATTTTTTGATCTGTGATGGCATAAAGTTACTAATTGTATAAAGTTTTTGAAAATTGATTTTTACTGTTAAAAATAAACATAATGGACCTTGCTTTACACGAACTAACTGTAGTCTTCGCTTTTGTAACCATCTCCGCGTTAGTTGTCCATATTGATGGCACTGATCACGTTAACCTAGTTACTATTGGTGCAGAGACAAAAAACCATTACAGTCTTTGTTTGTGCTCTTGCAGTGTTTTAGATATTTTTATAAAATTCTGTTTTAATTCAGTGCAGTAAATACGTTCGATTAGAGCATATTTTGACTACAGTATGGATTAATTGCACGATCGTTTTATATTAAAAAAAAAAAGCTAGTGGATCCTGCCACGCGTTTTTGTCGGTAAAAGAATCCAAGGAATTGTACTTGAGGTTTAATTTCGAACACATATGTTCATACAAATAAATTTCATGGGAAAAAATAACAAATTTAAAAGAACCTTTTTGTGAAGTTAGAGAGATGTTCGCTTAAAGAGCGTCCAATTAGTAGAGCTTTCTTTGTATTTTTTATAATTGGACTGTTTTTATTCTCCTATCTTCTAAGTTGGGCCGAACTTGATACAGTGTGCTAAATTCTGCTAAAATCGGTTGAGTAGTTTAGGAGTCCATCGCGGACAAACAGCGTGACACGTAATTTATATACTATACTATGTATAAAGAGTATGAAAAGAATATGAAAAATATCTACGTTTTATAAAAAATATTGTTAAAGCAAGCACTGTTAGTGTTTAGCTTTCTGAGAAATACTTGATAACAGACCATTTATAATATTACTTTTAAAAACACATACATATGTACTTATGTCTTGAGTACTATTTCGTGAGCGCATACAATAACAAAAATTCACTTATTTATTTGTCAGATATTTGCTCTTATATTACTTTATCCTCAGATTATGAAATGTATACCTAATTTGGTTTCGTTGACTTTCTCGCGTATGAACTAAGTGATTGTGGTTTAATCAGTTTATTAAACGTGTTCGACATCAAAAGACGTTCCCAAATATATTCAGCGATTATTATTCCAGTAACCGCCTCACTAAGAATGGTTTCGCGTAAATATTTTGTGATTTGTATATTATTAGCTATGTTAAAAAATGCCGCTGGCAAAGAGTCGGAAGATTATTTAAATAATGCCATTAACGCTACAACAAGGATGCCAACGCACATACCTAGAATTTCGAATTTGAATGTCACAAGCTCATCACTCAGTAGTATATCTCCAGATACTGATGGGAGAAATGAGATTGAGACTACTACAAAATTAGATAAAACTTATGAAGGAGAAAGTTTACCGAGTAATGGAACCAAAGAAATAATAACCAATAGTTTAAATTCCACAGATAATTTGAACGGTGAAAGGACTACAATAAAATCAGAAATTCATGTTACACCATCAGCTAATGCAGACAAAAATTCACAAAATATTGACATTGACAAGAATGTAACCACAAGTAATAAAAGAATTTTTGATAATTTGATTAATGGCAGTATAGCTGAAACTTCGACAACAATAATTGACGAAGTGGCCACTAATTCTACAGAAAAACAATCAAATAATTCAACAACGATCAATGTTAAAGTAAAGTGCGATATCCAAATGCACAACGGAGATCCCAAATCGGTTCGTACAGATATTTGTAGATGTGCTGACGCTTACGAAATTATTGAATATGATGAATTTAAAAATTATATAAATAAAACTTGTATTGAATTATTGCCAGAAACGACGACGAAAAGCGAAAAAATTAAAATGACAGTTAGTTCAGAAGATCAAAAAGAGATAAGGAAGACATTACTATACTCAACAAAAGCTGATTATATCGCATCAACAAAACCGAAAAAAAATGATAATAGAAGTACTTCCTTTTCACAAATACAAGTCACAACTCAAACAGATGTGAATAATCACCACACTCGTTTGGCGGTAATGGCCACCAGTAGCGTAGGTCCAAATGATAACTGGCTAGATGATAGCGACGCTACTACGAAACCGGTAATGCCAAATATTGCTACAACTCTCTCAGCTGAAGCTCGCTTAAGAAATATCAGCGATAATTGTACTGAACCAAATACACTCGCTAACCGAAAGGTCTCATACGACCAGGTGGGAACAAGTTCCACACCGCACATAAATTTGTCATCTATAACAAGAGGAAAGGAAAAATTGCATGCAAATGGTTCTCAAATGACTTATTATATAATAGGAAGCGCGCTGGTTGCAGCAATTTTAATTTCTTCAGGTAAATACTAAAAATACTAAAATAAAATAAAATAATTATAAATAAGAATAAAATTTTTCAACTATATAATTAAATATACTTTTAAACATTTATTTTAAGCAAAATAAAGAATAAAAACTGAATTTAAATATTTTATTTTCTAATTTCAGGCATACTTTATTTAAGGAATTTGCGAAGGAATGGTTATAATGAAATCGAACAAAATGAGTCTATTCCATTGCTATAAATAAAGTAAAATAAAGAATTTATTAATGCTTATTGAATTTAGAATAAAAGGAAAACATAGTTTAGAAGTAAAGAAATTCATTAAAAATATCATGAATCCTTCAAATTCCGAATATTTTATGTATATTCCTAATTCCCAATTCCCAATTTCCAATTGCAACTTTTCGTGCACTTTGCCATTTTATGGCCGTAAAAATGATGCGATAAATAAACTAATTGTCGAAATTATTCATGAAATATCATTATTTGTACATTCACATAAATTGAGAGTATAGTGTGGTTTTTGGACTAGTGAAATTAGCGGCCCGTATATCTTCGTCGCTGCTGGAAGAAGTTGATCAACTTCTATGCAACAACCGAATTATTGCGAGAAAAGTTATTGGTCTTTAGCAATAAGCCAGGCCCACTTCAAACTTTATAAGCCAACAAGAAACGTGCTAGTCATGACATACGAATTGATTAAGAGGAAAAGATACTCGAAAATTGGGTTCATCTAATTCGTCCCTACAAAATAAGTATTGGAGGCCATTTAAACGATTTTATATTCAAAACTTAATTATGCCGATTGTATTGTAGAAACCTAATTTAAATTTTTTAAACAATTAGTGTGCCTTTTTGTAGAAATCATATCACTCTTATTGGAAAATTCTGTATATTCGACGATCTGAAAAGTTAACGAAGTTTACCTTTCGTCCGCGTATCTAAAATACAATAGTCAGAGTTTGCGTTAAGATATGGTATACTATATGTGTATGTAGTATTTATCAATTTGTTTACCTTCATCGTAGTTATACTCTTATAATATGTGATAAAGAGTATATCAGTTATTTTCCTTCAAGGGTTGTTCGAATTGCAAAACCTGAATATAACCAAGATAGATAAAAGGTTTTACTTTTTTTATATTTTTATTATGAAACGGTCTAAGCAAAAATTTTGCTACAATAAATTACTGAAACGGTTAAAATACAAAACTTTTATAGTTTAGAGTTATATTACACTTCCTTTTTGTACGTTATTTGACAGCTTCAAAACCAAAGATCAGACATTGAAACGAATTGTGTGAAGCAGTACTATTAAGAATTTATTTTCTTTTAATCAAAAGTTAAATTTGCAGTTATTTTTTGAGGCTTGTTCTTATAAAATGGAGATATCTGTTCTACAAGGTGCGTTCCAAAATAAACAGGACTTTTTTAATCTAACGCCCCCTGGTTTCGCCATCTATATGTCGACTAGTGCGTTAGAATTTGCCATCTTTATCGATTGTCCAGTGAGAATTTCGTGACATTTTATTGATTGGAAGTGAAGTTATTGAGTTTGAATTGTCAAAACTTTTACCGAAACGTTTTAATTAATGAAAAAGTTTATGGCGATCATTGCCTATTGAAGTTCATGGAAAAGGAATTGAACATCTCCAAAACATCGATTTATCGCATTATGATCGAACAATTTGGCTTACGAAAGGTGTGTGCATAGTTTGCTTCGCACAAATGGACTGACGACCAAAAATAGCTCAGAATTCAGCATTTGAAAGAAGATTATTAGACCAAAAATCACATTTGCCCATTAACCA
This sequence comes from Bactrocera correcta, assembly GCA_027475135.1. Classification (NCBI taxonomy): domain Eukaryota; kingdom Metazoa; phylum Arthropoda; class Insecta; order Diptera; family Tephritidae; genus Bactrocera; species Bactrocera correcta. Next base: position 145,611,674 of record CM050323.1, read on the forward strand.
CTTCCCGTATTCACCTGATATGCCACCGTGCGACTTCTTCTTCCCGGAAAAATGATTTTGCTCATGAAAGAAAAGCGTAATGTAGACGTAGAGGCTATTCAAAGGGCTTGCGCCGGCATACTGGCGGCCATACCGGTCAACGAGCTAAAACATTCGTTCGACATACTTTTGGACAGTTCAAAAAGCTGCATTGAAGCAGAGAGAGAATATTTTGAATAAAATAAATTGATTTTGCCAACAAAATCATTTGTTCTGTTTTTCTTTTTTTATAAAAGTCCAGTTTACTTTGGCACGATCCTTGTATTGATCCGTATAATTTTGTTAAACTGAAAACAAGTTGCGTTCAAACGTTCAAAACGTTTCAGAGTTTACCAAGTCATATCGGAATTTGATTCAGGCATGCTGTCAGATATTAAGTATAATTTTATTGTTATAACAAATTATAAAAACAGAAAATAGTAAAAAGGCTTTGATATTAAATAAGGTTTAATATAAAAGTATTATATTATATAATATACTCGTACTAGAGCTGATCCATTCACATGGAGCCAAAAAAACTCGGAAAAATGGCTTAAGCGAGATATGGTCTGCGGATCATTTTGAACAACTTCGCCTAAAAGACTATGGATCTAAAATTGTCTTCGACCCAGGGACGACTTGTTTATAAAAGAAAAACATATTTTAGATATCTTCAATTATTTCCAGAGAATTTGGCTCTTGCAAACTCAGTACATTTTTAATTCTTAAATTTGCATGCTAAAACATACACGCACAAAGGCTACAATATACGAGTACTATATATGTATATATAACTTTATATACTAAATTTAAACTGAATCTTAAGTTTTATATGCATAAGAAATTCCATATAATGGTGTACAAATATTATATATTATACATACATATATACAAATATACATACATTACAATATGACAAGCCTTTCCAAATTTCTACAGCGGAAATTGTGGTTTTAAAATTTTGGATGCGGAATTGTGTTCGTAAAGTGATAATGGGTTCACTTAAATTTCTGTATTACGTATTGCATCTAATCTTAAAACGACAAGCATATAAAGTGTGCAGCTGTTGATCAATTTTTTCGCAAAACTTTTCTGTGCTATACATTTTTTTAGAATTGGTGTTTAGCTTATTTTGTTAGTCGTAGACTCTCTAAGTTTCGTTAATACATTTTACACTACTTAATAAATTTCGAAATGTGATTGTAATCCATTCAGTTTTTTTGTTGGACTTTTATTAAATTATGTTGCAAATTATAATAGTTTTTTTCACCTAACAATTGTTTATAACACTTTAAACTATCGATTATTGGGTAGTCCAAAATGTCTTTTCGACTTTCTAATCAAAATTCAACTTATTTTTACGCTAATAAATAAATTAACAAATATGTACCATTTTGGTCGACTACTTTTTGTCATTTTTCCTCTAGAGACATTATTCCATCAGTGTAAACTGAAATTTCGAAATTTCTAGAACGGAAGCGAGCGAAGCATTGTTGTGCTACACGAACCGATACAGCATCGTCTCTGTAAACTTCACAAATTTCATTGGTGGAATTTTTTGAATTATTTTCACTAATTTTCAACAATTCTAATATTTTTTCAACTTCCCAGAATTTAATTATATAAATATTGGCTACCCAATATTTATAAATGGAAGAAGCGACTAGCGACTTCAATTTATACTTACTTTCTGTCAGTCTGTATTGATGAAACTCTTTGCGCGTGTTCCCTGACATACAAGGAAGATATTGCAGAGAAGATTAACCGCACTACATACTGTCACGCCCTTGTGTGAGGAAATCGCTGTTACAGGAAGAAGTAAAAGCTTTAACCTAATAAAAACACATAACGGTTATGTTAAAGGCTTCTAAAAGTGCGATAACACTATAATCGAACACGTCAACATCATTAAATTTTACTCCGAAAATGGTACGAAAGATCGTAAAGGATGTCGGTGTGAAAATTGGACTATGGGTATAGCAACGCAAACTGCGCGTAAAATCGTAAGTGTCAAGAATTACTTTGCCATTTGCGACCACAGCAGAATTTGGACCTTTTTATGTTGCCTTGTTAAAATGGGCGAAACACAAACCGCTCAGTAGATTTAAATGAAATTTATACAGCTTTTATAATACATAATAAACTCGGGCCTGATCGAAGACTTTTTTCAAAAATTTCGATTTTTTAAGACCAATTAACTGTTGATTTTTCCCAAAAATTTAGACAATAATTTCCTGAGGGCCGCTATTTTGTTAGTTTTTGAAAAAAAAAAAATCCTTCGATCAGGCCCAGGATTATCTATTTATAAAACTATTTTTACGATTGATTTTAGATGAATCTCCAAGAACTTATGGTTGTCAACACAAGTACCTCTTTTTTGGAACTGGGTCAACACAAACAACTATAACTTTGGAAATATTTTTTTTTTTTAAAATTTTCGTGACTTCAAGTCAAAACATTCTATAATAATGCCATGTTACTACTTTTGTAAAATAGCACGATTTAATAGCAAAAAAATACTGAAAACTCTGATTTTTTCGTGCCTCTGACTACCCCTAACCCCTTAAGTTCTTCCAGTTAACGTGTGAGTGTAACCGTCTGCTTTTAATCAAGTGTGGTCACAATTGCACTTTAACTACCAACCGAGGGCAGAAATTAGCAATGTAAAGTAACGAGTTGTTATTTTTGTTTTCAATATGTCTGATGAGTGCTTTAATCGAAGCTTTAAAGTTCAATTAGGTGTACGGATTCTAGAAACAGCTTGGATGAACGCTCCTAACTAAGTAATTATCTAAGTGATGTGCGTTAGTTGAAGAGCTTTTGTTCGAAATGTGGTAACGTAACGCATAGAAAGTAAATCAAAACAGGAACAACGAAACGTCTACATATTCGAATATGTAAGTTGAACAATAGACAACCGATGAAGTTGAACGCAAAAGAAATTGTATTAGAAGTTAGTTTGTTAGGTAATTACACATCACCACTTCAAATGCAAAATAATAAACCTTAAAGAAATTCAAAAGCGAGTTTTCTATCGACCACAAATCAGCACTCAAAATCAAATCTGATCCGCATTTATTTATGTATCAAAAAACTTGAAAACACCGTCACGTTCTTGCATGATTTTGACCGATGTTTTGGCCAAGCACGAACCGAGTGCCACCACTCAACCACCATATTCACCAAATATGGTTCCCTTTAACTTTTTTCAGATTTCGAAGCACAAAAATCCGTTTCGGGGAACTTAACATGATTCCATGCACTAAATATATCCAAACATCTTATAAATCCGGGTGACTGTCTTAATGTACATATCTCCAAGACCACTACAGCGACAATAGTGGATATAGATGAAATCGGATTATAACTTCGCCCAATTTCCATATAACGGTACTGTTTAAAAATGCTTAAAGCGTAAGAGATATTATGAGAATGCTATAAAGGTGTGAGAATGCTAAAGCCTGTGTAAAAATTAGACAATGGGCGAAACCATTCAGTCGCAAGTTTCTTCAAATTTACTGTATAGTGTATTATAAGGAGGCAAAATTTGATTCTTTTTTGAATTAAATAGACTCCGTGGTGACATGATGAGCTTAAAGATGACCCAAAAATCGCTGGGAATAGTATTTACTATATAAACTAATAATGTATCTCTTAATTTGCAGAAAAGAAAATGTCACAAGAGCATATGTCTAACTATTATAGTTTCATCGAAATAATTATTATTTTCTTTAGAAAAAAAATTAAAAAATTAAAAGCTATTTGTTTTTACCTTGTCATTAAGCCTAATGAAAAAGCCAACTTACTATTCAATACTGGTTCAATACTTTTCTAAAACTTTTCAAATTATACGATTCGGACCTTCCAATCAAAAGACATCATAAATTTAAAAATGTAAGTATTAGAAGTACGATCTTGTTGGCTTCCCAAGAGATTTCTCACAAACGGAACGTCGAAAATATTTATATTAGATACATAGCAGCTAAGGGAAGTACGATCTAGACCTAACAGTTTGACCGAAATAATAAACATGAAAACATTGCTTTTAAGGTTGAACTCTTATATTTTTATAAAACGTAATATATGTATATTATAGATTGTTACCTAGGAATATAAATCAGATTATGAATCATTAGGTTAGCGCAGCTAATAAATAACGAGGTAGAGTAATATTTGTGCTAGTTGACATTTTTTCAATGCAGCAACTGTCGTAGTGTAGTGTATTAAACTAAACTACCACAACACTCAGCTTTCATGTTCAATATATGAACTGTGGACGATAGTGTGGCTTTTAGAATTATTGGGCAATTATTCACGCAATTATTCACGGCTAAGGTGCAAACACTACTGCAACGCATTGGCTTCTAGTCAGCTGAATTTATTACTCTTAAATCCGAATAAATCGCTGTCATTATTTCCGTTTTCTCATTTGGCTGCAGCGAAATCTCCACGGCACAATAAAGAATGGCCAAGCAAAAACAAACAAATAACTTATTCATTTCGTCTAAGGATTATCTCTTTAAACTGTTATCCGCGGCTACGTTCGATGACTCCTTCGAGCGTTTTGACCGGTATCTGCTCCAAGGCCTAAATCAAAGCGGGGTTATCTGCACAGACATCAGACTTTCTACATCCCTACAACGGTATGATATCACATGATCGTGGTGACTAATTGGCCGGCCAAAAACTTGAAATTATCTGCTCACCAAAGCTTTCTCTCAATAAATCCATTGTATAATGCGATGTGTTGAAACCAAATGCCGCCGAGATCACGGAATTCAATTTCAGGTATCAACTAGTCGGTTATCATATCGCGATAACGATCGCCATTGACGGTTAAGTTCTCACCAGCATCATTTTTGAATAAATATGGAGCAATGATTCAAACGGCCTACAAACCACACCAAACTGTGTTTTTTTCTGGATAAAATGGCAGTCCCAAATACGACAAGTCAGTTCACTTATCCAGTGAGCCAGAAATAGGCCTAATAAAAAAAAAATTGGATCAAAAACGTCTGATCTTTTTGGAACTTTTCAAGAGCCCATAAAGGTAAACGATGTCGCTTGGGATGGTCGAGCGGCTTCAGTTTTTTTTACAAGCTGTATTTTGTAAACATTGAGTTTAAGATTTCAGCATAAAATACGCCAAGTCGTTCCATACGACAGCCCGAGTTGCTGCGAACCGCGCCAAATCCACTTTCCACGGTCTTTGTGCTCAGGCTTTATTTTGTTCACTGCGTGCTGGACGTGGCCTATTCGGTCGAATATTATCCACTGAATGCTGTGGGCAAGATGGGTGATGGGTATGCTCAATAGGCCGATTATGTCGACCATAAGTTGAGCGAAGCGCGTTAAACACATTCTTTACAGAACATGAATTTTCGTAATATAGTTGAACGATACGTAAAGTATACTTTCAATAGCGTAATTTATTACAAAGGTAAATAAGTATACACGCTCTCATATTTGCCACAACGAATGAATGTCCAAACAATTATACGAGACACTTAAACGCAAGCTAACAGCTTTGTTTGTGGAAACAGCGTGAGCATTTGAGCTAAATTTATGTTAGTTGCGGTCAGAAAGTGCTATATTTCACGTCATTTTGCCAAACGCTGCTTTTTATGCGCTAAAATATTGTACCTGTATTATATGGTAAAGCTGCATATTATATTTGTTTCTGGTAAAACCAGTTAATCATACTAACAGGAAAAATTATTTTCATGCGATAAAGCTTAAATGGAAAATGGAATGCTTTTACCGACACAAATGTACCCATCGTACATAAAATACATGTACTTTTGCAAGCGGAAACAATAATCTTAATGGGGATAATTTTAAAATGTTCGATTTTAATTTCTGCAAAAGATACAACTATAGTAAATGTGCTGTAATAGCACAGCTCAGGTTATTAGTTTTGGAATCTAACTATCTAAAGCATAAAGATTTTCGTTATAATTTACTCCTCCGTTCTTCCAACCACATTCCACGTAGAAGAGTGCTTGCCTTGAATCGCTGTTGCACTGTGATATCAAAGAGTATGGTTTTAATTTATTGTCCGCTTCCCCAAGAATATAAGACCACTCACTTAATTTATAACATCTCTGGTAGTTTTATGCTATGTAGGTACTATAATCAGATTATCATGTATAACTACAACTACAAAATACACTACAAATTTTAGATAGTCCACAAAAAGTTTTAAACAGTGCATTAACAACTTCAAAAGGATTCGAGTTAAGTCATCACTTCCAATAATATCTCTGCTGAAATGAATATAACACTTATGTTACTTCGAAAATTGAAATTTTTTGAAACCAACGTTATGTAGTGCATATTTGATTTGTTTTCCTCTTAAATGAATTTTGATTCACCCTGTACTAGAAAAACTACATACGAAGTGAACATTACAAAAGTTGTTATTACGATTATAAAACAATAACACGGCAACAGGAATTGCATCAAATAAAATATACAGACGGTCTATAAAAATAATTTAATTTGACTTTCCGTCAAATTAGTTGGTGGAAAGAGCTTGAAACTGCTTTTCAATTTACCACTTAATGACCCTAAGGGGCTATACCAGTGTGACACTTTCAAAAAATTTATTTTTTTTTTTTTTTTCGATAGTTTACATATTCAAAAATATCCTGTAAAATCGGCAAGGTGGTACCTTGAATAGTTTTTGAATGGTAGCGTTCTAAACAGCGATCGCTCAGAGGTGCAAACATACAAGTATACTATGTATAAGTGAAATTTCAAAAGCGGTTTTCTCGAAACATTTTTCGAAATTGGTTGAAAATTGTCAATTTGGCATTAAGGGGGTATTCTAATCTAGAATTTTGAAAAGTTCAATTTTTTTTTTCATATATATTGAAAGTTTAGACCCTTAAGAACATATCCTCCAAAGGATTTTTAATAATTAAAATTATTTTAAGAGCTACAGTTACTTTAGTGACGCAGTACCTAGCCCGGTAGGTAGGTAGACTCACTTTTTTAAACGCGATTTTCTCGTAACTACTTTTTTCTACACGGTATCGGCATTATCTCAAGTTCTATTCAACCGATTTACTTGAAATTTCGTGTGAACATTCTTTATATAATCCTTAATCGTTCCTACCAGCATAGTGTCAAAATCTTTGTTTCTAATGTTTTAAAAAATGATTTTTATTTTCAGGCAGTCGTCATTTTTCAAAAAAAAATTTTTTCGTTATCCCTGAGGTAGGGACTATAACAGCATCCTTACTAATGAAGAATTTCTTTTGATTTTTTTCTTAAACCACCAGGAGAGTCAGGAGCAATTTGACAAAATTGAACATTTTGAATTTTTTTGCTTCAGCTACTCATTCGACCGGAATCATGCCAGCAGTTGAGGCACTTTTTTCGGCACTTCCGCAAACAGCAAATAACTCCGTTATTTTTCATTTTTTTTTGTAAAAAAAAATTTTAATGTACCTAAAAAGATCCTTTTTACGTCCATAGAACGTTGAAGCATTCAATCTAGTACTTTCTTGAAAAAAAAAAAATCAAGAAAATCGCCTAATTTTTCATGCGCCACACTGGTATAGCCACATAAGCTGAGAGAAAGCCTATATCGTCAAAATTTAATATCCCAATAGTGACATATGAACATAGGAAAAACATTCAATTGTCAGATCAGATATACATATATTTAAAAGCGGTTAAATGCAGGAATCGGTTACTTATCAATTGAAGCACCCTTACGCGTGCTATTGATTGTATACGCCTTTTGAAAATATATGGTATACTCATGTCGGGCCGAATATGCAACAAATTACCACATCTGGCAACACAATTAAGCACATTCAAATTTCTTTAAAAATATTCGTAGGTTGGCACCTGGTTTATCAAAGAAATAGAGAGAAAGTATAAAATATTTATTTTTCTTAAAAACTTCCTTTATACAAACTAATTAAGACATTTTATTTGTATTTTCTCGGAACATGTTGCTACAGAGTATACTATTTACTTATGTATGCGGGAATATATAAAAGCTCTCCCCCCATATACCTTATGAAAAATAAATGATAAAAATTATATAAGAGTTTGCAACTTCCGTTTGGCTTATACCTATGTATATGTATAGGGCAAAATATACGATGTCTTATTAAAATTAAATGGAAGTATAATATTGAATATACTTTAGTTTATTGCCGAAAAAGCGTGATATCGATTCAATTACGTGAATGCAACTATTTGCTTGGAAGTTCGTCGTTTGCGAACTAGGGTTGTCAAATCTCGAAATATAAAAGGTGACTTACGTACTAACCTTTGATTGCCCCCAAAACGCCATTAATCGAAAAAATATAAAGTGACATAAGTTAGCCGCAATGAATCGAATTGATTGTCGTTTCTTCTTTTCGCAAGATGGCTCCAATTGAATATTCCATGCGAAGCCAGGTCCCTTTCCACCTAGTCTAGAAGTAGTGGAGGTCTTCCTCTGCTTTCATCGGCGAGTACTGCGTCGAATACTTTCGGAGCTGGAGTGTTTTCGTTCATTCGGACGACTCGTCGTATATCTATCGAATGCGATATTCGCCTTGGTCAACGCGCAAAGGACCATAAATCTTTCACAGAAACTTTCTTTCGAAAAATCGTAACGTCGGCTCATCAGTTGTTGTCATCGTTCAAGCCTCTGCACCAGATTTCTGGACGGGAATAATCAGTGACTTAGAGAATTTTGTTTTTGTTCGTCGAGAAAGGACTTTTTCATCCAAGGCTTGTTGTTCTTTTTTCATTAGGTGTGGCGGGTCCCACACCCAGTGCTCAAACCTGCGGAGGGGATGGTTCGCCTTCAAACGGATGTTTTTAGGCTACACAGACGCTACTTGGTAAAAGTCCGAAAGTGGTGAGTTGCTTGAGCCATATGTGAAAGAATCATTTCTTCAGAGAACTTTCCTCACGTGAACTTCTACACATAACTTCATCCTCCAATTCTTACATATTTATTAATCTACTATAAATAGACATACGTCTTTGTCCTTTGAAAAATATATTAAGCATATTTGACTCAATTTCAATCGATATCTGCAGCAGCTTCCCTCATCTAAAATGCCACTTAAAATAGTCATAAGTGGTAAGTATAACTATTGTGTCTAGAGAAACATTTATGAACCACCTAATTTAATTGACACTTTAATAGCCGTCTGTTAACGTTTGGGAGTAGTTAAAGCCGTTTCGTAAAGAAATATTTATTATACAAGTATATACATATGAGCCAAGAAATAAAGACTTATAAGCTTTACTTCTTCGAACATACTTAAAAGATGCTTCTGCAAATTGCATTGCTATATTATATAAAGTTTACTAGGCCCACTCTGTTGAAGAAAGCTTATAAATGAGAGGAATTTAATTTTATAATTGCTAATAATCGAGGTATGCCACATACTATATATTTTTCAGCGCAAAAAATAAAAACTTTGATATATCTCAAGAATTTTGCGAAAGACAGCAAAAAGCGCATTATGAAAACAAAGTAAGTATTTGATTTTATAAGCTAAGAGCGATAAACAGAAATACCTTGTCGCATCAATGATTTTATATCTGCAACAATTTTTGTCTACAATGATGAAAATAACTGTTAACCTTGTCGCAGCAATGATTTTATATCTGCAATAATTTTTGTTTACAATGATGAAAATTACTGTTAAGCTGTTGCAGGTGTTACTGCTCAAATACATATGTGTGGATAATAGAGTGAAGTGCTTAATTGGGTGGGTCTGACAGTTGTAATAATAAATAAATATAAATGTGATGATGGCAGTGGTAATAACATAAAAGTCAAACAACCACCTGGCCGTAAGCTCAGACAATCGCATACTCCCTCAAGGATCTTAGCAATGGTAATAGAAGCAGATAGCTAGTCAGTCATGCGCCTGCTTGTGTTTTACAAACATAACGATTGTGTACTCTGGGGAGCAGCACAGGAGCATATTGACGCTTAAGCAATACTCATAAGAACACATATGTATGTACTTGCATTGCTAACTGGTGCTTGCAGGCAGCAAGAAGTACCGATTCCGCTTATTTCATTGTGCTTCTCTTGCTGTGACATTATATGCTTTCAGTGCAGAACAATACACTACAATGGAATCTCAGTTTTGTAAGAAAGGACTTCTATCATAAATATGTTTGGTACGAACGTCTCAACTTCCATCAGCGAACACACGTATAACAGATTTTTTATTGAAACATTGGGATGTGTTCGTGGAATACGTTTATGTATATGTATGCCAGTTCCTTTTCTGTAATGCAACAGAATCTCGTAGGGCATTTTTTAGTTTTCCGAAAACAATAACATAATGGACATTGGTCGGCAACCGACCTATTATATTTACAGTTATAAGTATAAATAAATGTGGTTCCTGTCCTGGTAATGTCCTGAGTTATGTTGTCAAGCATCACTTCTGCGACAATACATATGCCGTGCTCCACTATTTTGATAAGCTTTCGTAATATATAGTATATCTGCAAATTTAATAAAATTTAGTATTACAGTAACGTGGTTCACACAGACTATGTTATTATTATTATATTTGAAATATTTATAAACATTCTCTGACATCACTTTCGTAACGTTTTCTTTTACAAAAAATTGTACTTTTAATACAAAAGCATTTTAATTTTTAAATCGTATACACAGTTGGGAATGATTTACACAAACATCCACAAAAATTCAGGTTTATAGGTGTTAAACGGCGGGAGAAATCAAAAATTTGTCTTAGAAAGTAATGAAGTGTTGCCAGCTCCACCTTGAGACATTCGCTTATTTATTGTGAAGTCGACGTTACGGCAAGACCTTATGAACATATTTCATTCAATTTTAAATTAATCGGTTTTTCGATCAAAACAACAAAATTGAAAATAAACTGTTATATTACATTTTACATTCGTAAAATATATAGCACTGGAATTACTTTATTTGGTGTGAAATATGTATTTTTCACGTTCACAGAGGCAAGGTTAATTTGATGATGCTAGCTGTCTTTGAAGTGATATAATGGATACAATAACAAGGTGAGTAAACTTGAAAGGCACTGAAGAGCATCATTTACTTTGAAAAGATGGTGGAAGGGTGAAAACCAACGATAATTTATATATGATTCACAATAGATTGTATCCTGGAATGTCCAAATAAAACAAAAATTTCATAAAATTAATAAAGATTTTATATTCTTATAGAAAGAATAGATAAAAGAATTATAATTTAACCCACCATCCCATATGTACAACAAGGTATGGCTATAAGCAGCAATATCTGCCATGTTCTGCAAATTTCGCCTGAAAAAGGATGTAACTTGTAATATCGCCTTTACTTTCTGTCATACTATAAAATTGGGCGAAATCGCAATACAACCACGCCTACTTCCAATATACCACGGTTTTAAATTTGATTCTTTAACTTTCCAGTACACGAAGCAATTTGTATAACGGGATAAAATTTTGCACGAATAATGTCTTTAATGTATGCCACCTTAAGACTAAAAGTTGTTCGAATCCAATAAAAACTCTTCAAGCCCCTAGGTATACTTTCCTTATCTACCATATTAGGTAAAGATTTTTGTAATTCCGGGTGACTTTTAGCCGCATGTATCAGCCAATATGTGAGCTATATAGCCTTTATATAGTAGAACAAATGTCAGGAGTTTTTTAGTACGGCTCAGAGTAATCGTAGGTGGAATTGGGAAAATAGATAAAATCGGGTCGATACTAACCCCAACAACAAACGTTATATGTTTGTATGTTGACTGACATTTTACACCCTGATTTTGATTCGTGCAAGATGCAAATGTTCGGTTACACCCGAACTTGGCCCTTCCTTACTTGTTCTACTTCACTTGTTGGCTGATGTCTATATTTCGCTGACACTTTTGAGACATTTTGCAGGTGAACATATTATAACGGGTGATTTTTTAAGAGCTTGATAACTTTTTTAAAAAAAAAAACGCATAAAATTTGCAAAATCTCATCGGTTCTTTATTTGAAACGTTAGATTGGTTCATGACATTTACTTTTTGAAGATAATTTCATTTAAATGTTGACCGCGGCTGCGTCTTAGGTGGTCCATTCGGAAAGTCCAATTTTGGGCAACTTTTTCGAGCATTTCGGCCGGAATAGCCCGAATTTCTTCGGAAATGTTGTCTTCCAAAGCTGGAATAGTTGCTGGCTTATTTCTGTAGACTTTAGACTTGACGTAGCCCCACAAAAAATAGTCTAAAGGCGTTAAATCGCATGATCTTGGTGGCCAACTTACGGGTCCATTTCTTGAGATGAATTGTTGTCCGAAGTTTTCCCTCAAAATGGCCATAGAATCGCGAGCTGTGTGGCATGTAGCGCCATCTTGTTGAAACCACATGTCAACCAAGTTCAGTTCTTCGATTTTTGGCAACAAAAAGTTTGTTAGCATCAAACGATAGCGATCGCCATTCACCGTAACGTTGCGTCCAACAGCATCTTTGAAAAAATACGGTCCAATGATTCCACCAGCGTACAAACCACACCAAACAGTGCATTTTTCGGGATGCATGGGCAGTTCTTGAACGGCTTCTGGTTGCTCTTCACCCCAAATGCGGCAATTTTGCTTATTTACGTAGCCATTCAACCAGAAATGAGCCTCATCGCTCATCGGACACGGACGCGAAACACATTTCGAACCGAACACTGATTTTGGTAATAAAATTCAATGATTTGCAAGCGTTGCTCGTTAGTAAGTCTATTCATGATGAAATGTCAAAGCATACTGAGCATCTTTCTCTTTGACACCATGTCTGACATCCCACGTGATCTGTCAAATACTACTGCATGAAAATCCTAACCTCAAAAAAATCACCCGTTATTCACAGATGTCGCAATAATGAATTGTAATACTTTATGACGTTTGGCGCTTTCTACAGGAAGCCACAAGCTTGAAAATACTTTATCAAGTGCTTGCTTAATACAAGTTGCCTGTTTTGTTATTTTCTAATGTCACGCTTCATCATTCAGATATACAATTTATAAGTAACCACAATTAAACATGCGAAAAAGTCCATATATACATATACGCAAAATAACCTCGCTTTTCGCATGCCGATTTTGATTAATTCAGTCGTGTTAGTACAGGTTCCTTTAAAATTTTCCCTACGCTGATAACATATCGCCTTATGCCTGCGCGAGTTGCGTCATCAGATGACGCAGTTAAAAGGTAGTCAACTTTTAGTACGTTGACAGTTTTTAGCATTCCACGTTCCTTTTATTGTCATATTGCTAATCGTAGATTGCTACCAATTTCTTGTGTCATTACTTACAGTATGTCAAGTAAGAACGTGGTCGACTTTACCGACAGTTAATGAAAGATTTCGCTCTAATTCCTTCGCATGCCGATAGAGGGAAGCTTTGTCCTTGATGCATTGTCAAAAAAGGTACAGTCGTCGTTGAAATAGAATCACGTTAAACGCCATGAGTGCTAAGTACGGGTCGCGCTACGAAGCTGTGTTCCTTTGCATCCACCCGAAAGGTCCCAAAATGTCTCAATCAGCGGCTGCTAAATAAATGAGAAAGTCGAAGGCATTCGTACAGAAGTGGACACAGCGATATAAATGGGCTGAAAATGTCTATGATTTACCAGAACCAGTTTCGATAGGAAAAGTGAACAAAAAAGATGAAAAAAGTAGAGTGAATCTGTTTTTGCGGAATCCTGTTTCATCACTGCGGCAAGGACAAGCAAACTTAATGGCAAAAGGTTTAGATATATTCTACGACACTATCCGAATCCTTTTTCATACTCATGATCTGAAATGGCGCAACACAATGAAGAAGCTTCTGTTGACTAAAAAACTTGTGACAAAACGACTCGCTTGGACGCATGAGAATATTGGTAGAGATTTTAAAAATGTAATTTTTACTGATGAATGTTCTATATGGGCACGTTCTGTCCTCACGCGAGCCTGGTCTACTTCCATCAAAAGGCTTGTTCAGCGGACCGCAAAATATGGAATAAAGGTGCATCTTTTCAAAGCAGGGATTCGGCACTTTGTACCTCTATACTAGCAACCTAAATGCCGAAAAAATGATAAAAATCTTCAGAAAGGCTTTACTGCTATCTGCCAGACGATGGTTGATCACAAAAAATTAAGATTGTATTCTACAGAAGATCAACGATCCTAAACACCGCAGCAAGCTCTGTACTCAGTGGAAAACTCAATCTGGCATCGTTACATTGGATTGGCCGTCACAGTCACCATATATTAAACAGAAACTTCGTGGAAGACGCACATACACTTTGAAGCAGTTGTCTTAAGAAATTGTTCGGGTCTGGAGATCCTCGCCACTAGAATACGCCGTCAAATTATTAGAAAGCATGCCTCGGAGATGCCAGGTAATTATCGACGCCGGCGGTGACTGGACATATTATTGACCAAATTGTATCTTTTTTTGTAATGTGTACAGTATATATGTAAAAATGAAAGTTTCATAAATTTTTTTTTTTTTATAAATTAACACGACCACGCTCAAACTTTACAGACTGTATAAGGCTGTTCCGCAAATTAACACACAACTAATGTACAATTGTGTAAAGATAACTTACCCACTGACTGGCATATTCGACACACAGTTGTGGAAAATCCAGATAATTGGAAATCGTTATATTGGGAATATGAGTTTCAGACCAAGGTATGTAGCATTTTCAACCTAAATCAGTATTAAACCAAATATTTTTAAAACAACGTTTGCCATGATTTGATTTTATTAAAATATCACACATTTTGACCAACCTGAATGGCTTAAATAGAGGTGGAATATATTGGGGACAGAGACACGAAGGGATTATTTATTGTATTAGTTTTAACATTGCTCAGTTAGACTCTAGAATATATTTTTGAGAAATTTTAGTTAGAATATCGAATATTAATATAAATCATTGACAAGGTTTTATCTATTATTGCAATACCACATATTATCAACTTGCCTCATACTAATAAAATGCTCCCAAGGTTTTTTCAAAGTATCTCACATACAATCACAAATCATGTAGAGTAAGGTCAGCCGAATGTTCGAAAATCCTAAGTCCTAATTAGTTATTAGGGGTTAGCTGTTGCTTATTTTTTCCACTTTGGACTAAAAAATACACAGTTATGAGTAAGCCATGTTCACTAATTTTTATTGAGATTGTACGTACATATTGGCTGATATACACATGTACGTGGTATAGAGCCACCCGGAAGTTTGAAAATCTATGTGGGGGCTTAAGGAATTTATAGACAGACTACTATCAGGAAAGAAGTTTCTTCAAAATTAAATTATATATCTGACACATTGACCGATTTTTCGGTATAAATAAAGTATTGGCGGAGGAGTGTCCATATTCGGAACCTAGGGGTGTACTTGTACTACGATTTTGCCAATCTTCGTACTGTAGGATAAGATTGTCAATAGAATGGCATATACTACTGAAATCCCTACAGAGATATGTGATTTTACCTAAAAGTGGGTGGTGTCGCGATCATCGTGCACTTTTGCCCCGGGCCCTATAGCTTAAAACTGCAAGAGTGTAATTATATAGGTATATTTTTACGTATGCATGTAATGACTGTAAAATATATTAAACAATCAACATGTACTTTTCACGAGCTTGTCTCTCAACAATGAAATACTAAAAATCGCTTTGACAGTTTTGTTGTGATATTTATTTTCAGTGCAGTGATTAAATACTAGCTCTCTTGCCGTCCCTCTGAGGCTTGATCACACACAATGCTTGTTATATTCACTCGTATATTGATGCAATAACTACACCTACTTCATATAGAAGCAGGGTCCGAGAGAAAAACCAGACCCGTTTCTGTCACACCACCTTGTTTTAGAAAGACAAAAAAAACAAAATATATTGTTGAAGCATTGCCGAGATTCAGTCGAGTCGCCTCCAGCCAAATTCAGTGTATGGGGACCACATGGCCAAATAATATGCTACGTTGATTTAATTTTACACTCCTTCATATTTACTGTTCATTTATTACCATTTTCATTGCCCTATCTACGGTTTTTTTGGAATGGAATGTTGTAATTTTGTAATGTTTTGCAAATTAAAGCTGCTCTAATAAAAATCGAATAAAATTTATTTTATAGGTAAGTTAAAAATCATTTACTGGTTTCGTTTTTAAAATTTTCACAGTTTATTAGCAAAATGTTTATTCTTTTTATTCTCACCTTGTTTAAACTTGCATTTAATATAAATAATCCCAAACGGGCCAATAAGCTGCTTAGCAATCACATCTGAGGTTCGGTTGTAAATTTTTTTGTGCGGTTGCAAGAAATGCAGTTAGCTTGATATGTTTATGGTGGCTGATGGCTTAGTTGTTGTTCCAAATCCAACACGTCAGCATGAGACTACAATAAATGCTGTTGGCGTACATCCATAATGCTGTTGTTGCTGTTGCTGAATGTGGAATGATTGTACCCCGCTTGAGCAGGATGAGCAGAGGTTTTTCAATACGGCAATTGGGGGGTCAAAAATTTGTGAATAATTTCGCAAATTCAAATTGTGGTTCAGGGGAAATTCGGTTCACCTCACCTGATAACTAATGTACTTTTGGTTACAATTTGAAAGAGAACCCTGCAAACCCTGGGCCGGGGGAGAGACGGGCCCTTTAAACTTTCATTGATTTTTTTTTTGGGGTTATATTCAAAGTTTTAATATCTCAAATTTTTAACACTTTTTGTTTTTTTTCCCTGGAGATGAGTCAATAGTTTCTCTATTAAAAAACTTACCGAGTGGTACAGGGTTTTTGGAATATAAAGGACTGAGGGATTTTAAAAATTTATTTAACCAATCCTTAAATTCTTTAAAAACTTTCAAACGGAGGCGTCACGAAACATTCCCGGAACAGCCTTAAGAGCCCAGATGATGCTGCTTTCACCCCCCTTTATCCAAAATGCTCGGAAGATTGCCTTCCCTTTTCTCTGGATCATCCTCCCAAAGATGGGATTTAATTTGCAGAAAACAAAATGTAAAATTTTGTGCCCTGCCCCGCTGACAGTTTTGTTAAGTAAAAACCTATAGCTGTAGCAATAGCAAAAATGAAGTGCTGTGCTCTGCTCTGACGTAACGGTAGCAAAAAATTGGGAGCGGTAGTAGAGAGAGCTAATTAAAATATTCATGTGCTACAGCTACATATGCTACGGGTAGACATGCAAAAGCTGTAGAATATAAAAATTTTAAAAGCTTGCTCTACTGCCGCTGCCCAGATTTTATAAATTTAGAAACTGGGAAATTTAAAGGAATACTTTATCGGCGGTCTGCGTTCAAAACTTTGCACACACCAGTCACATTGCCGGTAATTGTCAAGTCTCAGGTCACCCGGAACGGTTTTAAACAACGATTTCTTCTCGGCCCTACAAAAAAGCCTGGTACCTCCGAAACACACCACTTCTTGCTAAAGCAATATCTGTGTAAGCTTGTTTGCTCATATAAATGTCTATGTCGCAGATTTACCGAGTTTCACGCAGAATTTAATCGGGTACCTCTGCTAACGAACGCTGAATTTTCGGCTTGCACCACTCACAGAAACTCTCACGTCGCTCGAAAATGTTTGTTCTGACTCTCCAGCTGCTTGGAGACAACTGACTAGCCAACCGTTCGTTAGCTACGCTGCCCTCTACCGAATCCAGTCGATGCATGCACGCTCTAAAGTACAATCGTGGGGGAAGAAAATCAGTCCTATTACTTTCCAGACAAACCCCCTATAATATATACTTCGTACTTTTACCGAGAAGAGGTACTAATACACTCACACACTGACCGGCATATTCGGCATAAGATTTGTTAGTAATCCCAAAGCCATTATATGTGGTAACTGGTAGATGGGGTGGCAACGGTCCGATTTTATCTATTACTCTTTTCATGCCACATTCTAAAAAATTGTTCCCTGGGTTTCATTAAGATATCCTACACACAGTCACCTATCATATGGAGCAAAGTCAGCCAGATATTTGAAAATCCTGGCATTAGATATATGGGTGCTAAGTCAAATTTTCACCTAACTGTATCTATTTTAGGCACAAAGATATACTGTTATGAGAAAAACAATATCTGTAATCTAATCTCTTCAAAAGTATTTATATTAGGTTTTATTTGGGGCCCTTTAGGGTACAATACTATTATAAGAGAAGGTTCATCCTTTAATTTCAGTTATATATGTCACACATTAACAGACATTTTCGATCAAAAGTCAAGTATAGGCACCGGGGTTTAAATATTCGGTGCCTAGGAGTTTGAAAAGTTTTGGTTAGATTTGATAAATTTTTGGTCGTAAGGTGGTATATAGTATAATAAAGGCATTATTAGTGCAAATTTTTGTCCGGTTACGTAAATTACTTAAACTAAACTTTTGATTCGTGTACTGGAAAGTGGAAGACTGAAGTTTAATTTAAAATTGTGTTATATAGGAAGGAGGCGTGGTTTTGATTCGATTTCGCTTATTTTCAAGTAGTAGTAGTACTAATCTGGGTTGAAATCGGCGATTTTATTAGTTTTGAAAAAATGTATATATATATTTTTTCCAACAAATCCTGAAAATATGACTTTTTCAATCGATTTTAAAGATTTTAATTAATTAAATTGAAAAATATATTGTATTTTATGCCGTTCTCATTTTATATTTAAACCAAGTATCTATTAATTATAATCTACCGGAGAGAAATATATAAAATTGGTTCGAGTAAGCATTTAGTAAAATATTTGTTTTATGGATATTGTTATAGTCTTGCCTATTTCTCCCTTACTTTTCCTGAACAGCCAAAAATGTAGAAATAAATATAATAAATATATGTAAGTATGTATGTGTATATAACTGTTTTTTCTTATCTAATATTTTGCAAAAAAACTGCCCTGATGATTTAAGAATATGGCAGCGAGTTGACAGAAAAACACAAGCATAGCATTAAAATGTCAACTCGTTTGGATGCCACAATAGCAAAACAAAAGTTATGGTGAAAGTAAAATCAAGTGACGCAATTTATCGCCTGTAATTAAAAACAATCTGTCCTGTCCGCAGAAAATTTAATTATATCCGAATGAAAATCCATGCCATTTGTTGTCACACGCTGTGCAGCACGCGCAATGTGAGTTAGAAGCGTAGCAAAAACGAGAAATGTTTTGCTCTAGAATAATTTCTCCTTTGCCTCCTAGAAGGAGTTTGTCACTTACCGTCGCATCGTTTCAATCGTTGAGAACGCTGTATTTGCATATTTTCTTGAAAGAAGAATAAGAGCTGGCGTCAAAGCAGTGGCAAAGTTTAAATAGACAGAATAATTGCTTTTGTTTGGCAGTTTTTACTAACATAAATATACCAACTGCTTTAGAAAATTACCCCTAATGAGAAAACCAACAACCCTACACACACATAAACAAATGTAAATTAAACAAAATTCTCTCATATACTCTTTTCTATAACAACACCCTTACTGATTAAGAATGTCTTTTGTTTTTTTTTTTCAGACCACCAGGAGAGTCAGGATCAATGTCACCAGGATGCCCATTTATTTACACCTGTCCCTCCCCCCCCTAATTATTTTAATTTTTAGTATTTTTTTTTTTTAAATTTTTTTTTTTTTTGTATTCTTAAGACATCAATAAAAACACCATAAAAAATGGATAGTAAAAATATTTTTTTTTTTTTTTTTTATAAAATTCAAAAAACTGCCTAAAATTTGATTTCTAGACCAGAATTTTTCCCCCCTTTAAAAAAACAAAAGATATAAATAATAAACTCATTCAATCAAACAAAAATGATATTAAAATTCTATTCGAATTTAAACTAACAACTGCTCATTCTAACAATAAAGAATAATCATGTAATAAAAAACCCAAACTAAAAGTGAGAAAACTCACTTTAATATTAGTTTTTAATATTTTATGCCTAATAAAATGATATATTTATAAAGAGTATATATATTAACACAAACTTTGTTTAAGGTTTATACCAACTGAGTAAAATGGTTCCTACTATGTAATTTATTATAAAACAAGTAACGAAGGAATAAGTTAGAGTACAATCGAACATTTTATACTCTTGCAACTTCCAAAGAATCAAAACCAGGCAAATACCAGAGGAACAAAATCAAGCTTTCGCTCAAATTTATTTACTTTTGGCTGAAAAATACACTGTTTGATTAAAATACGTGGTCTCATTTTATTTGAGATATCTCACATATTTGCCGATATATGGGGTATAAAATCACCCGGAAGTTCCAACATCTTTATAATAAGTATATGAGGATAAGGGAAGCATTGAACCGATTCAACCCCATTTATCGCTATCAGGAAAAGATTGCCAAATCAGAAGCATGTTATGATATTTAATTATCGGCTTTAAGTTGTTTTAACAGTACCGTTATATGGAGAGTAAATATAGTTATCATTTGCTATAATTCATTTTCACTCTACAGGTAGAAGTCCTTATCTTATATTATTTGAGCTTGGTGAATTTGGTTGTTGTCGCTTAATTAACAGAGCATACACTGCGTATGATGAACATATTTCTTCCCCACACGTTGGAAAAAACGAATACACATTTCCATCAATAAGAGATAGAAGTTAATATCATTTTTACTAGCATACTTTGATAATAAAATTTTTTTAACACACCTTTATATTTAAACAAAACCCTTTTAATGTGCTCATTTGTCATACTTTACAGTACACATTCTTAGTTCCCGTAAATGAGCAATGAAGTGAGAGTTTTGCTGAAATTATAGCAGTCGTGTCAATCATCGACTGCCACTCGACGAATACGGTTGTTCTCTCAGTGTTTTCGGTGTTTACTTTGTACAGCGCGCCTACGAGCTAATTCGCTTCACGTGTTTTGCAATTTACTTTTTCTTCTTTCTACAGTGATTTTCTAACTTTTCTATACAGCCTACAAAGGTAAAATTTTTTCAAAATGTCCCCTGGTGGGACCCAACTGGGAAATAATAGGTTCGCCCTGTTAGATTCTAGTCCCGGACCAAAAAGAAAAAACACCAAAGCGACAAAATTGGACCTCTTCCCCACTCTACCAACAAAAGCAAAAGACCATCCCAAATATTTGGTGGTAAGTGCGATCGACACGAATAAACCTCTGAACAAATACTCCTGTTTCGCAATCCATAAAGCTTTATTAAACATAAGCTCTGAAATAATAAAAATCAGCGAACTACGGGACGGAAACCTACTTCTTCTTGTGAAAAACAACATTATCGCCAAAAAGTTCACGTCTACAAAACAATTATTAAGAGTTTGCAACGTCAAAATTGATATACACAAAAATCTGAACTCTAGAAAAGGGAAACCATCTACGCTCCTTGCTTAAATGACGTATATGACGCAGAAATAGTTGAAAATCTGAAGGAACAGGGTGTGTCGTCCATCTACAAATTCCCTAAGTATGTAAATGGTCAATCTACTCCGAGCGGAGTAGTTCTTCTTACATTCGACTTGTACTACTTACCGGAAAAATCGACATCTCGTGGTGTGCCAAGTTCTTGGTCACACCAAAAAGCGTTGTAATAAGCCCCCTGAAAGTGACACATGTGCTCTGCCACCTCACCCTCCGCCATGCACCCGTTCCTTATGCGTAAATTGCTCAGGCAATCACTCATCTTCCAGTAAAGAATGCCCGAAATTTGAACAAATAAAAAAAATAATCACTATCCAAACAGACAACAAATGCTCATATCGCGAAGCAGTAAACATACATAAATTGCAAACTCCACCAACTTTTACTTCTTCATCTCCCTCATTCTCTAACATATTAAACAACTCAACCAACCTGAAATTTTCACACAGTTACTCCCTCTCTCAACTCAAATAATAACATAGAACTAAAGCCAAAAGAAACAAATTCACCAAACTCAACAAAGAACATTTACTCATTAAACTCGTTACCAACCTCAACGGCAGTCGATGACTCTTCCACGACGACTCTCGACTACACTTCAACGATCCCACTCATTTCTAACTTTATTACTCACCTTAACAATTCAACTTCCCACTCACCCTCCGCACAAATAGATACTATCAGTTCAGAATAGACTATGCGTATTCTTCAATGGAATTTGAAAGGTCTATTTAACAACTACGCTGACCTTAATCTCCTTATCAATCAATTTTCACCACACACTATCGGATTACAAGAAACAAACCTCCCCGCTAATAAATCAGCTTACACTCCCAACAACTACGTGGGTTACTTTTAAAATCTTCCCCGCAATAAAACAGCTAAACAAGGAATAGCCATTTTTATAAAAAAGTGTGTTATACATAAACAAATTCCTATTTCCTCCAACATAGCCACCCTAGCAGTGGAAATCGACATAGGCTTTAAATTTTCGGTAATTACGTGCTACATACCACCGCACCAAAACTTTAACTCCAGAGAAATCATAAAGATCGCCAATTCCTTTTCTACGCCATCTATAAATTTGGGCGATTTCAACGCCTGGAGCCCTCTTTGGGGCTCTGGCTCTACAAACCGCAGAGGTCACGAGTTAGAAGACGCCATACTTGCTAAAAGCCTTGTCGTTCTAAATAATGGGCAACCAACACACTTCTCCACCACATAATTCGTTCACCCACGTAGACATTGTCCTTTCATCGGCCTCTATTGCTCCTAAACTTTCGTCCCTGACATTAAAAGATTTACATAGTAGTGACCATTTCCCCATCGTAACCACCCTGTCTACTCCCAGTTTATATACCATTAAACCGAGAGCAAAATTCTTAACTGAGAAAGCTGATTGGGCTAAGTATTGTTCACTTATCTCCTCTTTTATTCTAGAAAAAGCTCTATCTAGCAACATAAACGCGGAAGCATCCACAATAAAATCTATTATACTCTCAGCTGCACACTTAGCTATTCCCCAAACTAATACTACACAGTTTTCCACAAAGCTTCCATATTGGTCTAAAATGTTATCTGTGTTAAGAAATAGAAAACAAACGTTATGGGCTACCTACAAACACAACCGAACAATCAACAACTTAATACAATACAAAAAAGCCAATGCCACATTTCGAAAAGAATTAAAAAATGCAAAAAGACAATCATTTGTAAAATTTACAGCTAACATAAAACCTACCTCTAGTCCTAAAAAGGTTTGGTCGGATATAAAAGCTCTGCCGGGCGCATCTAAACACCATAAAATCGATTTTATCCACTCTACACAAGGCTCTATCTATGACCCCAAAGAGATTGCTGAACACTTTCAAGTTCATGGTCTAATGCTTCTCATAATTCTAATTTTCCCCATGGATTTCAACTCTCTCAGTAATATAATTACCCCTAAAACTTACCACAACCCGCACCTTGCCCTACAGCTTCCCTAATCGAATCAGCAATCTCACTTCACGAATTCGACTCGACTATTTCTACTATGTCGGGTAGCTCTCCAGGCCCGGATAAAATACCCTACTCCCTCCTCAAAAACCTTCCTTATACCCTTAAACTCCGACTCCTATCCTTGTATAACAGAATTTTTGATAAAAGCACCCTTCCACAAGATTGGAAAAAAGCTGCTGTTATACCTATTCCCAAACCTAACAAAAACAGGCCCCTTTCCCTCTCCAACTTTTGACCTATATCTCTAATACCCTGTATATCTAAGGTGCTTGAAAAAATTATATCCGTGAGAATTATGTGGTACGCCAAGAAAAAAGGGTTGATAAGCTCTAATCAGTTCGCATTTCAAAAAAATTTCGGTGTTATCGACCCACTTCTGTATTTTGAACACTGTGCTTCGACAACGCTTTTCGCAACAAACCACCTGTCCGTCCTTAGTCTAGATTTTGAAAAGGCTTTTGACAGAATTGGTGCACATATAGTTTTACGAGAATTAGAACGCTGGTGCGTAGGAGACAAAATCTACAGTTTTGTTAGAGCCTTCCTCCTGAATCGTAAAATTTTTGTCAGCGTAAATAATCAAAACTCTAACATATACCCCTTGCAAAACGGCGTGCCACAAGGCTCACCTCTTTCTGTCACCTTATTTATTATTGCTTTTAATGAACTCAGCTCCATATTATCCCAATACGATACGGTTGAGCATTTAATGTACGCTGATGACGTTCTAATATTTTCCGCTCTCAAAGACCTTACACTAATGAAAGAAACTTTCACTAGAATTCTAGATGACATATCCAACTTGGTCAAAAACTTCTGGATGTAAAATCTCAGCTAACAAAAGCTCAACCTTCCATATCTGCAGAAAACATAAATGCACCTTTCCTATCCTATCCCTTTCTAATACTCAAATTCCTCACACTAATACACTCAGAATACTTGGTATAATTTTTGATAAAAAACTTACTTATAAGGAACATTGTAAATATGTTAGAATAAATTTAATATCTAGACTTAACATTATTAAGTATTTATCATCTAAGCACTGTCATATACATATGTCAAATCTTGTAAATATTGTAAAAGCACTGATGTTATCAAAAATTGATTTTGGACTCGCGATATATGGACACTGCGCAAAATCTCACCTCGCATACATCCAAGCGCCTTACCACACAGCAGTAAGAAGAAGCATACGCGCGTTCCCCACCTCTCCGATCAGAGCCGTTTTAGCCGAAGCAGGCCTACCGAGCATCCAGCAAAGAACTAAATATAATACCATGATGCTTCTACCTAGGATTCTCCATAATAGGAGCAAAATTTTTTTCAACATCCTCGAGAAGTCTACAACTTGGAGGAATGCATCGAACAAACAGTCCACCCTCACGCAATGCATAGCCCTGATCAACGACCTCAATTTAATATCCACACCCGAATTGCTCGTCGAACCTGACCATCCACAATGGTTGACTCCCAAACATTCTTTTATAAACACTCTGTCAAAGCACCGGGAAAATAAAAACCAGCTCCAACGAATTTTTTCTGCTCTTCAACGAGGCAATTGAGTCTTATAAACCAGAATGGGAACCCATATATACCGACGGGTCGAAAACGGATACTACTACCACGTTTGCAGTGTCAAACGATCAGGGTGTCGCTATTACTGTCGTTGCTTTGCCAACATATTGCTCGGTTTTTACAGCAGAAGCTGCAGCAATTTACGAAGCGGTTCTATACGCCAATGGCACGACAATGGCAGAACATTCAGCATTCAATTTAGAGGCCTAAATATCGAACAACACATCGAAGTTGACAACACATGGATCGTACCATTTTTACCACTGTTGTCTAATTCACATTCAAAAGTCATGTCAATGTTGTGTATTGCAATTTCTTGTAATCGATAAAATACGTTTGTAAGTACGGCACCAAAGGAAGCAATATGGCGGTTATTGGTCTTGAACGATTCGGTCGGATTACGTGAACTGTAATGAAGCGTTTTGTAAGATATTTACTTTTGCAATTCATGAACGTTTTCCGACTGTTGTGCATCTCGCAGTTAATTTGGAGAATGACCAAAGAGTCTGTTTCTACCCAGAGAATACAGTATACGTATATCCAGTGGAAACACCGCCACCAACAAAATTAATGTTTATGAGTTTTTTCTCAACGTTCGTCAGTGAACCGTTTGCGAGAACTTGCTCTATTTTGAAATGCCTAGATACATATTATACAAAAAATGCATCGTCGAAGAAATATTTACGCAGAAAGTAAGGCCAACCAGTAAAGGGGACATCTGGGTGTGTTCTCAACTAATGTATTAGAACGAATTTGCGCAATCCCCCCGAAAAACGACGATTGCTTTTATCTTTGGTTGCTATTGATTAATGTTCGCGGTTCAAATTCATTTGAGTCATTGCATACTGTGAATGGTTCGGTGTGTGCAATTTTTTGAGTATCATGCCAGCAATTACAATTGCTGGAACATGATAATCACTGGAATCAAATGATGGACGATGCGATAGCTACTTCGAATCCCACTGAAGTTCACACACTTTTCGAGATCATTAGGCTTCAAATCCGCGTTAATTATGGGATACGACCAAAAATTACATTGCCGAAGACATTTTACATCGTATACGCTAAGAATTGGAAATGGGTCAATACCGGTTGATACTTCCGGTGGTTTGATATCAATTCAACTCACGAAAAATGGACTCATCATGAATGTTTATACAAACATTGACCAAATTATCCTAAGTACGATTCCTTGAGTGCACGCGCAATGTTAGCTGCCGCAAATACCTATATTGTTGACTTAAACTGGAAGATTCAAAGTTTCATTCCGGAAGACTTGCGGTATAACAAATCGATCGATCGTCTTGGCAATGAAGGTGACAACGTGAATTATCCAGTGGAGTTTCTAAATTCTTTGGAGACGGTTGGTATGCCACCGCATCATTTGCGTCTCAAAGTTGGATCTGTCGTTATGATGTTTCGCAATCTCATTGTGACGCATCTATCAAATATAAGGGGGAGAATGCTTTACTCTACGGATTTCTTTTGAGTTCTAACGATTTGCCATTCCAGTTCAAACGTATTCCATTTCCAGTGAAAATGGGAAATTTTAGATAACGATCAATAGGATAGTCATATAGTGGGTGGCATAAATTTGGAAATGCTATGTTTTTCACACGTCCAGATATACGTGGGGTGCTAACGAGTTGGAAAACCATCTTCTCTGTACATTTATGCACCGGAACAGAAACCAAAAAATGTTGTTTATCAAGCTGCGTTACATTGAAAAAAAAGTAGAGAAATCGCAAATAAATGATTTTCATTTCAAAACACATATTTTCACGCAGGACAACGGCTGCCGGGTCAGCTAGTTTCAAATAAATTTTGCGTAGTCACTAACTCACAACACTGGTTTTGCGATAACTTTCGAGAACTCTCAGTAATGACTGTCAAGGCTGTTGCTATTTGAATTTTTCATTTAGATTCGTTGGAAACCAATACTTTAAAGCTGAAATCAATTAAGCGTATTTATGGCGAAAATTCATTTTAAACTAGAGAAGAAATGTGTGCCGCATGTGCATGTCAATATGTTTGTATAGTCACATATGTATGTTAAGTATACACGTATAACTAAGCATTCAATGAGTGAGTATCTTTTTCTTCTAAATTTGAGTTAAACTTTGGTAACAGCTGACAAAAATTGAATATTTCAAGAACTTCATCGGAAAACCACATTTTTAAATCTTTCATGCCCGTGTCAATGAGTGGAATGTATGCGAAGATCCTGCAGAAGTCTTCACAGCTTTGAGATGGGTGATTGATTCGTTGACTCTGACGACCTCTTGTTCTCAGTTTTCTCACTTCAACATCAAATTTTTCAGCCGTCTTCGTGCATTCTTTGTGTGTTCAGTATTGCAACCATTGATTCGTTCTACAGGATCACAGTAAGTGGCTGCGTCAGTGACAAAACATCACTGAGGTAGAAAATTCCAGCAATAAACTCGAAGTTGCACAGTAAAACAGATACGAAACGATTTTGCAATCTATCTACATACTATGTATATCAATATCAAGAAGCTGCACGTAATCGCTATGTATGGTTGGCTCATTCGAGAGTTACTCGTTAGCTACCCTTACCTTTAAAGCATTAAAATTACTTAGCGTGAATGCATGGAAAATTGTAAATAATTGCATTCCCATCGTATTTTTTATAGCGTTTTACCGTTGATCGTTGCCCAAGCTGACAACTGCTGTCAACTGTTCTCTGCTTTTCCATTTGTCTCCTCATTCTTGCTCTATTACACTGTTACAATCATTTTTTAGAGTATAACTTGCCTTATAAATATTTGCGCTAACTTTTGAAAATATTCCATATCATTTTTTTGATAATTTCTTTAAATAGTAAGTTATTAGTAAACGCAATAGCACCCATTACAATAGTAAATATAGTCTTCACACTTGCATTATAAGCGTTTGTATGTCATTGACACAATATCAAGGTATGCCACATTGGTAATTATTATAAGTGGAAAATTTGGACTGACTGACTTATTGAAAAGTTGTGTATATGAGTCGGGCGAATTCGTGGACCAATCTAATTTTGTTGAGACGTTCTACATAATGTGCAATATTTACGCAATTAATTATACCGAAAGCTTGAAATTCATATACTTTATAAACTTTTTGTATAAGGACAAACTTTTTATTAGAAAGTTATAAAACATGTAAATAAGGGCAAAATTTTGGGACTTAACCAACGTGGAGAAATCAAAGCTAGGTAAATATCTTAAGGTATAAAACGTCAACCAGAGATTCGGAATACAAGCAATTTTGTGTATACAAATACTATTTATAACTCATACACCAACCTAGTCATACGACACAAGGTTTGTTAGAAAAATGAAAATTGTTATATGCGGTATATTGGAGTCTCTTAAAAATTTTTCGTGGGTTTCACTAAGGTTCCTTGCATACAATAACAAATCATATGGAGTAAGGTCAGTCGGGTGTTCAAAAATCGTGATATTAGTGATGTGGGAGCTAGATCAAATTTCCGTCCGTTTTGCTAATCTTCACGAATTAGGAACTGACTCAAATTCCGATCAAAAGTATTGGTCTTACCGAAAAGTTTCAGCTAATAGTGGTAAATAGCAATTCTAAATTGCTATGTAAGTAAAAAATAATCAGTTATCTTTGCTTTAAATGAACGGTTTTTTTGAGTATAGCTATAATGACTCGCTTTAGGTCAAACTTGCACCGTTTCGTTTAAAAACTTTATACCATTTTGAAGGTAATTTTATAATTTCCCTCAAAGTCCTCGTACCTACTGGCCCTTTTGATAACACAATCGATTCTATTTTCTGTAACTATTGAGTTTTTCATATTTAAACGACAGTAAAAAACTATGTAAAAATTTTTATTTTTACCTATGCCATACCTATTATCCTTTATTCTTCGTATAGTCAACTACAGAAGTTTGTAATTGGCAACGCGTGTATAAGTTGGTAAAACACGAGTATGAGACAAATAAATTTTAAGTAATTTTCCAGGTTAAAGGCACCTGTTCCAGGTTTATCTTGACTTGTTGAAGTGCCATATATACCTGTACATCAATCTTTTCGCGTGACATGCTGCACCCGTGCGTATTTCTTCTTTGAACAGCGCAAACACAATAAAAATTTTAGACAATTATTTGTACGATTTTCATAAGGTTATACCAGCATGCACAAATTTCATTAAAAAAAAGCCAATTTTCATTTTGAATACAATATTCTTAAGTGACTTTCTATGTTGACAAAAATGTCTAAATTATATTGAAAGAAAATTACATTCACTCAACCCTTCATTTAGTAGAAGATTTTATGTACGTGTGTACTGTTCATACACACAACGAGTTTTGCTTTACCATCCATGTTCCCGAATCTGTTTTGTACAAAACTCGTTGCCGAGCATGTTTTGCCTTTCATGTTCATCCACTTAGAGCATATTACCTCACCTGCTGTGGAATGTGCAGTCTTGAATGTGTGGGCGTGTAGGTTGTGTGCTATTTTCTTTTTTAAGCTTGGAAGTGTAGGCAATGCTTGAGGGCATGTGTGGTTCGGTAAAAATTTATTGAAAGTAAAGCAATAACAAAACAAATATAAAAAGCGATTATAGTAATTTACATTCTCACTGTACACCAATGCAAGATCAAAATCTAAAATGTTATTCAATTTATTTGATCGATAAAAATACTTAAAAAAAATTCTCCATCTTAACTTTTTAGTGCACATGATATTAAATTATCTCTTCTCTCTCACGCTACTGGATCTGCTTACTAGGCAGACCCAAAAAACTGATTTGGTTGTCTTATAAAGTTGTGGTTCACACAAGTGCCATGTAATCCAATTTATTGGCAATAATGTAGCAAAAGTCTTCACCACATCCTCTTCCTTTAGTTTGCAATACATCAGAAAGAATAAAAAGGAATATCTATCTATAAAATTTTTTCGATCGATCAATTTTATATCATAAAAGATACTTGAAAGATCTGTCTAGATTGATATTTTGTCATCGTTTTGAAGTCGAACTACCACACCGTGACCATTTTCCGTATCACATCTTACAAAATTTAAGGCTCTCTGTTCTTCTGGTTTTGAAAATTCTTTATTTATTTTTCCCAAAATCAATTTCATCCCATTCAAAGTAATCCCCTCCCGATGCAATGCACTTATGCCAACGGATTTTCCAATCTTCGAAACACTGGTTGTAGTCAATTTCCGGGATGGCCTTCAGTTCCATCTTCGCTGCGGCTTGAATCTCTTCTATCGTATAAAAACGGTATCCCCGGAGCGGTCTTTTGAGCTTGGTGAACAGCCAGAAGTCGCACGGCGCCAGATCAGGTGAATACGGTGGTTGCGGAACGATATGGGGTTTAGTTTTTGGGGAAAAGATCACGAATTACGAGGGCGGTATGGGATGGTGCATTATCGTGGTGTAAAAACCAAGAATTGTCTTTCCACAATGCCGGCCTTTTTATGCGGAAAGCGTTACGCAAATGACGCATAACGTTCAAATAATATTCCTTGTTGACTATTTGACCGGTTGGAAGGAATTCCTAATGCACAACACCACGATAATCGAAGAAAGCAGTCAACATGATCTTGATTTTTGAACGGTTTTGGGGGCGATTTTTTTGGTCTCGGCTCTCTTTTGGCACGATATTCGCTCGATTGATCGGTTTTTTCGAGGTCGTAAGAATAGATCCAAGTCTCATCGCTAGTTATAATGCATTTCATGACACCCTGGTAGTCGGAAATCATCGCTTCACACACTTCAACACGATGCTTTTTTGTCAAAAAATTCAATTTTTTCGGAACCAGTCGAGATTTGACGCGCTTGAGGCCCAAAACATCCTTCAAAATGGTGTTGGATGAGCCTTTCGAAATGCCAACTTCATAAGCAAGGTCTCTAATTGTTAATCGACGACTTTTCAACACCAAACTTTTGATTTGTTGAACGTGAGCTTTGTGGGTTGAGGTTGCTGGTCGCCCGGGACGCTCTTCGTCTTCGACACGTTCACGGCCAGCTTGGAACTCATTATACCACTTGTAAACATATTTTACAGCCTCATCACCAAAGGCTGGCTTTCTGCACCATCCTCAATAAATATTTTGACATGAAATTTGATATAAATGTGAGTAACAGTAGTACCAACCAAAAAAAAACATAATTCTCCAAATCCTTCGACGCGCGCAGTTTAAATTCAAATGTCACCTTTTTTTTTGGGCTCTCATAAGCTAGTAGACTTCTGGGGTTACGGGTTTCGAAGATTAAATTTTTTTATTATCTTATTAAATTCTGCAATACCTTTAACATATTATCTTAAATTGTCAAGTTGATCCGAGTAATACTTAGGAGATACTGTCTTGAGAATTTGGGCCCTCAAGGTAAGCTATGCTAAATGCGCCGTTTTTAACGTTTTTTTCTCGAAAATGTGGTTTGGATTATTGCTATCGGCTTCAAACCTGATCAACTCTTTTTATTATTTAATCTTTTGCCGTTTCAGTCTTTTATCTCTCTATATGGGCGAAAAAAATATGATGTAAATGTATACAGGTATAACTCAGCAGAAATTGCCGTTCTTAATCCATTCCACAAAAACACCTATTTCACTTATACATTTTTATGTACGCCTAGAACTAAACCCATATAACCCTTAGTCTTAACCTTCAAAAAGTGAGTGTATAAATTTGGCACATGTCGGATCATTAGTTGTTGAATTATAAAAAATATATAAATATGTAAAATGCTCATGGAATAATTCTTAATAACTACCTTGAAAAAAGGAAAGACTATCAACAGCGACTATTGCATAGTTTCATTGGATTGTTTGAAGCACAAAATTTGAAAAAAGAGAAAATATTTTTCACCAATGCAATGCACCGTGTCCCATATCAGTGGCAGGGAGGTATGAATAAAAACCTTGCCAAAAAATATCTTTTACCCCAGTAGGCTAAAAACATTCAGCTGCAAAAATTGAGCTATATAAAGGGTGATTTTTTAAGAGCTTGATAACTTTTTTTAAAAAAAAAACGCATAAAATTTGCAAAATCTCATCGGTTCTTTATTTGAAACGTTAGATTGGTTCATGACATTTACTTTTTTAAGATAATTTCATTTAAATGTTGACCGCGGCTGCGTCTTAGGTGGTCCATTCGGAAAGTCCAATTTTGGGCAACTTTTTCGAGCATTTCGGCCGGAATAGCCCGAATTTCTTCGGAAATGTTGTCTTCCAAAGCTGGAATAGTTGCTGGCTTATTTCTGTAGACTTTAGACTTGACGTAGCCCCCCAAAAAATAGTCTAAAGGCGTTAAATCGCATGATCTTTGGGGGCCAACTTACGGGTCCATTTCTTGAGATGAATTGTTGTCCGAAGTTTTCCCTCAAAATGGCCATAGAATCGCGAGCTGTGTGGCATGTAGCGCCATCTTGTTGAAACCACATGTCAACCAAGTTCAGTTCTTCCCTTTTTGGGAACAAAAAGTTTGTTAGCATCGAACGATAGCGATCGCCATTCCCGTAACGTTGCGTCCAACAGCATCTTTGAAAAAATACGGTCCAATGATTCCACCAGCGTACAAACCACACCAAACAGTGCATTTTTCGGGATGCATGGGCAGTTCTTGAACGGCTTCTGGTTGCTCTTCACCCCAAATGCGGCAATTTTGCTTATTTACGTAGCCATTCAACCAGAAATGAGCCTCATCGCTTATCGGACACGGACGCGAAACACATTTCGAACCGAACACTGATTTTGGTAATAAAATTCAATGATTTGCAAGCGTTGCTCGTTAGTAAGTCTATTCATGATGAAATGTCAAAGCATACTGAGCATCTTTCTCTTTGACACCATGTCTGACATCCCACGTGATCTGTCAAATACTACTGCATGAAAATCCTAACCTCAAAAAAATCACCCGTTAGCACTCTAATCAAAATATGATTAAGCGAAAAAAAATCGATGAAAACTTGATATACCAATACCATCCTTATAAAGTGCCTACGATACAATTTTGAACTGTATCTTTAATTATGCCTACTTAGTGCATCATCGAAAAGTCTACAGCAAACCAAGAGTTAACAATAAAGCATATGTATTTATGTATATCGCCTATGTATGTAACTTGGAAACTTGAATGCAATTAACTGTGTTGCTGAATATGCTAATTTATTATCAAAACTTACTAACTATTTCTTTTATTGAAATTATCTAAATTACCATATTTATCAGGCTTTTGATATACCATTATTTGCATGCTGCGATACGCTCAATAAGCTCCTCTCAAATATAGTCTTGATCCTGTCATAATTAAATTGTTTGCTTGCGTATTAAATGTTGATGGTGTAGCCTCTCACGCATCAAGTCGAAAACCGCAAAATCAATCGCCACCCACCGTATAATTTGACAGTTGGAAAATTCAATGGTTACCTGCCAGATATGTTCAGGATTCATTTGCATATTTGGTTTGATTAAATTTCTAAAGCAGCAGCAACTGGCAGAGTAATTATACGTACCATAATTGTTGATGTGACTCTAACGCTTTCCAAATTAGTACGATTAATTGAGTGGCGTACTGAGACCATATATTGACGCGTGCTGATTTCAAGGTTTACATATCATAAAACGTTTCAGTTGTAGAATTGTTTACTAAAATATTCAACAAATTATTATTGGGCCGTTGACTAAGAATTTGTTTGACGCAACAACTAAATTTATTAAATTTTTTCCACACAACTTCATACCTAACCTAACCGTTATATAATAGGTTGTCAAAAAAGGCTTGCGGTATTGCGATAAAATCGATGAATTGGTCGAAAGAGACCGGCATAGTAGCAGCCGTAGCATCGGTCGATAGCTGGGCATGAGTCATCAAACCGTTATAAACCATTTCAATAAATTCAATAAATCATTCAATAAAAATACCTCAAGACTTTTTTGACAACCTAATATTTGAATAGCTGATATAGTAAGACTTGCTTTTAGCGCAAGACTACAGAGTGTTTTTGGTACCTAATTTTTGTATGTATCAGCTAAAACTAACCAAGGTAGATATAGTGTTATATATATATGTATATAAGCATGTACAGATGATCAAGATAACAAGCGGAGTTGAAAACTGGGTGACTGTCTGTCTCTCCGTCCTTCCGTTAGTATACCAGTTCAAGCTGTAAAAATGCTCATTGACTACCAGTAACTGAGTTTTACTATAAAAATTAATTGTTTGTATACTCTGGTAGAACCTTTTACAGAAACTAAAATAGAATAATTTAGCATTACCCACATTTATATTATTATTTTCGCTAGCAAATACATACATGTTTATTTGTGGCAGTAAGCGCATTCGCATTCTCATACAAGCTTTATCAATTCAAAATAAGTTTTCAAGTAAATATGATGAACTGGCTTTAGCAGAAATGCAAATTCAAAGCTTTGTCATATTGTACAAGCAAAATATTCCACACATAAACTGTAGCATTTGGGGAAATCGCGTGAAATATGGCGCTATCTGTCCGCATCTAACATTAATTTGGCTTAATTGCGCGGGTTTACAACTCGCGTCGCTTCCGCACATAAAGCCGGCAGCTTGCGTTGACTTCAATTGTTTTGGAAAACACACATACGCCCAGTTGCATATGTGGGAGCACGCATACACTTATTTCTTATGATTGTTATAAATAACGCTTTTGTTATCATTTTTTTATTCAATCGGTAACGTTCGGCAATCACGCGTACATTAAGAACGTTGTTGGTGCAAAATTAATTTGATTTTATTTGCGATTACATATAAGAGTGATGAACCAAGTTGAAATCTGTCTGACCGTCAGCCCGTGCACGCTTTAACGTAGACGTGCGTAATTGGACCAGTCCCTCGCCCACTAAACGCCATTAAAAGATAACGAAGTCAAGTTTGGCACAACGAATCACAAGAAGGAGAAATATCATTGGTATCAAAATCTTTAAAATGGACGCGTGGCTCTGTCCTCTAATAAGTTTATTATAGATACATATCTTCCAAACCAATAAAGATGTGTCACCCAAATTTACACAGGACAATTTTTCAACACCTCTTTCGTTACAGTGATGAAATCGGGTAATAACCCTGCCTACTTTCCATACAACTGATTTCTTAAAAACTGACATTTAATATTCTGGATGGTATAAAAATGGATAAAATTGGAATAAAACAACGCCTATTTAAATATTTTATTTATAAATAACTTATTTTATTAATAACAGTGTGTCTTTGGGCTAAGATTGCCGAAATCGGTTGAAAACTTAACATATCCCCTAAATAACGGGTGGGCCACCTAACGTTTTAAATTTTAATTATCTATATTTCGACATTGGAAACGTCAAATACCATTCGGAAAGGGACAGATATTCAGCAAAAAGTCAAAAATTTACGAAATAGATCGTTATTTACTAGAAAAAAACTGGGAAATATTGAAAATTTTTTTCTAAAGTGGTGAGTCAAATCATCTTTTCGGACGAGGCTCATTTCCACCTCGGTGCTTACGTTAACAAGTAGAATTGTCGCATTTGGCGCACAGAAAACCTGCACGTAATCGTCGAGAAGACAATGCACCCAACACGAATCACGGTATGGTGCGGATTTTGGTCTGGTGGAATCATCGGCCCATTTTTTTTGGAAAATGAAGAATGAACCGCCGTAACCGCGATATCGCGCAATTTTAACCGAATTTTTCTTCAAGCAAATTGAAGAGGAAGACTTGGACAACATTTGGTTGCAGCAGGACGGCGCTACGTGCCATTCAGCAAACGCTACACTCAATCTTTTACAAGCTATCTTCGAAAATCGCATAATCAGCAAAAGAGGTGATGTGAATTGGCCTCCCAGAAGCCGCGATTTAACCCGTTGGACTATTTTCTGTGGGGAGCTGTTAAAGATAAATGTTACGCCAACCATCCAGAAACAATTCAAGCTCTAAAGTACGAGATTCAAGCTGCTGTAGCTGCCATAAGGCCTGAAACCATCGAGAAAGTACTCCAAAATTGGGTGGATCGGATAAGCTACTGTAAACTCAGCCGTGGTGGTCATTTGTCCGAAATTGTTTTCCATAAATAAATTTTATAAATTAACCTTTTAAATAAATGTTAGACCTTTGAAAAACATCGAGCCGTTTTTTTTATTGACTTTTTAAATTTAAACTTTTATACGAGTATGGCCCACGCTTTAAAAATAAAATTACTCTGTTTCTTAAAAATTCAGAAATACAATTTTTGTCCGCTTCAGAAATGCTTTGAAGTGATACAATAATAAAATCCATTAATCCTGACTTTAATATAAGTCACGGCTAAAAAACAAAAATCTTTAGTGAAGCCACTCCCACAATTCCGTTTAAGGGATCGCTGAAGTCTAATTGCAGCGTCTGTTCTTAAGAAGTTTGATCGTCTGTCCTGAATCAAGCGGCTCGCTTTAAAAATGTGTATTAAATTTATAATTCCCCCACCGAGGTTGTGCGCTGGGTTTAGGATGCGCTGCGTAGAAACAATACCGGCCAAGGAGCTAAAATACTCGTTCGACATGCTTTTGGGCCGTGCAAAAAGCCGTATTGATGCAGAAGGAGACTATTTTGAATAAAATAAATTGATTTTGCCGAAAAAAACAGTTGTTCCGTTTTTTTAAATCCTGTTTACTTTGGAAAGTATCTTGTATTAAGGCTTCTATTTCTGATGTTACTAGAATCATAAAAGAGCTAAGTCATCTCAAGGCATCATAATATAATATTATTTAAAGCATGCCAAGTGAGTTAATAAATATTGCTACAATGGTGCTTTCCATGCTCTGTAATGCAATTCTTGGCTTCGGATACTTTCAGCGTCTGATCCTTTACTTAATAATGTGCTTATTTTCAAAATCAGTGATTTAGAGAAATTTTGAGGATCCACTTGACATATTTCGACTCAGAATTCAATTTCGGCAGCAGCAGCAAAGTTGAAAATATACTAGGAAGATATTGCATAACTACAAAAAGAAACAAGTAAGACAAAACTTCGGCAAAAACAGATTATAAACCTAGCTTCATATATCACATTGATTCAAGTGTTTTAATTCAGATTAACTTAGCAATAATGACAAACAAGTGTCTACGTGGTTTGAAGTCAAATTATTTATGTAAGCAATTTAAAACAAGAATACGAAGAATTTAAGATGTTTTTATTCTGAGCTTCTACACTACATAAGTATATGTTTCAACAAATTCATATAGGAATTGCTTCTATTCCCTGTTCCTTTTTGGTTTTTGTTTTAAAATTAGCGCACGCAGTCTCCATTATATTAATTACAGCTGCAGAACTGAGAAAGAGAACGTCGTCTGCTTTCTTCAATTTGTTTGCAAGTTCAGCCGTGAGTTGTCAATCAGGCGGTAATTCTAAGAAATATTTTGGGATAGTAAATTCTTTGAAAGTGGTTTACATACAACAAATTCATCAGTTTCTTAGTTACTTAGTACCTAGAAGTATTTCTGTATTTCAACAAACATGTACATTAAATTATGCTGGTGTTATATTTGAACTTTTAATATAAAGTTTTCTACACAATTAAAGATCGTAACTGCCATCTGCGCTAAATTAATAGGCATGCTATATTGACGGGGCGTATGAGTAACCTGAACATAAACTAGCCAGAGTTAGTGTTTGATTTATATCGTATTTGCACAACAATCTATACGTTAATCTGTTGATATCCCAAAATTTAACAACTTATTTACTGAAAGAAACTAATAATGGGAGGTATATAAATGACAGTTATTGTATGAAAAGCCTAACCCTTTACAGATTAAGGCATTATTTCATTTCATACGCGGTCATTTATTCATCCGTTTTCTCCTCTAAGCTAATCTTTACGGTCTTGTGTTAGTAGTTAATATATTCATTCAGCTACTGCATATTGGTGTCGAAGTGACAATGTACAATTGGTGATAAAATTAAGAAGCCCCTCATTCTGTGCTCAGTTGCCTAACCACCTTTCCGGCTGTTGTCCAGTTATTACTCAACACATTGTTTCCAACATTTTATACATTACCTTTTCACGGAGAAAGCACACTGCCACCATCAATGCGCTTGAATACAGCTACTTTCCCTGGAATCAACAGGTGACAAGTCGCCATGGTGCCTCCAGCGAATGCGAAATGGCAAAGCGTAAAACACTTTTAAGCAAATATCATTTATTTTTAAAAGTGCGACTCCCCTAGCTGTCGTAAGTATTTTATTTATAAATATTTATACTAGTATATCACTGTAAATTAAGCTTAAGCTGTATGTGATTTAAAGCTTTTAGCTCTTTAGGAGATGATATTAATATTAGTATATGTATATAAGTGCTGTAATACAATCTCATGCGACTTCTGCTTTAACTGGAAAGGTATTATTCTTTCAATGGATTTCATGCTATAATTAGTAGTGATAATTTAATGAAAATATATGTTTGTATTCGGTTCAGTTCTTCGAGATTAAATTAAGGAATCTTCATCCTCCAAACTCTTCTCCAATAGTGCAAGTTCCACGCAATCATTATTTCCGACCCGATACTCTTCGAACAAGCGCTCAAAACAGTAACTTTTTCTGGGTGGAGTTGCGTCTGGTAGATATTTTCTGGATTTGATTCACTCCATATATGTCAAATTTGCTTGTTTACGTTTCCGTTTACATCAAAATGTGCCTCATGGTAAACGGGCATTTTGTCAAGTTCAAGTTCTCCGACTAATTCAATAATTCTATGCGAATATCTATAGAGTTTAACCATCTCGTTATTTAAAGTTTGTACGCAAACATGTTTAAGGCGACATGAATTATCCGTTATAAGGACTGCTAACTCAAAAGTGCGAGTCAAAACTTATTCCGAAAATGTCGCTTAGTGTATGAGTTGTATGTAGCATATGTATACATATAATTGATGGGACTCTCTGGCTTTCATTCCCAAAAGTTGCAAGAATATAAGATGTTCGGTTGCGTCCGAAAGCTGCCTTACTTGTTCTCTTTTCGTTTTACACTATGTTTTGTAATTACCAACTGCGGACTACGGAATGAGGTAACTATGGGAAAAGGCAGCTGTTTGTTTTGCAGCACAACACTTTTGGCTGCCCCTTAAGTGCAACTATGCGTCTGCAGATCAACAGGTAGAAGAGCTTTAAAAATAGTCCGAGTAGAAAATGGGGAAGGACAAATGGAAAAAAAGCGCAATTAAGGAAAAATAATAAAAGTAAATGTCATTTACATTTATAAACGCGACGACAGTTTATGGTTCAAATGCAACTCTATCTGTACATAAGAGTCTATTCTCGACAACGTACAAACATATAAATGCATACTAATAGCATCAAACTGTCTGCAATGGAATGTACAGTATATTATTCATATTTACATCTGCATTTAGAACAATAAACACTTGCGAAATGAAATTGGATGTGGCCAGATTTGTATACCTTTTTTTGATCTTGTCAGGATGAGGTGGAAAAATCCAGATACTCTCTCCGTTATTGTCCAGCCTCAGTCCTACAAGACTGAGGTTCAAACATTTCGGTGCCTTTTTTAGTGAACCATGATATACTATATGGCTATTGACATTAGCCGTCCCAGAAACTTTGTGATAGACTCAAAGCGTTGCCAAACGCGAAAATTATAGTAAATAGAATTTTTATACCCTGAACAGGGTATAGTAAGTTTGTCACGAAGTTTGTAACACCCAGAAGAAAACATTGGAGACCCTATAAAGTATATACATAAATGATCAGTGTGTTGAGCTGAGTCGATTTTGCCATGCCTGTCTGTCCATGTGTCTGTCTGTATATACATGAACTAGTCCCTCAATTTCTAAGATATCGTTTTGAAATTTTGCAAACGTTATTTTCTCTTCAAGAAGCTTCTCATTTGTCGGAACTGTCGATATCGCTAATATAACATAAAGCTGCCATGCAAACTGAACTATCTGAATCAAGTTCTTGTAAGGAAAACTTTCCCATTTGACAAGATATATTAACGAAATTTGGTATAGATTATTTTTTAAGACAACAATGTTATCTCCGACAAGATTGTTCCGATCGGATTACTACAGCTTATAGCTGCCAAACTGCATGATCGGAATCCAATGCTTGCATGGGAAACTTTTGCATTTGAAAATAAATCTTCACGAAATTTGGTATGAGTTATTGTTCATAGAAATAAAGTAATATCTGAAGAAATTGTTCAGATCGACTTACTATAGCTTATAGCTGTCATACAAACCGAACGATCAAAATCAAAGGTTTGTATGGAAAAATTTTGCATTTGACGTGGTATCATCACGAAATTTGACATAGATTACTGCTTAAGGTAGCAATATAATCTCCGAAAAAATTGTTCAGATCGGATTACTATAGTACATAGCTTCCATACAAACTGAAGACATAGTTACTAAAAGAAATGCACCTGTGAAGGGTATATAAGTTTCGGAACAGCAAAGTTAACGTTTTTTCTTGTTTTTTGTTGCAGTCAAGGGATGTAGTATGTATCGGGTGGGCCGTCTAACGTTTAAATTTGAATTATCTATATTTCGACATTGGAAGCGTCAAATACCATTCGGAAAGTGACAGATATTCAGTAAAAAGTCTAAAATTTACGAAATGGGTCGTTATTTACTAGAACAAAACTGGGAAATATTGACAGATTGGGCAAAAGATCGTTTGTCCGAGGATGGTCAATTTGACCGAAAAATCATCTTTTCGGAAGAGGTTCATTTCCACCTCGATGGTTACGTTAACAAGCAGAATTGTCACATTTAAGGCACAGAAAACCCGCACGTAATCGTCGAGAAGCCAATGCACTCAGCACGAATCACTGTATGGTGCGGGTTTTGGACTGGTGGAATCATCGGCCCATTTTTCTTCGGAAATGAAGAAGGAACCGCTGTAACCATCAATGGTGAGCGGTATCGCGAACCGAACCGAATTTTTCTTCAAGCAAATTGAAAAGGAAGACTTGGACAACATTTGGTTCCAGCAGGACGGCGTTATGTGCAATACAGAAAACGCTACACTCAATCTTTTACGCCCTATCTTCAAATTTAAAATTTTATATGGCCCACCTAATGGTATATAGTATGACCCCACCATCATTTACTAAGCCGACAACAATAGTTGCACGGAACAATTTTGAGCCCAAATTAGTTGTCAGGACACCTTAAGTATCTCACAGACCTCTTAGTACATTATTATTAAATTTTTATTTGAGATTTTGACTAGTGTATTTAGCGCAAATCCAAATCAAACAAATATGTTCGCTTATGGCAAATAGTGATCAAAAAATTCAACCGGAAAGTAGATATGCACAAAGCTTAATGTATTGGGGCTACAGAATTTTTGCATTAAACTAAAATGTCAGCAAATGGTCGATACGATCTCGTAATATCTGTTAGTAATTAACATGTCGCTATTTGGAGTGTAGTTCAAGGTAATACTACACTTTACGGGCACATACTTCACTAGCAATTTTTTTTGAATTTTTTATGCATAGTTTTAAGCTGTAAATATAGCAGATGTTCATTCTATGCCGTTAAATTGCATAAACTACTGAGCAGAAAATTTACTATAGAACAATTTTTTACAAATAATTTCAGCGGACCAGCATTTCAAAAAAATACAATAAAATATTGGTTTAAATGTGTACGTGCTTGTGTATTTACCACAAACATAACCACAGTGCTGACAAAGCCATCAAAGATTTCCGACAATTCAATTGCACCATTTTAGTTGTTTTTTATCTTTATCTGTTAGTTCGAATGTAACGATTCATGTTAACGATGGCAATTTCAAAATGTAAAACCGAACCAATATATGTTTTTTTTTTATTTTATGAATTCAACAGCTTTTTAAGGACTCTTTCTTGGCCCAACTAACAATTGATTTTTTCTGTTTCGGAAATACAAACATGAAATCAGGATTTAATTGCTGTATGTTGAAATGGCCAATCCTTTAATAGGTGCATCAGTTCGTTTTCAACTAACTACAGATGTTATGCAAAGAATCATGACCACAACTGCTATGGAAAACATTATATTACTCCCTTGCTAAAGAGAAGTGAACATACATGGTGGAAAGAGAAAAATGAATCAAAATTAACCGAATTTGGCTACAAGGAGTACATGCTATACGATTATGATGAAGTTTGTAACATCGAAAAGTACTCGTTGCAAAATATTTAAAATATATTACTATATAAATGATCAGCCTGACGAGTTAGGTCTTTTTAGCTATGTCTGTCTGTATTACCATCCGTCTGATCGTCATGTATTATATTAGCTGAGATATAGGTCTGAAAATTTGTACACGTCCATTTTTTATAGTTGTTAGGGCCGCCGATAACAGATTTTGTAATTGCTGCTAGTCAGCCCTCTGACATTTTTAACCCAGAGATACTTTATAAAATTAATGCCTTTATTAATGAGCTGTAACACTTTTCGAGTGCTGAACAATTATCTGCACACGCTTAAGTTCTTTGTTTGTTACCTTTTTTTTTGTAACAAAAATAATAACCACTAATGAATTCCAAACAACTTTGAATACCTATGCAATTAAATGAAAATTGCTGTCATTTTCACGCCGCCGCTTCTCTTAAGTTAGGAATTGCTGTAACAAATATATTTTTTTCTAAATTTGTGAATATTTTTCCCTCTTTCAAATAATATCAACTCGCTAAGCACGTACTGAATCGAATGAATGTTTAATTAAGCGTTAATATTTCATGTAGAAAAGGAATGTGCAACGAATGAAATTTGTTTGAGTGTTTTTAGAACGATTCAGTATTATTATTATTATTGTTTTTTTATTTTAAAATACCCTGAATGGTGATTTGCTAAGTAACCAGTTATTTACATACACTCATTGGCAAATTAAACTTATTTCAAACTGTGCCTTTCTGGCTCAATAGGAATGTAAGCAAGCAAAATAGCCACATTTGGGAAGTTGAGTAACCTGAAGAGAGCTGCCATTTCAACGATTTCAGGGGGTTTGTGAGCCGGTAGAATACATATGTCTTTAACAATGATGCCGGTGGGAAGATAACCGCCATTGCGATCATGATTACCGGATATTTGTTTTTT
Source organism: Bactrocera correcta (assembly GCA_027475135.1). Lineage (NCBI taxonomy): Eukaryota > Metazoa > Arthropoda > Insecta > Diptera > Tephritidae > Bactrocera > Bactrocera correcta. The sequence continues at coordinate 145,654,719 of CM050323.1, forward strand.
TTCCAATATTTCTTTATTTATTGAGTCTGGTTTTTTAAAGCTTAACAATAAGTTATAAAATCTTAAATCTATTTATAAACTAGACAAGTTCAATCACGTGATTCAGCTGCTTGGAAGATACCAAGGCGAACACGTGATTGTTCTAAGAATTTTCGATTGAAACCTTTGTATTATATCAATTAGCTGCACTGATCGTATCCCACGTTTGAATGCCATATATCCAAATCGGCTTTATGACTGCATTATATAAAAGCAATTTATTGTTTTTGTTTGGTGTTACTAAGACAGCTGCGTTAGTTATTATATCATTGAATTCTCTTATGCTTTTGTCAATATCTCTTCCTGTATTTATTTTGTACACAATATTAATGTGGCTACTCATTACTATCATACCGACTCTTTGATGTCTGAAATTGAAGCTCGTGATATCGGCGATAATTGGTTTCAACAAAGGGGTTTATTGAGGAAATACTTCAATGAAAAGATAATTTCACTTTTTGGGTCCGTTACACTTTTTCCTGTGAGGTGAAGTCTAAAGTCTATTTCGTTTCAATTCAGGCCTTAGAACAAAACATCACAAGTGTCATTAGCCAGTTACTAGTCAAAATGCTCGAATGGGTTATCGGAAATTGAACAGAGCAAATACAATAATTGTTAATGTCAACTTATTTAATATAAATTAATGTTAAAATAACTCGAATTATTACCGTTTGTTAGTTTCTATGAACATTAGCGCTTAAATTTATCAGAAGCACATAACAGTTGCTTATTTGCTGCGTACCAACTTGCCTATTTACGGAATTATATTGATTTGTGACGTATGGAAGATACTTGTACATATAACTAGAAACAACTGGAACGATGTAGATGCCATATACATACATATATAGAATATTGTAACTTTATTTTACTCTGACTCCGATTGATTCAAAAGAAAATTGTTTTAAATCCTGATAACATTAAAGACAGTTGTTTTAGTATAAATATAAAGTTATCAAGGTTATTTAGTATAAATATAAAGTTATCAAGGACAATTTATCAGCCACTCACGAATGTTTAATAAAGATGAGAATTCAATTGCCTACAAAATCTAAAAGAGACATTTTTTCAACTCGTTAGAAGAGAGATATTCACAAAATGTTCTCATGACCTTAGCTTTTACGTCATAACTAATATGTAAGAGGTATTTAGTGTTTGTGGTTCTTTTTTTCGGTTTTGTGTGTAACTTATGATTTCATTTATTTGTCGTACAAAGATTCCAACATATTCAACGTTAGTGATGGAAATTTAAATTATATATGATGTTTTCAATATATTTAGTCATGCACAACTTTTACCATGTAATCGGTTTTTTTAGCACAAGTTAGACAACATGCGTAAGGAGCCTACTCCCACTCCCGATCTAGATCGACAACTGCACAGCCAAAATATTTCCGATAAGCTATTTTTGCCATTTTAACAATTATCCTCTTCTATGATTTAGGGATAAACTACAACATACTATATATAGCAAAATATTCCGTTGGTTAACAAAGCCACGTTTCTGTACTTTAGACGTTTTAATAAACTCACGTAAAAACCTGAAAACTAAACACATTCCTTCTCGTTTGGTAACCGAGATTAGTACTATCGCGGGTATGAAATTTAATACGTCTAACGTACTTATTTAGCGTGTTATCGTATATATAGCTGTTAGCCGGGGGAGTGGAAATTTTACCCATTTTTTACTGAATGAAGAAGAGGATAACAGTTTCGGTCCACTTGTTTAAAATTTTCAGTCCACTGCTGCCAACAACTACTTCGAGCCTCTTTACCTAATTACAACATTATTTGGAACTTTTCGTAAGTTTTCGATAATAATCTATCAGGATATCGTTTCAGAACATTTGATATTGAAAATTTAACGAAGCTTAACAATCGATATTTCAGTACACCCACAACTACGTCAACAAAAATGTACCACAGTGCCACTGGGCAGGTATGAATTTGCGCAAGTACCCTTAAGAAGTTGTATGAGGACGTATTTTCTTAACAACTTCTGATAAAAGTTGACGTCACCCTGCCCAATAATAATATAATATAAGCAGTAAGCAAAGCTTAAATTTGGGTGTAACCGAGCATTTTAAAAAGGAGCAGGTGTAAAATTGGATATCTCTAGAGCAAATCTAAACAATTTATCAAATTTTAAACTACAACTGATGCTTTCAATTTACAACTCATTTTATTTCAAAAATCATTTTATTTTTAAAAATTGTCGAATTCGGACTTTAACGTTTCCAGAAGCCAAAAATATTTTAAACCCAGCCAATACTGGTAAGACTTGATTTTTTGGTCAATTCTGCTGTGTTAAGCTTCGAGGAGTTTAGTTTCGTAATGACAGGATGTCTTTGCACCAAAAGGGGTAAAATCCTTCCCCTAGCTTCGATATACCAGATATAAATATATCCGAATTTGCGATTGATCATAAAAAGGTAAATATATAAGATATCTTAATTAAATTCAGAATTTACGTTTTATTTATTATTAAAAATACATCTTTTTCTAATAACGGTGTATTTTGTTTTCTAAATTTAATGAAATTAGAGTAATACTTTCCCTAGTCCACATAAATAATATAGGAATTTTCAAAAATCTGCTTGACAGAGTACCTTTTATATGTATTAGTCAATTGGTTTTTAAAGAAATTCCGGAGCATCTATATCTAGTTGCTTATATTATGTATATAATACCAAACTGCATAAAATCTGGTCAAAATGTTATACCTTATATATGAAAATTTATAACAGATTATATATGATTTTGAAAATTCAGGTTGGCTTTACACCGTATATTACCAAAATTGCTTGAAATTACCCCAGCTTTGATATACTACATATAAAGATTTTCATGGGCCTGGAATGAAATTAGGGTTGGTCAATACTGTTCCATATGTGCTTATTTTATTATGCACATTTAATGAAACAGATGAGTATATTCTAGTACAGTTTTAATTATTTGAATTGAAATTTTTGTTTCTCTCATACCACTTTAGGGGAAATGAGATCTAATTACATATTAACACACTCTGTGTTTTTTTATTACACCAACAGAAATATTCCGTTTGTATGCACATACCATTATTTTAGAAAAATTATACAAAATAAAATAAAAAAAAATTTGGCGAAATTTTTTAAATTAATGATATTTAAAATTATCATATTCTTAGCTGTCATAACTGGTAGAAAATACAAAACATATTTTATAATAAGTCAACTTTTTTATTTCCTGTATGAGCTTTTTAGATCCATTGCAGGCTTAATCTTAATCTTTTTCAGACTAACGATCTATTCTTACGATATGTAGTCACATAATTTGCGTGAGTAGCTTGCAAAGTGGTTCAGCCAACACGCTCAATATCTGACGAGCTTATGGAAGACACAAATTTGATCGCAAAGTGTTGCAAATACAGTAACCATCACCAACAAGAGGAGCTTCACATTCCTCACAGCTGAGATGCGCAGAAAAGAGAATAGCCCCCAGATGTACATGTTTATGTTCTTTTACTTAATTCAATTAAAATCTCTTGTGTATCGGTTTACATTTCAAACTCACTTTTCACTCATTTTCTTGGGCTTGCATTACCATTTTTCAAAATATATTTCTTTTCTATTGCTTCGCATCTGATGTTGAAAACCTGAACTGAAATTCTACAACTTAAATTACTTAAATAAAAAAGGTGTATTTTCTTGCCTAAGAGAAAGAGCCTTCCAGCTATGCATGCAGAAAAAATATGTAATCGTTAAATGAAAAAACAACCAAAACAGATGTGGTCCATAATTTCAGGAAAATATAGCTTAAATTGTTATGGGAATTTCACAGATGAAAGGCACTACTTTTAGTAAGTAAACTAGGTCATTAGCAACAAAAAAAAATTAAATAAATAAATGAAAGACTTAAGCGGCCTTGATTAACACGCAAGCAAATGTTTCATCGATTTTTAGTATGAAATTTTCAGCACATACTATACATATTTCTGTTTCATGTCTGTTTAACTTTCACAATTTCTACTTAAAGGTTTCCTTGAAATAAAAACATAGCACTGCTCAAAAATAATTCGTATCTTCAGTTGATTGGCATTAAGAAATTTGCTGTCAATTGCTTATTAAATTACTATTTGTTTTATTAACAATTGGCGTAAGCATGTAACAACCAAAATTGCGTCTTCCAGACCGTAAAAGTATAAAAAATTAAAAATATTTACGTTCGTGATTCCACTATATCGAGGCTCTGTATTTCTACGACGTATTTGCATTTGTCTGCGTTATTGAACCGAAAAATCCGCAAGTAAGCGCACTTCGCTGCCGGTGAATATGTTGTAAGCTAAACTGCTCAGAGTGGCAAACGCAACACATTTTCTGTAGCCGTAAACATAGTCTTCTTTCTCCATTTCTTCCATTAACCAATTAGCGAAACAATACCCTGTACTACAAGCCATCCTAAAGTAAATTTATTTAGTGCCAAAGGGCCCAGTATTAGCTCATTAACGCTATATTTCATTTTCTTTTATTCTGTATTTGTTTGCCGTTTGTGCCGAGGCATTTCTGCTTTTCCATATGACTGGTCAGCTGTTGTCTGCACCTTGCTTACCCTTCGCCGGCACTTTGTGGGGCTTTGTCTTTGTTACGTACGTAATTAGTGAATGCATAAACGTACAATGCTTTCTGGTCTTTGCCACTTTCATTGCTGACATCTACTTGAACTAGTGTTTAAAAGTTTTTCAAGAGCAGTTCACAGCCACATTGTCAGTGCTTCTATGTATATATCTTTCGCACTTTCATGTATTTTACAAAACAGAAATACTTGCAGGAATAGGAACATTACAAAATATATATATATACAATATATAATAATTTCTTGAATTCTGCTCCTCGTTTGATGTTTTGCACCTTAAGCTCTTCCTCAATAGGTTTAAATGTGAATTTATTTTTTTGAACGTATTTCGATTTAAATAAGTACAAAGGGTTTTAATAAATTAACTTATATTCTAAGAATCAGATTTTATTACGAAAATATTTGGTTTAAAAACACCACTCATTACTAAGCTAAGATACACAAGGTAGTATGTGTTTTATTGTGGTTATCACAGTTGTGGTAAGTTTTAAATTTCTTATGTTTTCAGAAAGTGGTATGTAACGCGAGCTGCAGATGCTATTTATTGCTGATTTGCCGTTGTCATCAAAAATTAATAATTTCTGTACCAAGCAAAATTCGGTCAGAGATGACACACTACTATATATTAATAAAGGAGTTTAATATATATTAGTATATTAATATATCAATTTTACAGAGAGATAGTAAGAGTTTTAGGTCATCTCTGTTTGAGAACAGTACAAGTGCACATAGGAGTTATATTTAACAATTTTTGGTAAAATGCCTGTCAAAGGAATAAGCAAAATATATGTTTATTCACCACAACAGCGACAACTAAACAGCACAAAAAGGTGCTATGACAAAGAAATGTCAGTAGTATGCGCAAAATTTAAACAAATAAATTCCGGTCCTGAATTTCCATAAAAAATTAATGTGCGTTATTGCTGAATATTTTAATATTTGCACTACTGAACAAATTTGTCAACGCCGTAAGTCCGTTAAATATTAGAAAAACTTGATATAAAAAATTTCGAAAAATGCGAATTCTAGCTGACACGTGCTTGACAGATATATTTTAGAAACCACGTTTAATGCGCTTTGATTATTTATTCGAGTTACATATATCTGTGATAGTTTGCTATGTCAGTATACTCGTATTTGCTTTGAACGAAATATTTTACACACTTATAGTGCTGTCAAAAAAACCAAGTTAGCTTTAATAATTTTACGGTAATATGAAATATTGTAAAATACTTTAGATAGGTATAGACGTACATTTAAATTAATTAATATCACTTTCAAAAATACAATTTTAGTCACATAATAAAAAAAAATATTGGCTGTGTAAATATCATATTATTTGGTTCTGTGCATTGGCACTCGGAAGGCTCAGAGTAATAACATTTCGTCTATATGCAATATGTTGCTACAAAGAAAAATAGTTTTGTTCACCTAACGTTTTTTGTTTCACCTTAAACGATTCGAAATAGACATAGAGAAATGGAGCACATACACATGACTGAATTGGCCCGCTCTTTAAGCATACATGCAGTATTTGAGCGGATAGAGCTAAGCCGTTTAATATTTACAAATGTTGGGTCTCATATCAGACCGCATTTTTTGAACATAATATAAATACAAACTCTGCAGAGCAAATCTCAACTCGAAGATAGTGTAATTGGAAAAGCAAAAGTTAAAAGATTGGTGGGGTGATAGCCACAAATGCAATTCGCTAAGAAAGAAGGATTCAGTAAAAAAATTACCATGGTAGATACACATTTCTCACGGTTTAATGCATACAGTTCCTAACTAACAGACCACCCAGTTAGGATGACGGTCGTGTGTTCCACTATATTGCAGAATGATGCAGATCTCCTGTCTCGCGGCGTAACTACAGAGTGGGTGGCAAAAAGTGAAGTTTATCTTCATCATAACAAAAAAAAACTACTCTTTGCCGGAACGTTTCAGACCGATTCCACAAAAATCCTTCCCACTTACAGATTTGGAACTATCCCATGTATTCCAACAGATAGGATTTTTTAACAAAGCTTTACTTTAGCCAGAATCTCCTGCTTTGGTTAAAACATCTGCCAAGCAGTAGATAAGCCTAAATCGATAGAAAAGGTAGAGAAGTATCGCCCTTGCTTTAGGTTAGTTTGATCAATGATACTTCTACTTGATAGGGAGGACTTTCGCATAGCAGACAACCTCCCTGTCAGTGAAGAATTCTCATCATATATCTCAGATGATAGAGATACGTAGTCTAGCATTATAGAATATCTCGGCGTTACCCTTTTTTTCTGAAGCAATATAGTCATAGAAGCTAGCTTCAAACTAAACGACAACATTACACCCATTCATGTAGAATTCGTTAGCAAAATAGAATGCGCCAAGTGAGCTTCTGCTCTTACCTGCAAGTTCATATACATACTTTCTAGTAGCTGGCAAAGCGGCAATAAGGCTTTATATAAAATATATCAATTTCTTCTGTTTATTAGGTGGATAAAATGATACACATATATTTCACACATATTGCTTAATTGTTTAAAAGTTTAGAACGCAAATAGTAAATAGCTGCGGTTTAGCGCTCGTGTTTTCTAAGATGCATAATATCTGCAATTCACGTAAATGACCATCAAATTTTAAATTTTTATATATTTGCTTTCTCATTATGGATGTGTAATTTAATTTGGGGTACAAAGTCCCAACAATGCTTCAATAATAATCTCTATTTTCTCATTTTATTTTTACCATCATTTGCAAATTCACAAAGCAAAAGTGTCAAAACTTCATTCAATTAAAAATTAATGCAAGAAAAATATTTACCTTACAAAAGTAAAAAAAATATATGTAAACAACTGATGTTGTAAAGAAATTAACTATATAGCTGCAGGAAAAAGGAAAAATAAATAAAAAATATTCATGAGCATTTGCAACAATAAGAGAAAGTACACTAACAGCAGGCAGACATAAAAAAAACGTACAATAACGCTTACTTAATTTACCGGCGCCATACAAGTACCATTTGTTGAGCAATCCAGCCCCGAGCAGTTTGTGTGCTAGTGAGCTAACAAGAACCATCTAAGTGACATGAGTTTCGTTATGCTTTTTCATTTGGTGTATTTAGAAGAAACGTCTATACTTCCCTTAAGGAATTATTTTCTTTAAATAAGTATTAGAGTTCTACAAAAAGGTGATGTAAAAGAAGGAGAAAATGAATGTTTGTGTGCATAATAAATAAATAATTGCAAATGAAAATTGAAACAAGGCACTCCAATTACCATAAATAGAACTGTTAATATTTATTTAAAAAAACAATGCCAATAATAGTGCTATTATGAAGAACATTGTGATAATTCACGGACTTACTGAAGTAAAATTTACCTAATACTTACAAGCTTATATATACTCTTATGGGGCTATACCAGTGTGACGCATGAAAAATTAGGCGATTTTCATGAATTTTTTTTCAAAAGAAAGTACGCAATAGAATATCTTGAACTTCTCTGAACGTAATAAGGTATATTTTCAGTTACATTTTAAGATTTTTTTTACAAAAATGTTGAAAGATAACGGAGTTATGGGCTGTCTTCGGAGGTGCCAAAAAACAGTGTCCCAACTGCTGGCATACTTCCGGCCGAATGAGTAGCTGAAACAAAAAAATGTGAAAAGATTATTAAACTTGAACTAGTTCCTATACAATGACCCACGATCTTTCAAAAATATCAAAAGTTAAAAAATGATCAAAAAAATCAATCAAAAAGATCGTACTCAATTTAATTTGAAGTCAAAAAACGCGTTTAAAGTTTCACTTATATATGTATGTTTGCACTTCCGAGCGGTCGCTCTTTAGAACGCTGCCATCCGAAAACTATTCAAGATACGACCTTCCCGATTTCACAGGATATTTACGGAAATATATTCTATCGAAAAAGCAAATAAAAAATAATTTTTTTTTAAGGTGTGAAACTGGTACACTTCCTTAAGCTTTCCTCCCAATTTCAAGCATTATAACCATGTGATTTCATGGGGTAAATTCTGTATGTTTTATATATAAATTCTTTAAGATATTTTCGGTGAGGTCACATTTCTCTAACAAGATGCAGTTAGATTAACAAGCGAACAAAAAGCTATTAGGCATTCCAAGCAAACGTGGGGGAACAAAATTGATAATAACCTTTTACGAAAGAAAACAGTTTTCTGACACATAAACGAGTGTTTTTTATGGGTTTATAAAAAAACCAATTCAAGACGGTGTAAATTGAACTTAAATCGTTTGAATGTAGAAGTTTTAATAAATAATATTTGTTTACTTTTTACTGGTCAATATAAAATTTACTAAAAAAGTTTTAAAGAAAATTTTCAGGATCTCGTGATGTCTCACGCCCTCATTTATCTTTTTGTTATAATGAAATTCAAACCTTTCGTCCGTAAATTAATTCCTTCAATGAACCTGAAACAGAGACAAAGGACTTTTAACAATTCTATATAATTTCTACAACTTTTTGTTCCAATTTTTTCCAAAACATTTGTCTGTGGTGAATTTAGAAAAGAATACAGTAGAGTACTAAGTTTTTTTTTAATTACAGAGGATAGAAAATAAAATAAGATCATAAATAAATGCATAATTTAACTAACCGAAAGTAGATTCCTATCCTGCTGCTTATGCGAAATTTTTCATATTATAAGGCATTCATTCTTAATGATCACTTATGTTATTTATCAACTAAATCTCTTCCAGCAGTCTGGTGCTAAACTCTCTCAAACCTTACCTCCTTCATCAACAGTCGAACAAACACTAAAATTACTTACATTATTGTTGTTTGACTGATGACCACTAATAGCTTCTTGATAATTTTTAATATACATAAATATATTCCAGTCATCACATTTTGTGAATTTTGTTTCCTGGTTAATTACCTTTTCTCTATCTCCAGTGGATTCATCAAAAATCAACCGAAATCATAATTGAAATTCATGGAAATGGAATTGAAAATCTCTAAAACATCGATTTATCGCATTTTGACCGAATATTTGGGCTTACGAAAGGTGTGTTCCGCACAAACGACGACGACCAAAAATTGCTCAGAATCCAACATTCAAAGGACACTTGAGACCGATTATTTGACCAAAAATCACTTTAAATCATTAACCATTCCCCATATTCACCTGATATTGCACCGTGCAACTTCTTTTTTTTCAGAAAAATGCATTTGTTTATAAAAGGAAACCGTTATGCACACGTAGAGGCAATTAAAAAGGCTTGCACCGGCATACTGGCTGCCATACAGGCCAACGAGCTAAAACACTCGTTCAACATGCTTTTGAACCGTGCAAAAAGTTGTATTGAAGCAGAAAAAGACTGTTTTGAATAAAATAAATTGATTTTGCCGAAAAAACTATTTGTTCTGTTGTTTAAGTCCTGTTTACTTTGAAATACACCTTGTACTTATTACTTATTATTTCAAGGCTGTGTATACAATTAATTTGTAATCAGTTTGACAGTTAAGCGTTTAGTGAGGTACCTGTTGGTGTTTAATTCCAATTTATTTGACTTTCCGTATGTTTGTTGAAATGTTACTACGGTAGATCACATAACTTTTAAGTATATCCACTTAATTTCCCTAAAGTATTTCAAGTATTTGCAATAAATATTTATATATGTAAAGGTTATTGCAGCTTCGCTGCAAGAGATATTAAAGAATTTTCTAGTTTCTTTTATTATATTCAATGCTTTATAAAAAGTGTTACAGTGATCGGCATTGCAACTGAACTGCATTGAATTGTTCTGTGAAACTAAAATTAAAGTGGAACGATGGTAAAGTTGGCCTTCACTTTTTGTGGCCGGTTATGTGCAGCATTAAATATTTCCTTGCTGGTTTTAGAATCCGGGGCGTATACGTATCAATAAATGATATGTGTTTTTGAAATCATATTACTGGTATTGAAAATCCTTGTATATGTACATCAAATATATTTTTCTCTGTCATTTTTGCTGACTTTTATATTTCGACCAATATGAGACATCTGAATTTATCAAGTATTCTAATAAGGCTGTAGCTATGCTCTGAGAATAATTTGTAAAAGGGTTCCGTTATTTATTTTAAATGAGATTGGTTCGTATTATTGTCTATCTCTTTAAAAGATCTTATATATTATATTATATATTCGTATGTTTTATCGAAACCTTCTACATATAATAAATTCATACTTTAAAAATACATACATGTCAAGGCCATAATATGAGACTTTGAAAGAAGTTTGCTTACCCTACATCAGTCCCAGTTTGTAAAGGACATAAATGTATACTACATGTAACTAAATGAAAAATCCTTACAGCTTCTAGCTTATGTGCACTTACATACATATAAACACGTTCTGGTGAATACGGTGGGACCAGTATTTAGCCTTTAGTGTATTTGCTGTGCTCAAGTGCTATCGTTATGCCATGGATGTCAGCTTATGAGGCGCAAGTTGCATTTATATAACTGCATTATGTCATATTCACATTTACATAGATTGTATGCATATACCGCTAAGTGCATCTATACTTACAAACGTTTACAAAGACACGACAGTGTAAACCTTTTCAGAGTTGTCATATTATTCACACTGAAATATCCACTTAGAGCTATTGTTGGTCATATTTACATTAACTTACATAATAAATAAATGCATACGAATATGAGCGTACGACAAAATATACATGAATCCTGCTCGTTCACACAACTTTGTGTTATTTGTATCATTGTGCAGCTGCATGGTCATGGCGCGGACAGCGTCTAAGAGATTATGTAAATGTTTCTCTTTTTGATCCTTTAAGTAAAAAATTTTGAAATCAACAATTTTCAAGAAACTTAAAGGACGCAATATAATCTGCATAAACAATTAAAATTTGAATTATACAAACATTTCCGAGTAATTAAAAGGGGTAGAGAATGTCACTTTTTTGCACTTCATGCTGACTTTTGAAAATTGCGGCACTCTATTATTTTCTGATGCAATGTTGCTGATTATGTTAAATGAAACTTGTTTGGTAAACATAGGTAATACCGCTGAAGGAAAGGTGAAAAAGGCACGAAGCCTTCGCGAACTGAAATAGTATGATAAAATGAAGCGCGTTGTATACATAGAGCATAGAGCAATGGGAACGAATTTAAGATTGAAAACAGTAAGAACCGTGAATACTATAATACTCACATACGAGTCACTTAGGAACAGAATTAAGAAGGGCATCAAGTTACAATTAATAAGTGTCCTTTTCTCGCTCATTTATTCAATATACCATTCGTTCTTTAATGATTATACATCTGTAAGCGATACCGAAAAACTTGTTCTCTCTGCCTATTTGAAATAGCTTTCTCTCTTTCTTTCTTAAAATTTTGAAGATGTTTCTTTTAATGAACTCTTTTCAACTAAGTTTGCTTGAAGTATAAAAACAAATATGACGTGGTGTCGTCTCTTCTTTTGTTTCTAAAGTTTGAGAAACAAGAAATTCGGATTCATATCATTGTCGCTGAATATAATTTTGGGGAAAATTTTCTGCATGGAGGTGGATCCTCATTCGAAAAAATACTTGCATCGGAGAGCTCAAAACTATAAAAATAATTATGATGTATTGTCATATTCATTTGTGTAAAAATATTTTTAGTGTACGACTATCTCTTGGCTTAGTTTTATATGCAATAAAGTGCATTTTCTCTGCGTATATTTTCTCTATTTCAAATGGTTGGAATTGGAAACGTTAGTATTTAAATTTCTGATACTAAATATTCTTAAGCACTTCAGCTTGTATTTGTATCCATAGTTTCAATTTACGGTACTTTTAGCACTATCGTTAAATTCTAGTGCAATTTAATCAAGAACTATTAATGACAACAAAAATACAAAAGCTTACAAAACGAAAGGGTAACTATTTTCGCATCTAATGTTTTAACCCAAAAATACAACAATTATAAACTTGTTCCTCCTTTTCTGTCTTCTAGCTATTCTCGCAATTGCCTGCATACGAAGAACGCGGTATGGCTGAAGTAATCTTTTTTTTTCACTGTCATGCCAAAGGACATCGCGTTGATATCATGGGCCACTACTTGTGTGCAAATACGTGCCTTTACAGCAAGTGGTATGAAGAAACGTCACTGTTATCGCAGACATTGCAAGTGGTTAATTTACAAACGGCAAAGTGAAGAGGCTCATTGTGTAAAAATCTTTTACATTCAGAGTGCAACTGTAGATTTAGTAGCCTTAGGATATATGTACATAAACGTCTGCCTTGAATTTAGATGATTTAATTTAAAGATTTAGTCGAATTAACGGAAGATTTAAACGACAACTGAATATATCTTTAGGCAGAGCTACTACTCGTTGTATTATTTCAACCAACATCGAAGTCTTTTTTTTTATTAGCGGTTCACTCGCTACAATTTGCGCATTACATAATTATTTATGTATGAAGCATGTTTCAACACTTCACTTGCATTGCATAATTGCAACAAATTCAGTCATTCAACTGTCAATTACTGCCCTTGCAGCAACTGATTTATAATTCTGCATTATCATTTCAAGTGTCAGCACGATGACTTAAACCACCGCAGCAATATATCCTTGTTAACGGGTGATTTTTTTGAGGTTAGGATTTTCATGCAGTAGTATTTGACAGATCACGTGGGATGTCAGACATGGTGTCAAAGAGAAAGATGCTCAGTATGCTTTGACATTTCATCATGAATAGACTTACTAACGAGCAACGCTTGCAAATCATTGAATTTTATTACCAAAATCAGTGTTCGGTTCGAAATGTGTTTCGCGTCCGTGTCCGATGAGCGATGAGGCTCATTTCTGGTTGAATGGCTACGTAAATAAGCAAAATTGCCGCATTTGGGGTGAAGAGCAACCAGAAGCCGTTCAAGAACTGCCCATGCATCCCGAAAAATGCACTGTTTGGTGTGGTTTGTACGCTGGTGGAATCATTGGACCGTATTTTTTCAAAGATGCTGTTGGACGCAACGTTACGGTGAATGGCGATCGCTATCGTTCGATGCTAACAAACTTTTTGTTGCCAAAAATGGAAGAACTGAACTTGGTTGACATGTGGTTTCAACAAGATGGCGCTACATGCCACACAGCTCGCGATTCTATGGCCATTTTGAGGGAAAACTTCGGACAACAATTCATCTCAAGAAATGGACCCGTAAGTTGGCCACCAAGATCATGCGATTTAACGCCTTTAGACTATTTTTTGTGGGGCTACGTCAAGTCTAAAGTCTACAGAAATAAGCCAGCAACTATTCCAGCTTTGGAAGACAACATTTCCGAAGAAATTCGGGCTATTCCGGCCGAAATGCTCGAAAAAGTTGCCCAAAATTGGACTTTCCGAATGGACCACCTAAGACGCAGCCGCGGTCAACATTTAAATGAAATTATCTTCAAAAAGTAAATGTCATGAACCAATCTAACGTTTCAAATAAAGAACCGATGAGATTTTGCAAATTTTATGCGTTTTTTTTTTTAAAAAAGTTATCAAGCTCTTAAAAAATCACCCGTTAGTTTAGTGCACTGCAAAAGAATACTTGAGAATTAACAGAAAAGTCAAAGGTTTACTAACAATTTATTTTGCTTACAAAAAGCAACCGCATACTGAAAGTAATATAAAGTACAAATAGTGTGTTCTAACTTTAACTCTACAGTGACCTAGAACCATAAATACCTTTGCCATACCTATCTTATACATCGCTGTGCGGCACTAACCTAATAGACTCATATAAATTGGCTTTGATAAAAATTTCCATACCTTTAAGCGATTAGAAAATAATATTTCCGTTCCTTATCACTGAGTTTTTAGTATGCGCTCTGGTTCTCTGCCACTCCTTCCGTTTTCTGTGGCTTGTGGTGCTGCTGAAAATTTTGGTTTTGCAAGACATAATTTTTTTTTTGTAATTAACACGATTATTGGCAATTTGCGCTTAAGTTATTTTTGACCTATCTTCAGCTAAGCTAAAAATTAACCTTTTTGCTAAGTTTTATTTTTTTCTTCAACGCTTTGATATATTTTTTGTTATTCGATTTTGTTTAATTATTTTATCGATTTTACTCCTGGCGTGTATTGGCTTTCAGTTTAAATTAATATGGCTTAAAATACGGTCAACTTTTTCAAGCAGTTTTCCTCTCCAAACAAACAGATAAATAAAGTAAACAACAATTTATTTTTAAAATTTTAATTAAACAAGACAGTCCCTTGATATTTTAAAAGTTTGCTCAAATATTTCTATTTGTAAATAGTAAGTTCCATGGATATTTACGTAGGTTGCCTTTATATTTCCGAATTTAGCAACTCAAGTGTGGCAATCTGGCAACTCACAATTATAACGTAAAGTCCGAAATTTTTGATGTAAATAGATACTCGAAACGTTTTGATTTACCGCTTTTTGTGTTGTTTACAATAACTTCATCATTTTGGACTTGGTTTAACTCGCTAACGGTTTATAGATGAACTTAATTAAACTCTTAACGAATGAAATTCCATCAAAAGCCAGTGTTTATCGATGCTACGGTGAAGCCTGGTCGTAGATCACTACAAGACGAGTTTCGTGCACTAATTTTGTAAAGGTCGTCCAAAATCAGTTGTTGCCTTGGAAACTATGAACGCTGTGATGAAACGAATATTGCCAGATCGTCATGCGACATATCGTACGCTAGAGACAACTATTGGAATTAGTTTGACCAGCATACCATACAATCAATATGCAATGGACATTTGACTATAAAAAATATTTTTTAAGTTGAGCCCCACGCAATTTGTCGATCAAATTTTCCATTAGAAAGTGTGGATTGGCCGAAGGAAGTGTTTCAAAGTGAGCAGAATCCAATAAAAGTGGTTCGCGCATGAAGCACTTTCAAAGGACATGTCATCAGGAAAATTAACCACCGAAAATTTATCACTCTTCACCACGACATTGCGTGCTCTCATACACCGACTGAAACACTTGCATTTTTGAGTTCTTAAGACATCGATTTGATGAGTAATCCACCATAATAATGGCTTCCACGAATTGAGACCTTAATCTTTTTTTTTTTTTGGCTAGCTAAGCAAAGAGCGCCGTCCTTATACGCGTTTTTCTCGAAATTGTGTTTTTGAAGTAGGTTGGCAAGATTTCTCGATAACTACGCAACCGAACTTGATGATATTTTACGTCTATGGTATATAATTTTTAAAGACTTAGACTTTTTTTACTGACATTTTTTTGTAAAAATTTTTGCGAAAAATCCAATCTTTAGTTTTTTTTTTTCTTTGTCCGAGTTCTAAGTTAAGGTTTTAAATAAAATACGTATTTTCACCGGATATTGCGTCGCAATGGCTGAATTTAAAATTTTTTTTTTTTTTTTTTCAAATATATCAGAACTTCTTTGTAAATAGTGTTTTTAGTAATAAAATATTTCATTTTTAATATGAAAAAAAATTGTTGAAGTGAATTGTTTTTTTCCCGAGGAAATCCATGTAATACATTAACAACTTTTCATTATACCCTTAAATATCGTTTTATACCGCCATTCCATCCAATGCTGAATATAAAAAACTTAAATGCAAAGAAAAGTATATAATAAAAGGACGCCGTGAACGTAAGCAATTTGGTTTATTGCCAAGATAACCACAAAATAAACACAATTTCACAAGAAGGCAATGACTTACAATCGACTATAAATGACTATAATTCAGAGAATCGGAATTAAGAAGTAAAGAAAACGAAGACAATAATAACAGGACACAACAGGAAACAACGACAGTCGAACGAATTCGAAAGAATAGGACAAATGTGTATTTTACAACTACCAACAAAATACCTGAGGACCTGTACATTTGCAAAACAACATTTTTTTAGCAAACAATATTGTCAAACGTAAAATATACAGTACTATGAATCATAGAAGACAGAAAAGTTATTATAAAATTCTAGCATAATTTAAAGAAACGAAGGAGAGATACGACTGCTACAACCACACAGATTTATTTGAAAACTAGTAAAAAAAAACTAAATATTACTGTACATAAAGACAACTGATCACCATAGCGAGAATGTAAAAATAATATATTCCTTTTTTGTTATGTCTAGTGAATATGGCCAAGCAGACGACTTAAAAAACGAATGAACAAGTAAGGAAGGCTGAGATTAAATCCGGGTTAATACCTTTGGGTTAAAAATGCTTACGTGGCTTGCGGAGCATTCTTCCTATTTTATACAACAATTTCAAAATATATCGAATTTCTTCATTATTTGCACTTATTTTTGAATACGTGTAACTTTTTTCCAACTTCCCCAAATTTCTTTTTTTTTATGCTCAAAATATTACTTTTTTTAACGTTATATGATATGACAAAATGTGACTGATAGCACTGGAAATATACGACTGCAAAGACATCTATTGACAAAATACGAAAAGACTTTTTCAACTATCCTATATTTTCTGTTTCCTACAGTTGCAAGAGTATAAAATGTATGTATATCATTTTGAACATTTGTACTCAAATTTATGTACATCTATTATATATAAGTTTATATGGAAGGTGCTTGTAAAGGAATATATGCAGGAAACCAATATGTCAGCCAACCATCTAGCCAGCTCTGAAAATGGAAAAATAAAAATAAATGAGTTCGGTATTTCTGCTTATATTCTTTCGAAAAAAGAATGGTGGGGCATTACCAACGCAACAAAGGCAGGTTGTATGTAAGTATATATACATATGTACATGGAACGTGACCCAGAGAACATATGACAATTTGGTGGCAGAGTCTTCTGCACCATGTGTTACTTGCAGCTATGGCTGAAAACACAATTCGAAGGAATGTAGAAGTGTCGAGAGCCTATGCCTATTATAGTTGGCATGAAAGGACGGCATGACCACTGCAGAAAATAATTCGTTTTTTTGCAGAAAATTAATGCGGTCAACGTGAACAAATGAAAGGTTGTTTGCGTCTGCAAAGAACTGCAGGTGTTCTTACATTCTCTAGTATTTGCTGTTCACTGTAACGAATAAATGAATACTCGCCTACTACAAGAAAATCTGTTTGTGAAAGGTTGCAAAAATTTAAATATATGTATTTGTATGTAAATATTATTTTATTTTTCTAGCTTTTCCCTTTATTCGTGTTTCAAAGGTGAGAAACTGTAGGGGCTGTTTGATCGCAGCCGATAGTTAGACTCTTGTAAGAATTAAAAGAGTACTTCTACGGAAAATTTTTACCAAATTGATTTATATATTTCTTAGTGGAGAATTTCTCTTTTTACATTAAAAAGCGTTGTTCTTGGGAATTTATAAACATTTCTAAAATATATTTATATACATTTAAATCTATGCATGAACATCATTTTTTCTAACGTTCATTCCTTGAAATAGTACTGAGTGTATCATAAGAATAACATGGCTCACAAGTCTTCGTATTTTTTTGTTTGTGTTTACTTTCTTACTTGACTAAAATAAAGTTTTAAAATATTTTCCTGGTTGAGAGTAACATAAATTGCGACTAAATTTTTTAAAGTGAGAAGCGCGCCAACCTCTAACCACACGCACAAAGCGCCATGAATCTAAAACGTATAAAAAAGTGAGAAAACTTTGATGTCTTTATTTATGTGTTTATTTGTAAAGGTAACTGCATAATAAAGCTACAGGTATCCTTTTCACTTACACTGAAAGACAATACACGCCAGGCGTGAGGTCAATAAAATAGAGAAATAATATAAAATGTCAGAAAAAAGCGTCAAGGAAATATAAAACTTAGCAAAACGTTCACCATTCAGCCCAGCTGAAGATAAGCCAAATTGCCAAAAATTGTGTAAATTTGCAAAAAAATTAATTTCGGGTAAAACCATGCCATAATGGTACAAGTTTCTACAAATTTTCAGCAGCACCACAAACCACAGCAAACAGGAGGAGTGACAGAGCACCAGAAGTAGAGCTGAAAACTTAATGTTAAACTCTTAAAGGCGTGGGAATTGTTAGCTGGGCCAGAAGCTTACAATCCTATCCGTGACCTTATCGAAGGCAATTTATTTGCGTCAAAAAGAATAACGTGGCACTTCGATGTATAATTTAAGTATGACAAAGGTATTTAAGGTTACAGGCCATTGTTAAGTTAAACTTAAAATTCTCAACTTTTTCTTTCCTGCGAATTCTCAAGTATCCTTTTATAGTGCTCTAAACATACAGGGAGGTATGGCTGCGGAGATGTAAGTAATCGTGTTGAAACTTGAAATGATAATGTTGAATTATAAATCAGTTGCTGCATAAACAGTTTTGTTGATGACAGTAGAATAATTGAATTTTTTGCAAGTATGCAATGCAACGTAAGTCTTGAAAGCAAGCCTTATAAATAAATAAATATGTAATGTGTGCACAATTGAATACTCTTTGTTTATGAAGAGCTCAATAGGTGCTTTGCTTCTAAATTCGCAGAGACATTCTATTGCTTACGCGAAGTGTTCGCGACACGCCAGCGCCAAGTGGTCGAGTACTCATTGCTTCAGTGAAATATTAATGTCATTCCTTTATAAGAATACATAAGCAAATGGCCATTAGGTACCTTACTCATATCGTAATATACAGGCATAATACATAGTCATTATATAAAATCATCCGGTTGTATGGGTGCTAGGTCATGTTTGCGCCCAATTGTATCTAGTTTTGGCACTATGATATACTACTATGAGTAAAGTACGTTCTGAAATTTTCTTTGATATAACTCAAATATTGGGCGATATATCCAGCATAAGGTCACTAGAAAGTTCGAAAATCTTTACATTAGGTATATGGGGCTCAGGGAACTATTAAGCCGATTTCACCCATTTTGGATACACAGGATTACTAATGCAGTAAACGGATTCTCTCTGAATTTCTATTATATATCATACATTGACCGACATTTTCGATCAAAAGTCAAGGTACTGGGGTCCACGTATTCGGTACTTAGGATCCTGAACAGTTTTGGTTGGATTTTAACAATTTTTTGCCATAAGGTAAGTAAACTACTAAATAAATTATATTGATTTGTGTACTGGAAAGTAAAATAATCAAGTGGAATTTAAAATTGTGCTATATGGGAAGTAGGCGTGGTTGTTGTCCGCACAACACAGAGTGACATGAGAATATAAGAAGAATGTCACTTTTCAAATGTTATCGAAATCGGTCAGTCGGGTCTTGAGATATAGGATTTCACCAAAAAGTAAGCGGTGCAACGCCCATATTCCAACTTTTACCCCTGCCTCTAAAAACTCTTGTCATGCTAACCCGTCGGCAAATTTACTTATTTAGACTTTTTCAACGAAACTAGTTTCGAACTCATTTATTCGAATTGGTAGCGCGTAACTCTAAGCAGTATCAACAGAAATCACATATATTCATAGATATCATTAATATTCTGAATCATACAATTTTACCACTAATGCCCATATAATTATCTTTAGGCAAAAAGGTGAAAAAAGTAAAATAAATTTTCTCGGGCGGATACATAACAATCTTATATATAAAAATGAATCGCAAAATGTGTTGGTAAGCGCATAACTCAAAACCGCCTGGATCAATTTTGCCAATTCTTTTTGTAAAATGTTCGGTGAGGCTCAAGGATGGTTTTTACGGCAAGAAAAATTCGAATAATTGCCGGGAACCCCCTAACAACAGCCCTTTTCTTTTTCCCATTCAAACGAATGATTTGTTTATTAGTAACGCTAAGGGAACGACTGAACCAATCTTGATGAAATTTTCAGAGAATGTTCTGTGTGGATCGGGGAAGGTTTGGAAATAAAAATACCGCATGATTTTCGTGAGGAAAAGTCGGAAAATTGGTCAATTCCAAAAAGCTAATTTTTTCCATACAGATTTTTAAATTTTTTTGTTTTATTTTTCAATTACGCACAATTTGAATTGTTCAAATTTGTCGTTTGCTTCAAAAATTTTTGAAAATTATTCAGTGAAAACATTATATGTGTTGCACACAAAGTGATCAATTACAGATTGAAATTTGTTACGATACCACGAAGAGGTCGCGCTAATATCGGTCGGCGTTCTTTTTGGCATCAACATACATTAGCAGCCCAAGGCACATGACCGAGTACTCCCAGGATGCGATGTCATACGTGCGGTATTATGGATCGCGGTCAATCAGCAAGCGATCGTCCCGATGTCACAGCAAGACTTTTCAAGCAACAGCTTCGATGGACTTTATCTTGAAGCAACGTATATATGGCACTGTTAGATGCTAGATGTACTCTGTTGAGTGGCAAAAGAGAGGTCTGCCGCACGCACACATTATTCTTTGAATGGTGGATGGTGGTTACAGCAGATCAAATTGATGAAATCATTCAGTCATGCGGAAATTCCTGATGTAGAGAAAAGTCCAGTAGTATACGAAGTGATGAAATCCAATATGGTTCATGGACCTTGCGGACACCACAATCCCACTTCGGTTTTTATGTCTGACAATAAATGCACGAAACAGTATGCACGTTTCTTTCGGAAACACAAAGTAGAAATGAGGGATATCCACTCTATTCAATTTAGAAGAGTGAATATCGAAGTTGACAACTCATAGCTGGAAGCAACATGGGGGTTATTGGACTTGAACGTTATGGTTGATACATAAACCACAATAAAGCGCTTTGGAGGACATTTATTTCTGCAATTCATGAACGTTTTCCGGCTGTTGTGCGTCTCACAATTAATTTAGAGAAGGCCAAAGTGTGTATTTCAACCCAGAGAATACAGTACAGCCAGTGGAAACACTGCCAGCAACAAAATTAACATTTACGAGTTTTTGATCCACTTTCGTCAGAGAACCGTTTACGAGGACATTCGGAAATGCCTTGAAAAGCAAGGTCAATTAGAAGATGGACATCCAGTGGTGTTATCAACTAATGCATTGAGACGAATTTACACAATCCACCCGAAAAACGACGATTGTTTCTACCTTCGGTTGCTATTGATAAATGTACGCGGTTCAACTTCATTTGAGTCATTGCGTACTATGAATGGTACAGTGTGTACAACTTTTTGAGAAGCAAGCCGGCAATTACAATTGCTGGAAAATGATAATCACTGGAATGCAAATGAAGTTCGCACACTTTTCGCGATAATCATTTCGACATATCAGCCTTCATATCCGCGTCTATTATGCGATACGAATAAAAATGAAATTTGCCGAAGACATTTTACATCGAGTTCGATAAAAATTGGAAATGGATCAATTCCGGTTGATACTTCCGGTGTAACTACGATTCCTTAAGAGTACGCGCAATGTTAGCTGCCAAAAATACCCATATTGTTGACTTAAACTGGAAGATTCAAAGTCAAATTCCGGGAGACTTGCGCTCATACAAATCGATGGTTCGTCTTGACAATGAATGAATTATCCAGTGGAATTTCTAAATTCTTTGGAGAGGCTTGGTATGCCACCGCACCATTTGCTTCTTAAAGTTGGATCTGCCGTTATTATGTTTCGCAATCTTCATGCGCCGAAACTGTGTAAGGGAACCTGATTGATTGTGACGCACCTATCGAATACAAGGGGCAGAATACTTGATTCTACGAATTCCTTTGAGTTCTATCGATTTGCCATTTCAATTTAAAGTATTCCATTTCCAGTGAAAATTGCGTTTGAGATGACAGAACACAAGGATATTCGCATAGTGTGTGGCATAAACTTGAAAATGCTATGTTTTTCACACGGTCAGATATACGTGACGTGCTCATGAGTTGGAAAACCATCTTTTCTGTACACCGGAACAGAAACCAAAAAATGTTGTTGATCAAGCTGCATTACATTGAAAAAAAAAATATAAATAAATTTTAAATTCAACTTTGTTTTCATTTCAAAACATATAATTTCACGCAGGACAACGGCTGCGGGGTCAGCTAGTTTATCATAATTAGAATAAAGCAGCAAAATAACTTCACTCTGTCAGTGAGAAAATTCTTCTGATTTAATGGTTAATGGTATGAAAATTTAACAGCTAACGTATGTTAATACGAGCACACTGATTTGCTGTAAGCAAAAAATATTCCTACCATCATTAATTTGTTAAAGCAAAGAAGTTTGACCATCTGGTAAATAAATGTGATTTACTAGATTCTTAAAATTATTGTTCCAGTGTATGTACCTTTTATATATATACAGATATATACTTAATTGCTTGGATTCCGATCCTGTGATTAACGTTCTACACCTTAAGCTATTTTCGTGGC
This sequence comes from Bactrocera correcta, assembly GCA_027475135.1. Lineage (NCBI taxonomy): Eukaryota > Metazoa > Arthropoda > Insecta > Diptera > Tephritidae > Bactrocera > Bactrocera correcta. The sequence continues at coordinate 145,677,574 of CM050323.1, forward strand.
CTTGATTCCTGGAAGTTGCAAGAGTGTTAAATGTTTGGTTGCACTGGAACTTAGCCTGTTTTACTTATTTTTCATACAAGCATTGCTTTAAAAGGTATATGTAGATAGATTTATGCAATAAAAAGAGTGTAGTCAAATAGTACACCATGTCGTATGAGCAACGCGGGATATATACCACTTGTAGGTATGCTCAGGTCATTTGATGTATAACTTTAACTGCGTATAATTTCCATACTCTTGCAACATGTTACCACAGAGTATAATAATTTTGTTCACCTATCGGTTGTATGTATAGTATCATCCCAAACTAGTCGAGATAGATGATTTATATATTATATACATATATATGATCCGGATGACGAGGGAAGTACTGAAACTTTGGTTGGCGTTTGTAAAACCAAACTGAACTTTAGAAATAAGGAACATACTTATGTATATATAAGTTGAAGTATTAAAGTTGTATCTTGATATTTTTTTAAATAGAATAAGCAAGTTATTAAAATCGTAGAGTGTGCTTAGACGAACTGTCCATTTCTGTCGCCCTACTTCAGTTAGTCTTACAAAAGTATAATAAAGTTTGCAGCCAGATTTCGCACCTTGCACAATTTGGAAAAGTTGTATTCATAAGACAGAAGATGTGGACTAATAAGAAATTTAGTGACTGAATCAAATTACTGTAATTGAGATAAGTTGTGACAAAAAAGTGGCTGGAAATTGTAAATAAAACGCAAAATATTTAAATTTCAAAATTTTTTTTTTTATTCACTTTTTCGATATTTTATATTTCCAAAAATATTCTGTGAAATTATCAAGGTCGTACCTTGAATAGTTTTTGGATGGCAACGTTCTAAAAAGAGACTGCTCGGAGGCAAAACCATATATAAGTGAAACTTTAAACGCGTTTTTCTCAAAACGACATTTTTCAAAATTGGTGGCGTCATAACTCATCGAGAGATTGACCAAATTGAAACTGAGTACTTTTGAATACATTATTCTATAGAATAACTTACGAATTTTTTGATTGGCAGAAAATTGTTAAGTTTGCATTAAAAAATGGAAAAATTTTTACCCAAAAACTATTTTTTTTTAAATTACGCTATTTTGTTAATTTTTAATATTTTTCAAAGATCGTATGTTATTGCATAAGAAATATTTTTAGGTTTAATAAGCTTTAAAATTTTTTTTGTTTCAGCTACTCATTCGGCCGGAATCATGCCAGCAGTTGCGTCACTTTTTTTGTGGCATCTCCGGAGACAGCTCAAAACTCCTTTATTTTTCAAACTTTTGTAAAAACAAAAATCTTAGAATATAGCTGAATATATGCCTTATTACGTTCAAAGAAGTTCAAAATATTTAATCGCTTACTTTCTCTAAAAAAAATACCGAAAATCACACTGGTATAGCCCCTTAATTATTAATCTGCATTTATTTCGTATCCTTCAAAATAGTTCCCACCAGATGTAACACACTTATGCGATCGGTTTTTGTATTCCTCGAAAGATTTCCATAATTTCATAAGCACTTTTTGTGATGGCCCTTAGCACCTTCACGAATTTTGTTTTATGTTTTCGATCGACTGGAAACGAACTCCATTGACTTTCCTATCAACTTCATAAACACATGTCTAATCGGCAGTTATACCTGTAATGCTCTCCATGAATGTGGGATCGGAATTCTAACTATCAATCGCATGTTGAGATATACATGCTGATATGTAGCATCAGTGTCCGTCACAGTGTGTTAGTAAAAGTTTGGATCCTTTAAATAAATAAACAAGCAAATACCGACTCAAGAATGCAACAGATAAATTTACTTACATATTTAGTACGTCATTTCAATAATTATTTATAATAACAATTATTATTTTAATAAAGGGTAATCCATTTGCTAGACGAAAACTTAAAAGCGCACTTTATTATTGAATGAATATTTCCTTAAGGCGACGAAAATGAGACATACATATATGTAGATGACGATTTATTACTACATAAGACTACTTTGCTTTTTGCAATAAATATGTAATACCCTGATGTTTAACAAGAGCCACGCTGCAGCGAATTGGTTTTATCTATCTGCTTTTACATTGTGTACAATTGGATTATAGACCAACAATAGAAATGTCATTGCTAAGGGCCAGCTCAAATCTTTCCAGGACAACAATGGCTGCTAACAATAGGCTAATAATGATGACTGCAGTTTGTTTCTCATTTAACAACGCTCAACTGTCGCAAAAAACAATGTGGTAATATGAATATGGTAATACGGTTCGCTAACCGTGCTTCTTTTACCATTTTTAAGAATAGTGAGAACTAGTGATTTAACTAGGATAAATTGATTATGAAGTAAAAATTTAAGACCACTGCCTATCACTTATACTCTTATCCTTACCATGAGAACTACATGGCTTTACTTATTAATATGTGCGGTGTATTGATTCATAAAAAAAAATAATTTATTTGTTAATAGGATTCTTCTTAAAATACAAAACTGTATCAATTATTCATTTGAATGCCAGCCATGCCCGAAATTTTCGCTGGGAATAAGTTTATTTAAACAAATGTTGCAACAGATAAAATTCCTTCTTTCGTGTGCGTGCATATAATATACCAACTAGTTTAATGCTCTCAGTATATTTTTGGCAACAAAGTAAATAAAAGCTGAGCGATAATGCATATGTTTTTGCCGCCAAAAGGAAGTAAACGAAAACTACGTAACGTAAAATACGATAAAACTCATTGTGACCTCACAATATCTTACTTGGCAAGGTTTAGGTTGCTCATAAATAATGAGCGTCGAAAACTTGTTGCCAACCAAGCCGACAGGCATTTTCAATAAAAATAGTTTGGCAACTTTTAAAATATTAGAAAGTAAAGGCTGTTTTAGTCATTTATTGCAGTAGACAAATTATTTTGCCTTTAACGATTTAAAGGTGCTAACTTATTTACTAAGAAATTACTGGTAGTGAAAATTTCATTTTGACAATACAAGTACATAAAGGAAGCTACAAATAATGTATTCATCTGAAAGTTTCGTAGCTTTCCTCTCCCAAGATATGCGGAGACTTTGTCTTTCCGGCTGCATTTATGATGTCAATACAAATATATATATTAATTTTAAGAGACACGTCTCGCTTCATATTAATAACAAATGAAGTCAGCACAGCTCATATATTCTGAAATCATTCAGTACAAATTTCGAGAGTATCTAATGATCGATTGCATCAACCATAATTATAAAATTATGGGGCGACATGAGTTTCCTCTTTTAAAAAACAGAAAAAAAATAATATTTTATTAGAATTTTTTATTGTTACAAACATGCAGTACACTAATAACAAAGAAATTCTAATTTTGCGACATCATTTCCAGTAACCCCTCGGAAAAAGGATGCGCCCGCGTTGGCAGTATAACTCCTTACAGGATTATTTAAAGTGAAACAATAATTAAAACCTTAACAGCGAATTTTGGCGAAGAGAAAAAATTGAAAATTGGGTTTTTGGCAGAAATTAAAAAAAAAAAAAATATTAGTGAAAATTTCGCAATATTTTTTTTTTTTCAAATTGTTCTAATCGAAAAAATATCCTTCACCCAAGCCTTCAAGAATTGTATCTCAAAGACCTCTGTAAGGTTTCTTAAAGATATATTGAGTAGTTCACGAGAAATCTTGCCGACCGATTTCAAAAACACAGCTTTGAGAAAAAAGTGTTTGAAGACGGCGCACTTTGCCTAGCTAGCCTCGAGCGCACAAGTTTCGAAGACTGTATCTCCAAAACCGTTAGAGGTGTTATAGAAATTAATAAGAGAATAAAAAAAATCGATTTTTTGAAACCTGCAAACCCATATAACCCTTTATTAAAGAACGAGCAAAAGGCTTTAATTTTTTTAGACCAGTAAAAGAATAATGGACTTAATTGCTAAAAATTAAAAGGATAAACTTCCACCATTGTTAATTAGTAATAATTCCATAGACTCCTCTGATTTCCCCTGAATATTGGTAGTTATTTTTTTGTCGCACTCTTAGTAGTTTTTAACCTAACAGTTATATATGTAAAAAGTGGGCGGGATTGCCATCCGATTTCACTTGTTTTCGTACGATTGTAAGAAGGATCAAAAAGATTTGTAATTTAAATTTGCATAAAGCATATATACGCCCATTTTTTATTTCACAGTTTTCCATTGCTACCGCAATCCTTTGTACCAAATCAAAAGGCTCTACTTTGATGAGGTGCTTAGTGATGGCATTTTATAAGTTTTCGAGTTGTGGGGTACGGGTGTTTTGTGGGGCAGGTATCCGATTGCGTCCATCTACGAACTCGTCCTCATTTCTTGGCTAAGGATCACGTGTACTAAGTTTCATCGAGACATCTCATCTTCATTAAGATCTTAGTTTTTACTCAAGTTATCGCACAGACAGGCAGTCACTTGGAATCCAACTCGTCTCATCATCATGAACATTTCTATTTCGACTAGTTTTAGGTGATAGAAATAACCGTTAGGTGAACATAACTACTATATTCTTTAAAACATGTTGCAAAAGTAGAAAAACTACTGTTCAGTTAAAGTGAAAGGATCGCTTTTAATTTTTCCTGCGGACGTGCACCTATATTCCGAACTTTCTTTGACCATACAGTTTTATTTTAATCCAATAAATTTCACTTAACAAGCGTGTTACCACTCATTCATTTAGTTGCTCGCCATCAATTCTCAATGAAAAAAGCAAGGTAGCGCTCCCAAGTTTAGACTTCTCCTCGGCTACCACACTATCCACGTTGCTTCAGTATGTATTCCTTTGCTCTTCTTTCTATTTGCAAACAC